>VZTA01013674.1:0-25888 GCA_013398855.1 Mohoua ochrocephala | reverse complement strand
CAACCTAAACTTCCCCTGACTCATCTTCCAGCCATGCCATTGGGTCCTGTCACTGGTCACCACAGAGGACAGATCAGTGCCCGCCCCTCCACTTCCCCTCGCAAAGAATGAGATGTCCCCTCAGTCTCCTCTTCTCCAGGCTGAACACACCAGGTGTCCTCAGCCACTCCTCACACGGCTTCCCCTCAAGGCCCTTCACCATCCTCATAGCCAGGCAGTGGAGGTGGAAAGGGGTGTTAGGCAAAGCCCCATGTGTGAGGCCAAGGGGGAGCTGCTGCACCATCGAAAGCGGGACCCAAACAGTGTCACTGACAGGTAGCAGAAGATTTCACTTTGACATCAGGGAACCAGAATAGTGCTTCCTGCTTCCCACTAGCAGCCCTAGTGAACACCGCCAGGTAGAACACAATGGGAGTATTGCTGGTACTCCCAGTGCTGAAGAAATCAGTCCTACAAAATTCCCTGGATTGAACAGCACCATTGAGCTTTCACCACCTCATGACAGCTTGTATGAGCCTCCAGACATAGTATCTGATGATGAAAAGGAGCATGAGAAGAAGAAAGGAAAATTTTAGAAAGAAAAAAGAATGGAAGGTTATGCTGCATTTCAAGAGGGCAGTTTCGATGAAGAAGCTGAAAGTCCTTCAAAGCTGAAGCAGTCCAAGGGAATACATGTCCCCAAGCAACCCAACCTTAAAAAAAAAAAATGAAAAGGAATTTAAAGTTAAAGAGAAACCCAAAAATGAAATGCACACAGAAGACAAACATAAGAAACACAAACATAGAAGAAGTCAAAAGATGTAACTGCAGTAGACATTGTAAAACAGTGAGAAAAAAGCAAGCAAGGAGCAAAAATCAAGCCATTGCCTAGTAAAGACAGGAAAGAGATTCCATTTTGATCAGGTTCCTTGGCTATGTATAAAATCAACTGAACTGTGAAAATTACTGTAATTTGAATCAAACTGCACAAATTATTGCTGGCTGTGTACACTCTGTAAAGAAACCTTTCTTCTAAGCCTGGAGAGTTTAATACTCGTGTCTTCTACACATCAGACTCAGGTGAGTTTAGAGAGGCCAGAAGAGTTTTCCAGGGACTTTCAGATTATTTCAAGACTGACTTTCTTCGGATGATTTAAAATAATTCAATAGCAGTTTTATTTCCAACCAAATTAATTATTTACATTATGATACTTGCCTTGCTGTGAGCTTGTAGGAGGGTTTTAAGTCACACCAAAAGCACCTGAATTTTAAAACCCTTTTGATGTTGTAATTTTTTCCTTCCAGACTCTGACTACGACTAATCTCCTGATGGAGCCTCTTTCTTAATTTCCAAGGCATGGTTTCTGTCTCTGTTTCATTGTAAACTTCTGTTGGTTGGTGTTGTTTGCTAAATATATTAATCAACACTACATTGTGCAAATTACTTGAAAGTCATCATTCAATGAAAAACAAAATTGTCCACTCTGTTCATGCTTTCCTCAAAAAATACACCTTAAGCCAAGGCGATGTGGAAGAAAAGAGGAAAATAGGAGACTGTGTATCAGGCACTCTTTGTGGAAAGGCAGCTTGACATCTAATTGTTTTTGTGGGCTTTTCTTGGTACAGCGTCCTACCAAGACCTTTAATTAACCACTTTTACACATGCTATGTACAGATTAGTTTTCATAACAGCACATAATTGTAACCTTTCATGTTTTATTTGAAGTAAGGAAAAAACCAATTTGTTTCCCTCTCTAGATGATTTACCCTCTGATTCCCTTTTCAGTGAGGAAGGTTTAATAAAAAAAACTTAGCAAAATTTCAGGTTTATATCATGAAGGTACATTGAAAATGTATGAACCTGACACCAATAATCACATTCGATGATCAAGGTCGATACCTGATCTCATTTACTGAGAAGCAGCGATCAAATTTCATCAGAACACCCATCAGGCTTCTAACATTTGCAGCCTCCCAAGCAGAAGACAGCACCTTGGAGACCATTTGTTAAAGTGACTCTCAGGGGCTGGGAAATCTCAACCTGCCTCTCCACTTGCACACCTTTCACAACTGCAGAGGCCTCCAGAAAGCAGGGTTTTATGAGAGGAAACGCCAACCCATTTATGTAAATGGAGACAGTGAAAATAAACAGATGTTTCTGGAGCTCATCTCTGCAGTTTCCAGCCATGCCCAACACACTCCGGAGGAAGCAAATGGCAGCAAATTAATTATGCAGGTAGCTGAGAAGGGTAGCATGTTTTTATAACTAGATACAGACTTCTATGATCACTGAATGGAAATGAAAAGAGCAATGATCTGAAACTGGACAATTGTTTGTTTAAGTAGTAAAAAATAATAGACAATTATAAGTAACATTTCTACAGACATTGGTTGTTACAGTTTGAGTAGCATCCTAAATAAAAAAATATGAAAGACTGAGAATTATATTCAGCTGAAAATTGTATTCAGCTCAAGAAATACACATAGCTGTGACACACCTGGAATAAGCATATACACTTTTAAAATACTGCAATTTTCCATGAATCAGACATATGTCGTATTTCTTCCATATTTTCCTCTTTGAGTATCACGCAGGTAGGAATGCCTTCAGACGTCCTGTGATTTGGTGGTGTGTGGGGTTGGGAAGCTGACATTAAAGAACAAAAACAGAGCACCCCATGCCAAAAATTGCAGTTCCAAGTAAAGGTAGCATATGGCATCCATGAATTATTCTAAGTGAAGTCCCTGCTTATTTCTGCAGCTGTAGGATGCCCTGCATGACAACTTGGAGGGTAAATCCTAAATGATTACCTGGTTCTGGCAAAAAGCAGGAGGTCTTTCTGAGTCTAGATAACAAGCACATTTTAAAAAGTTAATTAAATTCCTTATGGTTTTTTATAGAAAGACAAGTAGGCAGCACCTGAACACTGTAAAGCCAGAAATTAGATTTAACAAAGCAAAACCACTATAAGGCTGTCATGAGAAATCTGGGGAAATCCAACGCTGATTCTATTGTACTGAAGGGAAGAAGACTAGAAACACAGTCTGGGAAATTACATCACCTAGGCAATCATAGACTTTGGTAATTTGTTTTAATAAGTCTAATTATAAGGATCTCTAGACCTGTTGTTATATTTTTGGTAGTTGAGTTATATCCGTTTAAAACATGTGTACCACTCAGAAGAGCACTTAAAATGCGTTTAACTTTAAACACGTGAACGCTTTAATTGTAATCAGTAGAATTACTGAATGCTTACAGTCAGGCAGATGTTCAAGTCCCATGTTGAATCAGTTTTCTCATTGCTTTTCAGTAGATGGCCCAGACCAGCATTTTTAAAAGAAAATTCAACAAAACCCAACTGCATAGTTGAATTAAAATACAATGGAAGTTTCAGTTGCCAGTGACATGGCTTCTCTTAATATTTAAAAACAGAATACCATGGGATTGTTAGTGCTTGCAGTTAATGCCTAGGCAACTCAGTATAACACTTGACACTTTATTTGGATGACAGGAAACTCAGCTTAGTAATTGATTATAAGGAAAGGAAGGCATACATATTCGGTTTTTCAGATTAACTAACCTTAGTTATGAAGCCTGACCAATTTACAAAGAAAATGGAGGCAGACAGATGAAAACCTAGAATCACAAAATTACAGAATCAGTGATGTTGGATAGAACACAATATCACTGAGTCCAACCATACACCTAACAATGAATGCCAAGTCCACCACCAAATCATGTCCCTAAGCACAGGTGTTTTAAATACCACTGGGTATTAAATACTACTGGGCAGCCACAACCCTTTTAATCAGTTAAAAGGATAAAATAGGAAGCAGAGCTCTAAAAGTGAGGAATGTGCCTCAAAATAAAGAGGGACAATTTGTCAAGAAACATTGTCAAAATAGCTTTCTCTTCAATACCAATTCTAAAGAGATCTAATGAGCCCAGAAAGCTAAGACAATTGTTCGGAATCAGCATTACTTTGAATCTAACCACCTCAACACAGTAAAGAAAAGTCTTCTCCTTAAGTACAGCTCACAGTCCTACATGTCCACACTGTACAGCAAGAATTCAGCACTTCTTTGCTCTGTCTGTCACATGTTTAGTATTGTGTGATGGCCAGCAGGTAATCGACAACAATGATGGCTCTCAAGTTACAGTTTTATTATGTGCAGCCTCAGAACGTGAAATGCTTATTTTTCAGGATTTTTGTATAGACTACCTTAAGACAGAAATGAGGCAGAAGCAGTAGGAAGAACATTACTTGTAAAACAAAATAATATCCTTACTGGGTACTCATATGCTAATCTACTGTTTCATAAATCTTCCCTGCTGTTTCATATGCCTATCAAACAAATGTCTGTATGGTTATTTCCTGTTCCACAGTAGCTGGTGAGTAGAGAACCTAGCTGAGAGCAACACGTCCTCTCAGCTGGAGACAAAAGAAGGAGGAAAAAAATTCAGGAAGCGCTTCCACTCACTATGCAAGGATTTCCTGTCTGCTACGTAAAAGCAAAACAGAGGGAAGGAATAGATGACACCAAAGAAGCAAAAAGTGAGAACGAATCTGCTGGTTTTCTGAGTTTTTGGACTCTCACTGTTCCACTGGAAGCAGAGAGTACTATCTACTACAAGCTGCTACTGTTGCTTGATAAATTCAACTAACATTGGTAAAATATCTACCATGGTGTATATGGTAGAAAAATCAAACCACTTAGAAAGATATCCACTTAGCTTTAAAAGAGGTGGTCTACTTTAATAGTCTCTACAACTGTATAATTTTTAAGTTCTTCAAAGAAAAAGCCATGATGACAGAGGCATAAGTCTGAGTATGAGAAAAATACTGTTATAAAGAACCGAGGCAATCAAGAAAATTACTTCTGAAATCCCCAGATTCTTTAAGTCCCAAATGAAAATGTGTGTTGCCCTTAACAACATAGTACTCAGAGGTGTTTCTATTTCCAATATGTGAGTGGTAGCAAGCAATGCAACACCTTAACATATAAATAGCAATGAATAATTGCTGGCTTGTTCTGTGACATATGGAAAGTCTAAGACTAAGAAGTAATACTGTAAAATGGTAGAGATATGCTATCTCTATGTCAGCGTATTTAGCTACAGAGAGGAAGTGGAAAGAAAGTGAATGAATAAGCAGCTTTTACAAAATGATCAATGATCAAACCTGATTGCTTTTCAACTACTTTGTGGTAGTACAAATGTTATTGTACAAAACTTCTTTTTACCAGTAATACCAAGTCTGATAGCACTGTGAGTGATGGTCTAGACCGTGTCTGGGGACCACACGAACCTCCAAAATTCAAGAAAATTTCTCTTCTCAAAGTTGCTTCTGGGTCCTGATAGGAGATCATTAATTTCCAAGAAAAAGCTCTTTTACCAAATAACTTCATAAAGAACCAAGCTGTTTGTCTCATGGAAGGCACCAGCCATTTAGTTTGTGTGCAAATTGTTTTAGAAAAACATTCAAAGTTATCTCTAGCAAAAGAAAATGGAAATGAAAGAACTGGAACGCTTTGGTTACTTCTCTTTTACAAGCTACTTATATTTACTCTTATTCCCATTACTTCACTTCTTTCAGACTTCTTTGTCTTCCACTTCTTATATGTAGCTGTTTAGGAATAGGTCCACTAGCAGTCAAGCGTGGGCAGAGAACCTTCTATTCCACCTGTGCTCTGGTTGCAGGGGTTGAACCAGCTCCTGTGCAGAGCCTGTGTAGCTGCACCCGTGACCAAACAGATGCTGATACACTCTGACCGTGACAAACACTCTCTCCCTCAGAAAGCCAGCTGAGCTACTCCATTTCCAGAGAGGCTGGGCATGCTCATCTGGCACAGGAATGGCAGCAGTTAAAATGTTCTCTCACACATGCCCACGGGTGGCTCCTCTCCCTTTCTTCCAGGGCCAGCTCTGATAACTCTGATACTGTCAGGACAAGTGCTTCTGTGCATCTCTAATACAGCTCTGTAGGGATTTGCTTTGGGTATCCCTACAGTTTTGGTAAACCCGCCTTCTAATGAAAGCAACTAGTGTGGGTTTGAGCCATGGCCAGATTTTTTTTGCCTTAAGCCACTCCTATACGTAAGGCAGAGGACTCTACACTTAGATAGCCGATTGAATCTATACTATGCTATTTCATCCATAGATAAAATATCTTTAAAAAGAGGGAGAACAGGACCAAAGTAAAAGAATTCGCATGACACATTTCAGCTACTTACCTGGGTTCAATGCTATTTCAGGATGAAATTAATTTTATATGTCCAGAGGAACATTTGATTTCAAGACCGATACAAAAAAATTGCCTGATCTCATCCAAAGGCTATTTATCTACTAATCATCTCCCTACTTTGCCTCTAGCCCCTAGTATTTCAAAATTTCTCTTGTGCTTGGAAGAATGCCTGCACCTATCAAGATGATTGGCCTGCAGACTGTATTTCCACTGCTCCTTGGGGAAGGAATTCAATCACACTCTCTGGCGGTAGACACCCAGTTGCTATCACTGCTGACCTGAGCTGTTGTCATAACCTGCCTAATAAAATCAAAGCTATTTTTATGGGAGAAAGCTTTGCAGTTAGACAGAGATTAAACATACCCTTATCAAAGTCTCCAAATTAAATTTTCACATCATAATTCTTTAGACCCAGACCATTCCCTAGTAAATGTACCGGGCCAAATTAAATTTCTGAATGCACTGCTCAGAATTGGTTTTTTAGTATCATAAATATAAATTCTTTTATTCCTCATGCCAAGTCTTAGACACCACAGCTAAAAGTATACAGTATGTTTCAGCTCATCAATTATCTACAACAGAAAATTCTATGAAAATGCAAGAGAAAAGGCACAGTGAAGCACTTAGTAAAGCATCCTTTGTACAAAATGTCCTCTTCACAACACAAGAGAATGGGGTGCACAACAAGTGAATATGTATTTCTGAAGTGAAATGATGTCAAGAAACCATGCTTTGAGAAGTCAGATGGTAAAGAGCAAGCAGTTCTGTAATCAAAGCACATGCTCTTTTGCAGCCTGTAGTGATGATTAACTGATGACAAAAACCCAGCCAGAAAACCCAGCCACAGCTCTGTGGACCATGTTTAAGAAGAATAAACCGTGATGTAAGGAAGACTGAAAGTGGCAGCACAATACAGTAGAAATTGTCCAATGACAAAAAAAAAAAGTCTAGGGGAAAGAGCAACATATTTCAAATGAAAACTCGACGTCACATTTGTGAAAAATTTTAATTTCTTAAGGGACAAAAAGGAGCTGAAATGGAACACATGAGTTTCTAGAAATGGAAATGTAAAGATGTGTATGAATCTTGGGAGAAAGAATACAATTTGAAGGGCAGGAACAGCTGGAATAACACAAGAAAGTTAGTTCATATGGCTAGAATGAAATCTCTACTTGCAGCAACTATGTAACAATTTCCTTTAATAAAGATTTGTACTGACCTAAGATGTGGTTTATCCTTGTCTCCTTAGCCAACCACTCCCCTTCCCTCTTCAGCCTCCCACCAAACTTTAAACAAGAGGAAACACAATAAAGGGAAGGCAATTAAGAATGAACTATCTGGAATGTGTCCCTACAAACACCTGTATGGCAGCTCCTGTCACTTTTCATTCATAGTTCAAGGACCGAAATCAAAAGGACTGAAAATCAAAAGGACTGATGGATGATTTTCAGGTTCATCTTCTTCTACTGAAACAAATCTGTTAACAAACATTGACAAGCATTTCAATTTGCTTAGTTATGCAGCAAGGACTGTTAAATTTGTTTATGAGTTGCCTCAGATGTCACAAACTTCTGTGTTCCCTTTCAGGATACACCAGGATTCCTAATACATGGGAAAAGTGAGCTAAAAGCTGTAGCTGTAGTATAGCCTGTGCTCATCTCCTATCCATAAATTGTCTTTTAAGGAAGAAAAAAAATTAAGAAAAAGAGCATGTTTTGGGCTGGTATTTCCCTTCTGCTTGGAATTTCAAGCAGGTTCTCTGCTCCACTGCAGAAAGTGATGGACTGCTTGTGTGACAAGGCCAGGGGGGAGCTGGCTTGGTCCTGGTGACACCACTGCTCTCCATGACTGCTGTAGGCACACTCTGCTTCTCATGAATTGACAGCAGCTTTCAGGAGGACAAATGAGCATAAGTTTGTTGTTCTGGCTCTACAGACTTTCTCTACATGTAAAAGTTACCAGTTTTACTAACATTCACTTCTAAAGACAGAAAGCCTTTACAGCTTTTGAGAACCAGCTCTTCTCTGGTGTCACTTTTAAGTGGTACTGAATATGGGATAGAATATTAGAATATACAGGTTGGTTTTGGTGGGGGTGTAAGACCCAGTTTCCTATAAACATACAAAACTGAAAGTAATGAGAATGCACGTTTGTGAATTTCAATGCATACTCCTCTGCAAAATGCTTACAGGCATGCCCATTAATTCACAATTAGACCTCTTATGGCAAGACCATTTAACAACATTAAATTCAATATGTAAAATTATGGAGAAGTGAGCACAGTAACAAAAGAACTACAGAGATTTTTTTTTTCCATTTGGCACAAAAGAATTTCTACCGACATTGCCCTAAGGAAACATTTATTTCTTTAACATCAGCATGTGCTCTTCTATTTTATTTGGTTGTATTTTTGGCATATTTAATCAGCCTTTTGACTTTCCTCAGTAGTACTTTTGAGAACTTACATATATTTATTTGTTCACTTAGCCTTTTCTGACTCAAAATGGGCCTTTTATAATATACTCTTTTTCTGTAGGTGTTCATGTTCTCAAAAAATATTTAGTTCTAAGACCTTCACATCAACACATTATCATGTTTTAGGATATGCTGATATAGAGCAGCAGCACTAATTATCCTAACTTCTGCAATGTCTCACCTTCAGCTGTTGCTCTTTAAGCCACTGTTTAGCTGTTATCTGAAGAAAAACAGCTCCCCATCAGACTGATGTCTACAAAACCAACCAGAGAGAAAGTGGAGAAAACAGTAATATAAACACATTCAGCACAATTCCTCATTTTATTAAAAGATTCTGCAACAAACTATTTCTATGCACATATAACTACTTCTATTATGAGCCTCTCTTCCTTTTCTGTTGTATCTTTCTCCAGACAATCCCAGAACTGCAACTTTGTTAAATACGAAGACATATTTAAAACTTTCTTACCATTTTCCATCTGGAAATCAGTCCCAATTCAATACACATTCACATTGCATATTAATTGTGTTTGCACAGTAGCATTCTTTAGTTGGGACGCTAGCATCTGCACAGTATGTGTATAACTCATGTTAATGTTAGTTATGTTGATTTACACCCAGGAAGCTCAGGCTCTCTAAGAGGGGAATATGTCACCCTTGGGTTTCCTTCCACTTTCCTCTGTTATCGCAATTTCACATTAGGCCCTTTCTAAATGCGTACTTTCACACCAATCCAAAAAGAACAACTGCTTTTCCTTTGAAAGTACTTGCAATTATAGGATGATAAACAATAACAGAGAGCAATTAGGTTTTTAGGAGGGGAAAACTAAAGCATTTTCTGTACCGCAATACACCACTCCACAGGAATCCATGTCATTTCCCACTCATCTCTCGTTATCTGTGATTAGGGCCCTCACACTGAACACCCCCAGCAAGCAAACTTTGCAATGTCTGTAATAATAGTAATTAGTCAACATCTAGCACTTGAACAGCACTTCTCACCTGTACATCTTAAAGTGTTGCAAAAAAGATGCAGGAACAAGCTTGGACAAACTTGAGGCTAGCACCAAGTTGAGGCGAAAATCAAGACACTGGCTGCTTACCTTTGGGCAGCTCTAAGTCTCTTGCTATGTCTAACCACTAGATGCAAGAGGGACAAGCACTGCTCAGTGGTGCTGAAGCCAAGTGTCAAGTGGTGCTAAAGCCAGTGCTGATGCTGCTTTAGCGCTTGCCACCCCTGGAAGAGATTATCCGTGATGGACGCCATTTTAGTGGTTCAAAACAGAGCCAGGGGGTCAATTAACAATGAAATTTTGTGGATAATGACAGCACCAGTGTTGCAATAGATTGCTTGGACTTCTTCATTAGTGGTGTTGATGCATTCTCTTCTGATATTTTTCAGTTGACATAGCTGTTCCTACTGATAATCTGGAAGCCTACTTGTCCCTACTGATAATCTCCAGACTCTAAATGACAAAACCACTTATCCACTTATTCTAATTTATTATAAAGATAAAAGAAAAATTTTTCTCACTTCCTAAGTGCCTTTCCAATCTTGAAATTCCTTTGTGTGGGAAAAATTCATCTCTACTGCTATGTGGAAGGGAGCAACCAAACAACATTTAAAAAATGGTTAAGAAATTCACTAAGGGAAAAGAAATAAAAATATTCCAAATTGTTCGAGAATTTTCAACATCTTAATGAAGTCACACTCTGTACTCTAACAAAATGCAGAGAATTCTGGGTGCTCATACTATATCACAGGATAAGAAGTTTTGTTAAATCTATCATGTCAGTTATTTAGACAAAATTGCATAGTTAAGTTTCAGGATCTCCTTCCAAGTATGTCATGAGCAACACATGAGATGCAATTAGATTAATATATTGCTCGTTATGATTTCGTTTACTTTCTTAGTAAAGCAATTAAGTCCACCTCTAAATGCAGTAACAGCCATGAAATTATTTACTGACTTTGTCCTCTGTTTTACCAGGTTATATACCATGTTTTTTCCTGTTTACCAGAAAATGATAACACTGTAGTTTTTTATACTAGCCTTCATTTTTCTTGCTGAGTTCACAGCAAGGAAACCATCAATAACCAATTCTTCTGTTCTGATAAATGTAGGTGATGTTCTGACACCCTCTAGCTCAGCTCTCACAGCAATAAGCCTTTTTTAGTTAGACTTGTAAGTTTATCAATCAGATTCATGCATGAAGCAAAGCCAAAAGGAACCCCAAAGGAGGATTACAGCCTCTGACTGTGGCTGTTGTGAAACAGGTCAAATCTACATTAGTGGCACACACTTTGTAGTGTACAAAGTGTAGCATTACACTTTGTAAACTCTGTCTGGTATTAAATTCAATCTACTCATAAAGCACTTCAAAGACATTTCAGAAGCCATAGCTGGTAGTTCTCTCCCATAACAGGAGAGATTCTGAAGCCTGACTAAGACAGTCTTCATTTAGGAGATATATATACATATATACACATACACATACACATATATATTATACAGAATTTGTAATAATACTATATATAACATAATTCAATTTTCACCATTTTTCTGGAGCCAACTGGATGCCCCCTTCTGCATCTGTTACTCAGGGGGTGATCTAATGGGAGATCTGGCTCATAAATAGTTGAAGGTGTTCCAGAAATTTCTGAAGCCTGATACTGTTTCACTGCATAGCATGGTGACAAGAGGTCTTTAAAACTGACTTTAATTTACTCGGTGCCTTTAACATCCCACCTATCTTTCAACAGAGAGTAGAGAAGGTGTAACCAATAGAAAAAGAGGAAAATGTAACCATCATGTTTCCATTACGTTCGTTTGTTTATCACCTCTCTGGACAGCGGGAAAGACTTGCTCTCTCAGAACAAGCCAGAGAGCACGAAGATGCAGAGGAAGTCAACGCATTTCCCTGCTCAGCCACTGAGTACTCGGAAAGAGCATGGACACCAGCATCACGTGGTGGCTGTCTGCTGCACAAGAAGTGCAACTCCGGGAAAGCACAGCTCATGCACAAGGAAGGTAATTCAGGGCTTGCTTTTTGTGCTCCCCAGCCTGAGACTTTGTAAGAAATTCTTTGTTCTTTTCTTCATTTAGAGAGAAATAAATCACCATTTGTTACTGTAAGTCCATTTTGACATCTCTGCATATGGTAACACTTTCAGACATTGTATGTGGGATACAGTGGGTGACAGGTACAGTACTGCTAGCTTTGTGGACTAAAAAAACCCTTCATATTCCACAAAGAGATATGACTGTTTAATATTCTGCTCCAGTGCTTAGACTGCTGTTAGCTACAGGGAGTCACTATTAACTGTTTTCAAACATAGAAGAAAATAATTTGGATTACAAAGATTTTTGGCATTGCTACAGGTGGTACAAAGTAATTGCAGAGTTTCTTTATTTCCCTTTTTCTTTTCTAGAAATGAAAGAGAAAAGAACATTTATAAAATTGCATGTTCCTGCTGAGCTGCTCCTGAAGGCAACAGGGGGAAAAGAGCAAAGTGTAATGGTTATTAGTATGAATTGATATTCTTAAGTAGATAAAGGACTGAGGAAAAAAAGTCATTCCAGAATTTCCAAAATTCTTTGTATGAAGATGACTACTTCTTTAGTAACAGAAAATATGCAAGAGGTAAAGTTTGAAAGATTTGCCCATTACTAAACACACTCAAATTCAAATTCCTTACTCTTAAGAATGAATTTTTTAATCTGTAATATTGCATTCAGATTTCTAACTGTGTAGTCCAACAAGTCTGTTTGCTTTGTTGACATTTATTGACTATTAAATCCAACCGGTTTGGGGTTTTTTTTTCAGGTGAGGGGCTTTTAAAATTTATATAAGTTCTCTTAGTTTGAAAGAGGTCCCAAGGTGGAAAAACTTTATTATTGTTATTTTGGTGGATTTGTTGCTTGTCTGTTGTTTTGTTTCTCTTTTGTATTTGTTGGTTTTTTCATTGTTTTGTTTTTTGTTGTTTGGGGTTTTTTTAACATCCCTTCATTTACTAGCATAGCAGCATTCCTTCTGTCTTTTCTAATTATCCAGTCGGGCACACTTACCTGCTTTCTGTAGAATCATCTAGTGTAAAGAAGCAGCTGCATTTTAGGGATCAATGAAAGGGAAAATGCAAAAGTCAGGTAAAACAATTAAATGTTCAGATCTCATGAGTCTACAAAACAATGTGAGAGATCTTAATAGAAAATGGGTTTTGACACCTTTGAGATTTCAAATATAATTAGATGATTTATGTTTCACTTGAACTCTAAAAGCAAACTGAACTTTGTTCCTTTTTTATTTTTTACTAAGTATTTCATGTCTTGGTCAGAAAGATATTCTTAGTATTTAATAATTTGGTAGCATCTGTTTTGGTGGGATAGTG
Organism: Mohoua ochrocephala; assembly: GCA_013398855.1. Classification (NCBI taxonomy): domain Eukaryota; kingdom Metazoa; phylum Chordata; class Aves; order Passeriformes; family Acanthizidae; genus Mohoua; species Mohoua ochrocephala. The sequence continues at coordinate 12,799 of VZTA01013674.1, read as the reverse complement.
TCAATGCAGTCCATGAAACTGTGCACACAGCTGTAACAAAGAGTAGAATTATTATGGAATTCTTCAAATCAGTATGAAATAAAGGTAAAAATCTTCTATCAATGGTTAGGCAAATGTCTATCAGGAACCAACTCTTCCAGACGACAGAAACTGATATAACACAAACAAAAGGAGTTGTAACACATCCAATGGAGTTCATATCAGTTTAGGATCTAGGGTCCATGATATAAAATTTTATATTCTATCAAACATTTTCAAAACATTAATGGTTAAGCAACCAACTATTTAAATAATTCTTCAGGTTTATTTAAAGTAAAAACTTCTTTAATTCCTTTTCACGTCTATGACCTGTCAATATTTCTGCTACCCATGTGAATCTTGTCTAAGCCATTACAGTGTATTTTGTCCACTCATATTAAATCTAATTAAAGAGTTGCCTTTTTGAGCCATGGCCCTGGGCTTTTTCCACAAACAAAAGCATATTTTAAACCCCCAACTAAAGATGAAGTATGATAGAACTATCAGAGTGACAATTCTTCTTTCAGTGTTTAATTGCATTTTTTAATTGATTCAGTCTTTTGGTGTAAGCATGTTTTGTAATTTGCTTTCTCAGAGTGAAAGAAATCATGCTATACAGGACGCAATTATTTTCACCTTTTTAATCCTTGTATTCCCTTTCCGCAACCCTAAACTGACATTCCCAAAATCCTCCTGTTCTTTTGACACGAACTTTCTCATTGAAAAACATGATCTAAATGATCAATGCAATGACACAAGCAATATTTTAAAGAATCCCAAAACATATCATAGAATGGCCTGTGTTGACAGGGACCTTAAAGAGCATTTAGTCCAATCCCTCTGCTGTGGACAGGAACACTTTTCACTAGACCAGGTTGCTCAGAGCTCCATCCAACCTGGCCTTAAACCCTTCCAGTGATGGGACATCCACAACTTCCCTGGGCAACCTGTTGCAGTACCCCACTACCCTCACAGTAGAGAATTTTTTCCCAGTATCTAATCTAAACCTACTGTCCTTCAGTTTGAAAACATTCCTCCTTGTCCTGCCACCACATGCTCTTGTAAATAATTCCTCTCCAGCTATCTTTTAGGCTCCCTCCAGGTACATCCCTTGCAGATTCTTCTCACTAAATATAGTCGATGAGCCTGTGCATAACATGTAACATAAAGCCAATAATTGCTATTCATATAAAGTATATTAGAAATGTGTATTAGAAAACAAATGGGGAAAACAGCTCATCAAGAAGATTATAGATAACTGCGGCATCCAGGAGCTCTGCATTTAGAGTCAGGCTAGGGTTGCCATTTAATTGGGTCTCTGAGACCAGGCACACAGAATGCAGTCGGTAACTTTGTGGGTAAAACACATGAAAAGCCTGCCCCTGAGGAAAGCCAGCATATCTCTTCTACACAGCTCACCTAATCAAAGGAAAAAAGTGGAAGTGGGCTTGGAAATGTGCAAAAACATTCGTCATTTTCTGTATTAAAATGATGTTTGAGTCTTCCAAAGTCATCTGAGCCCTGGCTAGAGCTAAACGGCTCTAAGAACTTGGCATAGAATTAAAGTATCAGAGAATCATAGACTGGTTTGGGTTGGAAAGGCCCTTTAAAGGTTGTCTAGTCCAACCCCCCTGCCATCTTCAAGAAGATCAGATTGTTCAGAGCCCCATCCAACCTGACCTTGGATGTTGCCAGGGATGGGGCACCTCCCAGCTCTCTGGGCAACCTGGGCCAGTGTTTCAGCACTCTCCTCGTAAACAGTTTCTTCTTTATGTCTAATCTGGATCTAACATCTTTTAATTTAAAACCACTACCACTTTTCCTAATACTACAGGCTCTTCTTCAGAACAACCTCAGTTCTCTAAGCCTTTCCTCCTGGGAGAGGTGCCCCAGCCTTCTGATCATTGTCATAACTCTCCTCTGGACCTGCTCCAACAGCTCCACATCTTTCTTGTGTTGTGGGCCCCAGAGCTGGATGCAGTGTTCCAGGTGGGGTCTCATGAGAGCAGAGCAGAGCAGAGCGACAGAATCACCTCCATTACCCTGCTGCCCACCCTGCTTTTGATGCAGCCCAGGATGCAGTTGTCTTTCTGGTCTGTGAGTGCACACTGCTGGCTCATATCCAGGCAATAAGACATTGAACATGTTGTGCAAACAGGTGTAACCTTTCTGCAGGCCTGTAAGCCCTACAGGGCCACTGGGGAGGACTCACTGGCACCATTATCAAAGATATCAGCTGCACTGGGATCTTCTTCAACTTCACTTTCTGGATTAAATCCAGTTTTGGACCATTCTCCTGCCTGTCTCAGACACAGAGAAATTTGAATGGTGGGTACCATTCTCCTTCCTGCCTTGAGTCACCTGCCCATAGGTTAAAAGCGCTCACCATTGCGCCTACTGATGCTCCCTCTGGCAGTGTCAGTCTCACTGCTGCCACCCCCCCATTCGCTTTGTAGCCCAGGGAGCCCCAGCCAGCCTGCTGCACCAGCTGAGAGCCTGTTCAACCAACAGTTAGAAGACATTGGAAAAAGGGACTGGTGGAAGGCCAGGTGTTATAAAAACCTGTAAATCTCCATATAATCCCTGTTATGTCAGTCCCCATTGTTATTACAGAAACGTATTTTAAGTAATAGTAACATATATCCTACAAAGCCAATGAATCTACATGAAAAAGCCTATCTTGCTTAGGTGCAACCCTAGCTGTAGCATAAGTGCCAAGAAAATTAGCTCTAACACAGCTACTTTGAGCCCTTGGTTAGGTTGTCTGGAAGGGCCAGCACCTAAGGGAATGATTTGCTGGTGGGGTTCTGAGTGCTGGATTCTGGCATCAGGAACTCAAGGAATAGAATGTGGCTGAGAAACTCAGAACGCTGCGGGCGTCCACATTGCTCTGCTGTCTCCAGATCCTGTAACAGCATGCCCACTGGACCCCGGAATCTTCAGTCTCTCTCATTTATAGCAGTTCAAGGCCTCCACAGAGTGCACGGGTCTCCTGATGATCTCCATTATTGTATCCAATATCTTCTGCTTGTCTGATCCTGGATATGGCAAGAAGGAAAGGGACTGTGAAGCCATCACTGATCAGACATCGTCTCGGCTTGTTCTTCTAACTTCTAACCCCTGACTGCCTACCCTCAGCTGCTAGCTGGATCAGGCAAAAGTTCTCAGAACACAGCTGACTCCCAGGAAAAAGGTTGAATTAAACATAATTCAACAAATGAACTGGATGATATGTAGTCCTTTGGGGAAAAAAGCTTACAAGAAAGATCACAGAGCTACTCAATCCAAGTTATTCCATGGCATCTTTTTGAATTTTGGCAAATCAACTGAGAAGAAAGATTTGGTTGTAGATGTAAGGGCCATTATGCTTATTGGAGAATAGTAGGGTGAATAAAAAGGAGGGAAAATTCTGTAGATGGTTTTCTGGCACTTTAGGAACCAACAAAGGCATATGTAAAGAAAGAAAATTCTTTCTTTACATAAATCTGAGCTTGACATAAATCTGAGACATTTCTCATTTGAGATATAAAATGACTTCTGGTTGAACAGTTCTTCATTCTTATGAACTACTTAATCTCTTTTTTTAACATCCTTGTTTGTTTTATATCTTCTAGAAGTCTCATTTCCTCTTTTGTATGCAACAGTAATCTACCGAAAACAAATTAAACAGGAAATGACAAAAGGAGAATTAATATCCATTCCCAGATTCCATTAGTTCTACTCCCACCACTTCTGTAACATCGAGATTGGCAAAGAATTAGAGAGGATTAATGATTCTTGCAGCTGCATCCCATTTCATCAGGAACAGCTAACCATGCAATACTGCAATATTACATGTACTGCTTTCCTAGTATATTCCTTAATTCTTTTCCTCTCTTTGTAGCCTAACAATGGTGTTCAGCTTATACGTATGAGCCAACTGGTGGGGCAAGTCACTCTTCTAGCAGGTAGTGTTCTCCTCCCTGTAGCAAGTACTCTAAAACTCTTTGCAAGATAAGATCTCTTTTCTTAGGACTGTATACCACTATTGCAACACAGACCCTTCTACAAACAATATCTGCAATGTACTAGAAGAATAATATTGACTAGTTAAATCTCTAGCTATTTCTTTCACAGTAACGTGAATCTGTAAATGACCACACCGTGCTAAATCAAAAATCCATGTAGCTGTGTCTCCTGCCTTCAGCAGTGACCATAGAAAAACATGTAAGATGAAAGCTTGATCTTTTGCCACAGATTTTTACATTTAAAATTCATTGCAGGCAAACCCTTAAGGGGTACAGGTTAAGAATATTGTCAAGCTACTCTCTATTGGAATGCCTGACTGAGAACAATGGTATGTCAGACTGTCTTCTACCCGAAAGTAAGGCTTACTAGTCTTACATCTGGTAGGCTACATTTTTTAGAGCATTTTAAAACACTATCTGCCATTTTTAATATTGTTTCCAGTATCCTAGTGTGGCCAACATTTACAGCATATAAGATGCCTTTATGAATCAGATTTCTCAGAACAACCTATGCTGAGCATTCAAAACCTGTGATACAAAAAAATTTCCATATATTTTCACAAAACATAGTTCATGAAGATCTAGCTGAAGCAGTGTTTCTAAAACAAGTTAATTCACTTCAACACAGTTTAAAACAATTTTTTCCAGTGTTGGGTGCTTTTTAATATGTATTTAAAGAAATCCTGGAAATGCAAATCATTTGCATTAAATAACCCCTTGTAACAGGGACACTTATCCATTCTACTTGCTTTTGAAGCTAAAAAACCAGGAAAAAAGTCATTTAATTTGTGATATATAATTTTGATACATACAATTACGACTTAGAAACTATAAGAAACAGAGCTTGTCAAACTCTAGTGTCAGTTTTGTGCTATAGTGTGTATATACAGGGACTTGACAGGCAAGGGCTGATGAAATAGGCTCCAGATTTTGGACTTCATTATGGTTACAGTTAAAAATGGGAAAAGTAAATGAGGTGCAATTATTTAAAAATGTTCAAGAAATCAAGGTAGATGTCAAGATTTATGCTGCTTATGTTTGTGAGGTTTTTGTGTTTACGGACTAGTGAACTAGATCTCAAAGTAAGACTGAGTTTGGGATCTTAGGAAATGTAAGAAAACTACAGAAAAAGAAGTAGTCATAGGTGCCTGTTGGGCTGAAGAATTCAAGCTTAGACTCAATCGACTGCTTAGGAGACACTGAGTTTAATGCTTTAGTGCAAATGAGTTAGAAAGAAATTCTACAGTATTTGTGTCCATTAGACCCTTTCCTCCCCGGCGGAACTGTAACCTGAAAAACCTTGGCTGTAGCTCTGTATGTCTGATCGCCTCTGTCACCCTGGTCTAGAAACATGTTTTAGCATAAGATGAAACCAAACCTGCAGGCCTAAGCTTCCTTTAAAGCCCTTTCCTAGGTACCTCTCAAACCTCCTTCTGTGTCATGTGGTGCTCTGTGATGACCCCAGACTCAGTGCTCTCTGAGACTTTATTTAAACTTCGATCTTTGCTGCAGTCAGTGAGGAACCTAAAAACTAGCAAAAATATGCTAAAAGCCCATAATGGCTTTTTCATGTCTCCTGACCTAATTGGTATCCTTGTTCAAGGTTATTAATTTACCTAATGTAACTTCAGAAGGGCTATGTCAGCCTATATGATGTGCCTTAGCAAACTATCGCTTTTGGACAAAACAAGAGTGTTTGGCACCCTTCTTGACAGAGATCAGGACTGGCATCAGTATTTGTTTTCTATCCAACAAAGGTGACCATAAGGGGCATTGCCTATCTTCAGAGTGTGCAGTCAAGTTAAGCTTTGGCATTTATATAAACAAAGACCATATGTTTACATGTAAACTGGTTGGAGAATATTAGAAAGAGTTTTGGATTTGTGTGACATTGAAGAGGACTCTCAGGACACACACACACACACAAAAAAAAAAAAGGTACAAAGATACAGGAAATAAAGGAATAAAAGGTTCAGCAAGATACAGCAACGGTCAGAGACCAACTTGGTGCCTCAGCACCATCTCGTGTGAGGCCAAGCGGGACCACCATGTTGGTGTCAGAGCACAAGCATGACTGAGGATATGCACACAACATAGAGCAACAACTTAGACTAACAAGCAGCTCACTGAGGGTCTTCCAGGAAAATGTGAAGGTTTATATCATAAAGACCTTCTGACAAAACATGGAAAAAAGAGAGAAGATTTTAAACTGCTGAATTATTTTTTCTCAGTTTACTATCATAAAATGACATTAAGGCTTTATTTCTCAAGGTGCTCGGAAGGTTTTTTTTTTGTTCATAATAACAATTAATTCTGTTACAATTACAAGTTTATCTGCTTTTTTCCCCACTTGTAGTACTTCAATGGATCTCCGCAAAGATATACCAAAACTGCACCTTGACAGCATTTTCTATGCTCTCAGAATCCCGCATGTTGCCTTTATTTCTTGTATTCTTCACTGCATTTATCGTATTCGTCACTGTGTGAAAAACTAATCAGTCTCAAAGGAAAGTAGAATGGAAATTAACAAGAACTGGGCAATCCTAATGGAAAAAGTAGCCAACTAATCAATTTAATAGTATAAAACTGCCTTTAGAAAAAAATGTATGATCATACAGAAGTCAAAAGAGGCTGACGCATGCACAATGCTAGTCTAATATTTTTATTATTTGGCACATGTTTTGAGATGAACTAAGAGGCATTTTAATTTTATGAATGTAACTGGCACCAGAGAGATGGGCTTGTGATGGGAGTAATAACTAATTGTCCCTCAGGAATCAGGGGATTATATAAAGTCCAATTTAGTCACTAAATTTCTGAAATCCTAAGCAAAACAGGTGAAGACTCGCCTTTTTAAGAGAGGCAGATTATAAAATAAATAACATTTTGTACAAGAAAATAAACCACTAGTACTGTATGCTATAATGCTAATTATCGTATATCTATTAATAAAATTTATTTCTAACAGAGATAATGATAAAAAAAGAAGAGCTTTTTACACAACACATGCTATTAAGAAGCCACAGTAAGATAGGAGCACCACTGCTTGTAGCACGGCCAAAACACTGAGAAATACTTTCAGTCTCATAGAGTTTATATTTTATAGTGGGATATTTATAGTATTGTAAGGATTATATATAGTATTATAGTGTTTATAAGCAAAGAAATAGCAATCTGCTTTTTAGAGGGTTTGAGTTACTCTAAACATTTCTTATGTAATCAGTAGTCTAGACAGACTCCATTTAACACAACTAAAAGTCTACCAATCTCTGGGACAACTGCAATGTTTGTTCCCTTGGAATGAGATTCATTGAGACTCAACCACACTGAGCACAGGAAAAAATGTGTATGTTGCCAGTTACTAGGAAAAAAACCATTTTAAACCAATTTGTTGCTTCAGTATGTTTCACTCCTAGAGTAAAGAGAGATTTAGCCACTTGGACAAAAAGGTGAGAATTCCAATTAATTAAAAAATGCATTGAATTCACAACTAAAAATAAGATTATGTCAATAATTCTGTCTTGCCTTAGTTCTGAAATGTTTTATTCACGGTTTAAAGAAAAAAGCTCACTTAAAAAGTCAGTGTTTTCTTGTGTCATAATTACAAGGAAAAGACCTCCTTCTTTTTCAACTCAGTAGAAAAATAAGTCTCTTAATTCATCTTTACGAACAACCTGCAACTATATTCAAGTAATTATTCAGAGAGGGAAGTCCAGATCTGAACTATAAGAGCCAAAGCTTGGGGTCTTTCAGCCCAGGTCCTGTGTTAGTCTGTGAGGAATCCCATAAAAACCAGATGGTTCCACAAAAACTTGGCAGTGGCAAAGTCATCTGGGTGCTCCAGTTTTACTGATCAAATCTGAAGAGGTCCCAGCCTAAAAGGTATGCTGAGCATCTGCCTTCTGGATGCAGATCCTTTTGAAATGCCTCAAGCTGGGTCTTTCCAAAAGAATTTTAAAAAATCTTTCTTCTAAAAGGTTTCAGTTGTGCTAGACCTAGCTACAACATGTATAATATTCCATATAACGATTTATGGGGCTGCTTCTTCTAGTTGTTGCTTCAGGCTCTCTCTCTGATGTATAGTCTCCCTCTGTGAGAAGGATACACATATCCTGTATTCCCCAGCTAAACTTAATTTTTAGGATCATGTTCAGTTCAGAAAGTGGCTCAAATCAAAGCGCTGTTAGAAGCATCTACACAAATGTGTTCCGAATTTGCTGTTTTCTTTCAGTATATTTTGTAATATTCCTTTTGACTGGCAATTTCCTGCATTTCTGTTTATGCTGTTGGCAATTCTGTTTTGTTTCCTTCTGCAGCTCAAACAGAATTTTCCTAGCTTTAACAGGGTTGTTAACATAATCACATGTGTATTTCCTGGTGCTATTTGGCAACATCTCAAACCAGCCCCGTGGTGTGGAGTTTTCAAAGTTAAAACTCCGCATTTCCACTACAAGGCTGAATTTATTTCTCATTGTCATTAAATCTGGTTGGTCCTCCACCTCACAAAATCAGAAGAAATGGACGATAATACAGTATACCCCACATCAGTAATTTTGTGTAATTTCTTAAGAGAACAACTATAAACGACTGTATATTTGAGGTGTCACTAGTGGGTCATAGTGCATTTTGTGTAAATATCATTAGATGCAGATGAAATTCATCTCTAGGAGCCAGCACATGGGCTTATTTAATATGCGCAGTGGGTTCTTACACAATGCACAGATAGTGTGCTCCCTCTCAGCCCAGAGACGAATTTTATTTGCATACCTCTCCTGGAATGAAAAGCCTACTTTCCTGAGCTCATGTCCTAGGGCACACAAATGAAAAGCATTTCAAACCATATTCATGCAATGTAGAAGTCATAAAACGGCATGTTTTCATTTGCTTGGTACCATGTTTAAGGCATTGCTTAATTTATTACATAAGTTAGGTAATGATATTGCTGAAGTAGTTACATAAGTAATGTATTACTATAATATATAACAATAATATGACTATTGTAAGTCTCTTAATTCCTGATATTTAGGAAATCAACTAGATTTAATTCTAGAGTCTATCTATCTAAATCAAAATGAAATAGTGAAAAGAGCAAATATGAAAAACCACTCAACAGCTTGATATAAGCACTTCTTAAAAGAACTCTTGGAAGAAATACTCTCCAAGACCTCCATCTCCTATGAATCAACCACCTAATTTTACCAACTAGGAAGTGCAGAGGTCAGAAAAGAAACTAAATATTGTTGTTCTCCAAACCCAACGCAGGGCTGGAACTGAAAAGCTTGCCTTTTAATAACTGCCAGTTTTGATCTAAGCTGAGATATTTATTACCTCTCGCAAACTATGACTTGCCAAGAGCCAAAATATTTCTGAGGTGAGAGACTTTCATATGCTAACAGCTAATGGTGGACAAGTCAGCGCAGGACTTTATCTAGGCAGCCACCTAAATCAATTATTATGTCAGATTAGGAGAATATTAAAGTTCAGGAAAAAACTACATACGCTCATGATTTTGTTTAGGTTATTTTTTCCTCGAAAGTGCTTCTGTTAGGAGACCTGTTTTTCCAAGGAGATTACTGCTTGGTGATCAAGTGAGTGTACTCTCAGAGTTAACAGGAATGGGTTTTTGTACCAGTTTATTCTAAGATAGGACAGAAATGAACGACTGCCTTGTATAGAGGGCTGCTGTATGTTGTAGTTCTCAGCTCCTTCCTCATTCTTTAATTTTTTGGTTTGTTCGTTTGTGTGAGCAAGTGAAGAGTTGTGTAAGAACTGGGAAATTTTACACAGCTTTAAAAAGTTTAGAAGATACTTTTAATAATAATAATATGTTGCTTAAATATGACCTGTCGCTACACTCTATGTATTTTATTGTTTGGTTAAGCAGCTAGCAGTTGCAAATGTACAGACTGTTTTACACATATCACTGTTTCTGCACCCAGAAAGAGAAGAAAGTAAAAAATGTCTTACAAACATCTTACCTGGTGGTGTGAGACAGAACATTAAAAACAATGTAACTCCATCTTCAGTCACTATAAACTACTGCTGGTAAAAAAATTAAAGAGAATGCTCCAAGTTTGGATATAAAATACCTGAAAATTTCTCAAGATGAAGGGTCATGTACTATTGCAAAACAGTTCCATAATATGCTGGATGTAGATTAAGACAGCATCACCAAGCAGACTCGAAGGATGATTTTTGGTGTGAATAAATGTCTCAAAACTCCATGCAATTTCCATAACTATCTGCGTAGATTTTGCAGGAGGGAGGGTTGGTGTCAGTTAGTGTATCTTCATTACCATGTTTCCATTTATACCGTGATATGGCTGTATTGAAAGAATGACAGTGCTTATTTACTTGATGGTGAGCTGCTTTTCCTGTTGCTTAAATAATATCTTACAAATGACTGGCAAATGCTGGTTTTTTTCAGTGGCTAGCTTATCCAGTGAAGTCTTTTTAAACCAAACAAAAAACGCTTTTCTCTTCTCCTGTAACTATGTGAATTTACAAGTCCCATTTTTCTGAGAATAATGTTAGCTTTTGCTGTCTAACTTTTGCTCTCCTTGTTAATAATTTATTTAATTTGATATTTCACTTCATCTTTTTGTCATTATTAACTTTTCTATCATCCAGCTGAGGCATGCTGCACCTTCTTCAAAATGAGAGGTGAAGTCCTGATCAAGAATGGTGTGCATGCCCAGGTAAAACTAGTGCATGGAACTAAAACCTTTTTTAATGCTATTAAGTATAAAAGCATGTACTTAGTAATAAAGCAAATAAGGCAGACAAGATAAAAGAACTCCATCTTCAGAAGAGCTGTCTTAAAATCCCACAGGGATTGTCCTAGTCTAGCATTACAGCTGAAAGGAGTAATACCAAGCAAGGGTTGGACTGTCATGTGACCAAGTCTAAGTTCTTGAGGGGGGTCTAAAAAACAAATAATAATAATGTGATGACATTTCTCCGGAAGATTCCAGTGTAGGATGAGAAAGGGGAATAGGCTGTGGTGCAAAGTTTCGTGGAGAGCCAAATATAAACCTGTCTTTAATGGAAATATTTTTTGTGGATCAAAGAAAGATTCAGACAGTGCCAGTGTCCTCAGTCTTTGATCCTGCAATAAATACTCACCAAGATACCTTCACTCCTTGCCAAATGAGTGCCAAAGGAGGAAGGGAACCATGACAAACAGACACTATGGGATTTTACTTTCTATGTATTGTCTAGGCACCAATGTTAGACGAGGAAAGGGAAAAAGTTGAGAGAAAGAAAGCAAAAAGGAGAGTACATGAGCAGCAGAATAACCTTCTGCACTGAGGCCTGAAGACAGCAGTTGTACGAATGCCCAGGCATCATTCGTCAGTGACTTGACGTTGCCTTTGCACAATTCACAACAACTGGTTCATGGTTTTTCCACCTGTCTGGAAAATTCAGCCTCAGTTGTAAAGGTCAGGTTGGGCTTTTTCCCTCTTACACATCACAGCTCACAAGAAAGTGTTCAGATGACCAGCAGTCACGCATTTGTACGGGCCATCGCCTCCAAGTTGCACTGGTATGTCTTTACCCACATGCTGCTGTCTGATTTTTTAAAGGACCACTTCAGCCCATGACTAATAAGGAATAGATTCCTGATCACTCCCCCTTCTGGCACATCTTAAAGAATAACAGGAATAAAGTGAAGGAAAAAAGAATTATGCTAGGCAGGAGTCTGAACACACACACACACGCACAGGCACAAGCACATTGATATGTATGTGATCAATTTCATTTAAGATGCATACATATAGGCATTCCTTACTGCACACTTGCACAGTAGTGATCAATGTTTTTCCAGCAGATTTTTGCCATGCAGCACGGCATTATTTGTTAATTATTACTTGACCATTATGTAGTGCAGCTTCTCTCTTCTCAGAAATTAGAGTTTAAGTACCTTGAAAAAGAGAACTTCTTGTAGCCAGGTTGTGAGTGTGTGTGTATGGGTGTGCACCTCTATCTTCTTTCCAACAGATGGTTAATTTTTGTCTGGATTGCTGAATACCCCTTCTGTCTCCAGTACATGAACAAGAACAAAGTACAATATAGATATCATTTTAATTACAACAAGAAATCAAGGTCAGATATTGACTCTGCCATAAAGGCGTAACAGCATTTCTTTGCACAATCTTTGAATCTTCAGAATCTTTGAATCAGGAATGGAAATGTATCATGTTTGAATCATTGAATCACAGAATGTTTTGGGTTGGAAGGGACCTTAAAGATCATTTAGTTCCAACCCTGTCTTGCCATAGCTTTAAGACAGACCTGCTTGCACCTTTCCTTAAACCCAAAAGATCTTTGAAACTTTAATGTTGTTTCATTAGAATGAGTGAGCTTTAACTAGAGGGAGCTCTAGATCTGCCCAGTGGAACAAATCAATAAAGTAACTAAAAAATCCTTACCATTCTGGCCACTCAAGGCAGGCCATTTCACAGAATTACAGAATCATTTACGTTGGAAAAGACCTCTAAAGATAATCAAGTCCAGCCTTTGACCAGTAGCCAACAGGTCACCTAGACCATGGCATTAAGTGCTACAGCCAGTTGTTTCTTGAACACCTCCAGGGACGGTGCCTCTGCCTCCCTGTGCAGCCTGTTCCAATATTCATCCACCCTTTCCACGAAGAAATTCCTCCTAATGCCCAATCTGAACTTTCCCTGGAGCAGCATGNTCTGTTGCCCTTCCCTGGACACAGTCCAGTGCCTCAATGTCTTTCCTGTTGTGAAGGACCCAAAACTGAACAC
>VZTA01013669.1:8382-18878 GCA_013398855.1 Mohoua ochrocephala | reverse complement strand
TGGGTCAGTGTCAAACCACGACACCCCATCATGGCCCTTCCAGCCCTCTCGCTGCTCCCCGTAGTGAGGCAGCAATAACTCTGTGTCAGTGATTGTCTCTGCACTCTGGAGAGGCAAGAAGGAGGAGATTTGGTGTCTCAGTTCCAAATCAGAGTGTTTTGGCCAGACGGGAGTTCAGAGAGGTGGGATGTGGCCTTTGCCTCCTGACAGCAGCAGCTCAACTCATCCAGCTGAGATTATCACAGTCACCAACAGCAGCTGTGGAAATCTGCTCCAGGTGTGAGTCCTCTTGCCCTGCTGTGACAGAGAATAACCCACCTTTTCATCTGGAGAAAAAAATCTGGGTTCCAGCTCCTACAAAAGGCAAAGAACGGGGCACAAACTCTGAGAAATTTAAGAATTTGTACAAGAGGAAACAATGTGGGGCTAACACTGAATCACCACACTTCTATATCCTCCTCTCAGGGGCTGATTACCAAACCACTTTCTCTCCTGCTTCCTTCCTTCTTGTTGTCTTTTTTACACTCTGTCAAGTTGTTCACACGGCTTCCTCATCCCCACTCTGTGTTCCGAGACTTCTCTTTATCATATTTTCCTAGTTTGTCATCCAAAACCTGCCAGAAACGAAGAGAAATTATGTCCTAGAGAGCACCAGAGAGTGCTTTGACTTTTGGCCAATGCTCTGCTGCAATGTTTGTGGTATTTGATGCATATGTTTTAGAAGACTTTTTATTGTAGGCTGGGGATGAGGAGTAGATGCCTGTTTTCTGTAAAATTTCATAGATAGTGACAATTCATGGTCAGTAGGTGCCTTTGACAAATCCTTCTGCGGGGTGGCCTGTTTGAGTCTTCTCTGATCATTGGCTACACAGTACTACTGTCATTTATTTCACAAGAAAGGACATTAAAAACGTGGGTTTGGTTGCTTTGTGGAATCAGGTGTGTACTCTACAGTTGCATTGCCCAACAACTCCGTATCCCTGACTTGTTTAGACACAGATGATTTTTTTTATTCTGTTCCTGCTGGAGGTGTTCAGGACCAGGATACGTGCCAGGCCTGGAAGTTTGTGAAAGTTGTTCCTCCACTTGTGCTGTGGATTTAGGTCCCCCCTCCCCATGCACACCAACCCACCAGACTTCTGCAAAATCAACCACTGAAAGCAGTGGGAAAAGGAACCCACGAGGTTTCATGAATTGAAACTGCCTCCTGTGAGATTTACTTCAGCATACCTGTTCCTGGAACGCAACAGGTAGTTCTCTAAAGAACGCAGAAGTGTGGAACAAAGCTCCCAAAAATGCCTACTTTTTTATGGCAGTCAAAGCCTTGGTACCTATTGACAGTTTCATCCCACTGCCCCTCACCTTATCACTAGAGATGCCTGGAACTCCTTTCAAACAGTACTATTTAAATTGCTTCTGAGGTTTGAAGTAGGCTTGTTTTAACTTGTTTTTTCAAGGTAGTGTCTTCTATTGTTGCTACATTATCACCAAAAAACCTGATTTTTGTGGCTCCTGGAAAAACTAAGACATTTAGATTGAATTTAAGAAAAAGTGTTTTACAATGGGAGTGGGGAGGCCCTGGCACAGGGTGCCCAGAGAAGCTGTGGCTGCCCCTGCATCCCCGGAAGTGTCCAAGGCCAGGTTGGATGGAGCTTGGAGTAACCTGGGCTAGTGGAAGGTGTCCCTGCCCATGGCAGGGTATGGGATCAGGTTAGCTTTAAGGTCCCTTCCACCCCAAACCAGTCTGGGATTCTCTGCCCAAAGCTATCTTGCCAGCTTAGCCAGTTCAGAGGCGTGTAAGAACACAGAAGGCAATGCAGAACACCTGAAGTGGGTGCTCAGAGCAGACAGCGTGGAAAAAACCCTCAGCTTAATGTCATGAGTACAAAAAAAGGCTCCTTTGAGCAGTAGTCACCCTTGAGCATCCTCTTGTTGTGCATTCACTGCAGTGCCTGTCATTCCCAGTCACACCAGACACATAATAGAGTTCTTCAGTGCTTCTAATTTTTATTGTCATTGTGCTCCCACTGTTATGCTAATTAGATTAAACCAGACTCCCACTGAGGCTGTAACAATGATAAACATTGTAGTAATCTGTCAGCTCTCTCTGAAACCACTTTCCACGGCTTTGGAAATGTGCTGCCCCAACAGACCACACTGCTGCGTATTGTAAACAATCTGCTTTGATCACACTTGCTCACATACATTGTAATAATCAACACTGAAAAATAAACTCCTAACGACCCACAACCTGAGGCACATTATTGATCTTTCCAATCAGCTACCATGAAGGGGGTCATGGAAGCAGAATGTATTAATGCTGCCATTTTTGACTATACAAGACAAATATTGTGGGGAGAGAAGTCCCGACAGAAATCTAAAATGACTGTATGTTAATACTCATCATTTTCTTTGTCTGGAAAGATTGGCTTGTTCCATCTTTCCTTCTTTGCCTGAAATAGGTTCTAGCCTTTCCACTGATTGTTTTAAAGATAGCAGTAAATTCTGACAACTTTTAACATAGACACTCCGTTCTGTGGGATTTTGCTTCCAGGCCATGAACTCCTAAATCCATATTCTGACAGATTTCTTCTGAGGAACAGAGAACAGTGCAGGAATGAGGGCTGAACTGCTTTTCTTGTCTTACTGTACAGAGGCACTCAGCAACACAGCTCTCCTCATTACACATCCTGTGGAGAATCAGGACTTCACAAATCCAGGTTCTTTACAAGTGCTGTGGAAACCATTACTACAAACGGTTCTGTACTTCTCACTAGCTCTGAAATGAGCCCTGCGCCTCATTTCAGTGAATCCCAAAAGGTTTGTCTTCTGTATTCAGTGCGTGTGTGTGTGTGTGTTGGTGCATGGACATCTGCTGTGTCCATAAACCTGCATTACACATCCCATTGCTCCTCCTGCTGCAAATCTGAAGCAGATGTGTGAGGCTGCAGAGAATAGGTGTAGGCTGTATTTCTCCAAACTGTGTTCCTGCTGCTGCTTGGAAGGCAGCAATTTGCCAAAGACCAGAACCACAGACTTTAGAAACAAGTAGCAACATAACAGCCACAATCTCACTTTTCCATCCCTTGGTCTGAAAATAATCAGAGAAGAGTGGAAATAGAACCCAAAAAGAGAAACTATGTCTTATTTAGACCTCTACCCTAAAATAATGCCTGCACCCAGCACCTACCAAAGTCCACTGCAGATCCCTAATTTGTAAGGCTGGCAACTGTGATCTTGGAAAGGAACTCCAGCTGCAAAATCCTACTTAATATGCTGGGCTGAAATGAGTGTGCAGTGTGCTCCACCACCCCCAAATAAATCAGAGCTCAGGTCTATAGAACCTAAGCCCAAGGGCTGTCCAGGCTGGAGCAGCAGAGTCAAGGAACTCCCATCATTTAGAGAGCAGAGCTGTGTTATGAAGAAATGGGCACAGCTGCTTTGGTGAGTCTCATGTGGGTTTGGAACGAGGACCCAGCTAGCAAACACCTATTTTCCATCATTTCTTGAGGTCACTGCTGAAGTTCAAGTAATGGAAAAACCAGATGAGTTAAAAGCAAACCTCCCTAAGTCATGTTTGAAACACAGCTCAGAGATAGTCTTGCACAATTTAAGCAGCCTCTGGAAAGTGTGGCACAATCACCCACGGAGCTTCTCCACTCAGGGAAGCAGTAGAGTTGGGGATTGCAGGCTTTGACCAGCTACAAAACAAGGTAAGTCTGTGCTCCAGAAAATCTTCTAAAATAAGATATAAAAAGAGGGAAGGAGTAGTCATTAATTTCCTGTAACTGGTGCTTAAGCCAAGAATTACTAAAACGTATCCTGATTTTTTTTCCAGGATTTTTTTCCCTTTTTTTTTCTCCTTCTGCCCTCTTCTCTTTTTGCCTTCTCCTTATCCTTGTCTCTTTAAAAATACACTTTTGGTCACTGCTTTTTACATTTTGGTCACTACTTGTAAAGATCAACACAACAGACCAAGTCATCCTCATACTTAAATTTACCTTTTGCATGATTTTCAGTGCAAGCATAAACCTTCAATGATTGCAGCAAAGGTTATTGGTTGGGCCATTTACTGGAAGAAAAATAAATCTTGTTTTGCAGAGAAAAAAATGTCTGATTGTATCTGTTTCATGCTCCACGAGAGGGCACCAGATAATTATCTTAAATATCGCCCAGGCAGCTGTTGTGTACAGGCTGTTAATTGCACCTAATTAGAGATCTGTAGATGTATTAATCAACTACAAGTCAGGCCTCAATACAGAAACACTCAGTGGCACTGTTTCCATCTACACTCAGCCTCCAGCTCCTAGCCAGATCCCAAGAAGTTGTGTGCAGGTATTGCTTCTCCCTCCCAAAATTCTCCTATTTCTAACCTTGCTGCTGGGCTGTCTTGTGTCACACACCTAAAATATTGCACATGTTTAAAATATTGCCCACAGCCCTAGGATGAGAACAGCCAGTGCTAAATTTGTTTTCCAGGGCACAGCACAATTTTTTCACCACAAATGAAAAGTTCATCAGTGCAAGAGACAACTTTACTGTGGGTTGGTCTCAGCCTGTAGTTAATCCCACAAACACCTTCCATGCCTCATAAGTCTTTGACTTTATCTTTGCAACATTTTCTATGTAGTTATTTCTTCAAAAACTATTTCAAAACATTGTATACAGAACTTCCCTTCCTTTGGCAGGCTTTAATCACCCTCGTTTCCTTACTGCAGAGAGCAGGACATTGATTGTTTGCTGAATGACAAATTAAAAAGTTGTAAAAAGGGTTTAATCATGTCCCTATTTCAGTTCAAACTACCTCTGCTAGGCACCAGAGCTGCAGCATTCTGCTTTCTTTGCCCTGACACTATTTAGACCCTTCTGAAAGGATGTGCAAAATCTTTTGAGGAAGCAAGGTAAAAACCAAGATTTCTTTCCCCTCAATTCACTTACTGTAATAAAAGTAGTAAACAAGGAGTTACAAGGAAAACCAGCTGCAGTTTGACACCCAAGCTGGGTTCTGTCTCATTCACTGCCCCCTTTGCAGAGCACAGAAGCAATATTTTCTTGCTC
This sequence comes from Mohoua ochrocephala, assembly GCA_013398855.1. Taxonomy (NCBI): domain Eukaryota; kingdom Metazoa; phylum Chordata; class Aves; order Passeriformes; family Acanthizidae; genus Mohoua; species Mohoua ochrocephala. The sequence continues at coordinate 13,820 of VZTA01013669.1, read as the reverse complement.
TCCCCTAATTACTTATAATGAGACCCCACCCTTTTGCCTTTATCTCCGGGTCCTGGATTTCTGGGAATGGAGGAAATTAGCTTATCTTTTGCAGCCTGAATTTGGGATATCCATTGGCTTCAGGGGACAGGCCATACACACAGCATCCCACAGGGAGAGGGCAGACACGTGTTCAGTGTGCTACTCCCATCCTGTGGAACACAGGCCATATTCCATGTCTGTGTAGTCCCACCTGTGACAGGGTGCATGGGTGGCTCTGAACACTGCCACAAAGGTGGCACTTTGGGCAGACAAGCAGCCGCTCTCTCCTCAGCTCTGGTTTTCTCTGGCAGCACATGCAAGCAGAAACAATTATTACCTTTGGTTTTGTAGTGGCTGAACAACGTGTTTTACATAAGTGGAATTAATTCTCTCACTGCATTAAAAGGATAAAGGTAAAGCCTGAAATAAAAATCCCAACAAATGAAAATATTTGTAATAAGCTAATTATCTGATTAAATCATTACATGCTCTGTCATCCTACACCTGTCAATACACTGTCATAAATATCAAATGCAGAATTAATACCAGCCATTAAGTGCATGCTACCCCTCTCCAAAAGTCCAGTTAAGCATGTGTTTACAAACGATGCCACTAATTATCCACCTCTTCTATTTCAGTCTTAATGTGCCTTGGAGAAATTTCCAAAGCTAAGGAGGCATAATGTCTTCTCAAAGAACCAATACTCTGAAAACATTGTGAATTTCTGAGCATAAGCCCTAAGGCTATAGATTTTGTAATTTAATTTTTTTTTCCAGTCGAAGTGAGTTTGGGGATTTGCCTCATGAAATGTTGAAGAATGTGAATTTCAGATACTTTTTCAGTTGCATGGCCATTTCTGTGATGTGAGGGCGTGCTACTTGGAATTATCTTTCATTTATTAAACTGGCAAAACCCTTTGATCACTGGCTGAAACTTCACTCTACGAAGCAGATAATATTGTCTTTCAGCTACTCCTCGAATTCTTGGCCAGTTTTGATCTCTGTTTTTACTTTGCTGATACAATCACATTCTGAACCCTGCAGCTGAATGCTGCTACAGAAACACTTCTGAGTTCCTACCAATCACTGAGAGCACCGTCCCACTGTCGTTCCCCAGCTGTGGTTGTGGGATTGTTCAGCTTGTGCCTACCCTGGAATGCTTCCTGCCCCTGAAGCTGCCAGAGCTTTTGGGCTATATTGCAAGTTTAGAGTTGAGATATTTGAGATGTTTTTTTCCCTGCCTTCTTATGAGCAATTTGGATTAAAGAACTTTGCCTGCCACTGCTCCCGTCAAAGGTGGAAGATTTGATGCCCCTGCTTGCTCACTGCCTGAGCAGTGTGTTTCTCTATTAAAGCTCTATTGGGATCAGGTGCATTGACATTTTTGGGATACACTGGAGGGGTAAAAATAAAATCTTTGACCCTTCCTAAATGAGATCCACTCTTTTACTACCTGCTCCTCTCTCTGCCACTCCCAGCTGATTCTGGATTTACCAACTGCTGTTTTTAGCAGTATCTTTCCCTCTAGGGTCAGCACTGACTGTCCAAATGCTGGCTACATACTGGTTTTAAGTAACTTTTTTGAAAGCAAGTACTTAATAATGGCAAGGCCTGAATACTGAAGAGCCTGTAATGTCTCATGCCAAACTTCTTTTCCAGAGGAATACAGCTGATAGAATCCCTTATTTGTACATTTTGATCCTTGAGCAACACGGATTCTGTTACAATTCCCATTTATTCATGTTACCTCTGTGCGTAGTAAATCTGCTCCAACTCTCTCTCTTTCACTTATTTTGTCTGCAAGCCTCAAAATAAAGCCACAGTCTACAAAGTTCTGCAGATCTATCACTGGGGTATTATCTTGCAGCTCTCTTATGATCCAGAAAAGGGCTTTTCCCCTTGATTGTCACTGGACATTCTCACCAGACTGCTACAGCTCTGGCAGGAGGAAGAGGCACATCACAGTTACAACCACAATACCAATCTGTGCTGAGCAATTTCCCTTCTTTCCCATTCACAATATCAAACATTTTTCATTAAAGATCACGCAGCTTGCTTGCTCTGCTTTATTTTTAAAGAATCTAGATCTTAAACTGTAGCAAAGCCATCGGTCCTGAGCCAGTGTTGGTTCAGAAGAACAACCTTGGTGCCTTTTCCTCCTGCCCCATTGTTCCTGAGTTGATCCTGAGCAAAGCTGCTCTGCACACACTTTGTACCCTGCCCCAAGGGTAAAAGCCTCAGAAATCCCTCCTGCTCTGTCTGACAGGGACATTCAACATGAGAAAAGGATTATTTTACTACTGCAAGGGCAGACCTTACCTCATCCTCCCAATGCCCATTTAGTTTTCCTTTGCTATCATTTATTTATACCCTCATCTTTCTTTACTGTAATGTATCACAGTGGAGTAACGCACCAAAACGGACATTTTCTCCTGATTTTTCCCACCTTTTGCCTCTTAGTTACAGTTCCCTGCCTCCAGATTTTTAAATCATGAGTATTTTCTCTTCCTTCCCTCTATATGCTGATTTCTGAAAGGAAGTGAATGGGTGACCTTCAATCACTTTAACAGGTAATAAATATTTTACCTGGAAGGACGACATGGAAACAACATCTCTCAGTTGACTGGAGTAATTTTCTTTACCATTATTTTGCTGCTGCAAGGAGCAGAAATGTTTCCATTACAGCAGGAACAGTGGAAAGCAGGAACTGATGAAAGCTCTCTCAGCTCTCATGCTGCATGGTTTTGCTACCTGCTGCAGAGAACAAAAATGCTCCCAACACAGGGCATTGTGTTGTGTTGAAATACAATATTATCCATCTCCCAGGCTTTCTTGTCTGCACTGGAGTGCAGAATCACAGGATGATAGGATAACTTGGGCTGGAGAGGCCCTCAGGGTCCAAGCTCCAGCTCAAAGCAGGTCAGACCAGGTCACTCAGGGCTTGAACTGCCTGGGTTTGGAAAACCTCCAAGGATGGAGATGGCACAGCTTTGCTGGGCAACTGTGCTGCTGTTGAGTGTCCTCAGGAGGAGTAAGTTTTCCCTGTATTCGTCCAAATCTTTCTTGTTTTGGCTTCTTCTCACCTTGGCTGAGAGAAGCCTGGCTCAATAACCTCACAGGAAGGGGCTGGATGTGTAGGGTCCCCAAAGCCTTGCCTGCCCCAGGCTGACCAAGCCCTGCTCCCGTGGCCTTTCCTCTCAAGGAAAGTTCTCCAGTCCCAGCCATCCTGGGGGCCTCCCTTGCCTTCCCTTCCTCCAGTCTGTCAACACCTTTCCTGGAGTGAGAGCCCCAAACTGGACACAGCACCTGGATGTATCTAGGGAGTGCTGAGCATGAGGGACACGGCCCTGATCCCCTGGCCATGACAGCAGAGTCCCAGGGCTCCTGCTGGGGAGCACAGCTCTGCATCTGCACCACAGCTGCCCCCTGAACACGAAACCCTCACGTTGATGTCTTGGCAGGAGGACAGCCTGCACTTGGAAAGTACTCGGTGGCCTTTTCTCACATCCTTAAAAGCAGCAAGAACACCACACTGCAGAGGAGATCCACGGTGCCGCTATTACATCATACAGGAAATATAAAACAAAATCAAGTAAATGTTCCTAGAAATATGGTGAGCTGGACACCATTAGTGCATCTTAAGTGTGCTGAATTTCTTTTTGCATCTCTTTCAGCAAAAGGTTCCTAGAAATGTTTGTAGTTTGTTAATTTACATGCCAGCGTATAGTTTTGCATTTTACCAGATTTTTTTCCTGTGAGGGTGGGGAGGCCCTGGCACAGGGTGCCCAGAGAAGCTGTGGCTGCCCCTGGATCCCTGGAAGTGTCCAAGGCCAGGCTGGACGGGGCTTGGAGCCACCTGGGACAGTGGAAGGTGTCCCTGCCCATGGCACGGGGTGGAACGAGATGAATTTAAGGTCCCTTTCAACCCAGACTATTCTGGGATTCTGTGATTCCAACTCACCTTGCACTCCATCTGCCTTTGGAGATCTGCTTTCCTGACAACTGCATGCTCTCATTTTGCAAATCTTATTTTTGCAGCATTAAACCTTTCTCACATAGAACACATTTTACTAACAGTGGCACATTAGTACCAGAACTTCTTCACTCACCTCAGTGCTGCAGGCAATTAACAAGTGAAGCAATTTTTACCAAAGGGCACTTCTGCTACTGCAATAACTTGACAGACAACATCTTCCTTTCCTTGGCACTGATGAACAGCTGAAACTTCAAGAAAATTTCAGTCATTAGGTTCTGACTAGTGTCATTCTAAAGAGAGGAATGTATCAGAATCTTGTATTCCATTCTGTATCAGCTTTGAATTTCAACATTGAAAGAGCTCAACATAACCCACCTCAGAAAAATAATTCTTTAAGAAACCCAATCAAGAACAAGAAAAGGACTGTTAAATCCTGTCCACAGCGGACTCCCTCTGGGATTTATCTGAGACATTTGATCACACTTAGAAAACAGAGACATTATCCCTGACTAACTTATCAACGTCTTGTAAGGATCAATTATACAGGCTGCAGTATAGGTCATAAGGAGTGTGAGGGAGTGAAAGCTACTCAGTAAAAATAGTAACTTGGGAATAACCTGGCTTAGGCTAGAATTTCTCCAAAATATGTGAAGTTCTGCAAGGAGAGGTGTAAGTCCAAACAAGGACTTTTAAAATATTCTAATTATGAGAACACTAACTATAACACTCTAGGAAAACTTACAGTACTTCATATTGAATTGCCTTAAATACTCCATATCGAATAATCTTAATTATGTTGCTGCATGATTAAAGACTGAAGTATTAATTCAAACTCACGTCTGATCTCTGTTCACTTTTTACTCACACACTAAGTGCACTGCCTTGCTATCGCTATAAAACAGTTAATGCCAAGACCGGTAAAGGCACCTCTGAAGACCCAAAGCTCATTAAAAACTATGTTCATTTACCAAATGTTAAAACGCAGACACGGGAAGATAAACGCTTGTTTCACGTTAGGACCGCAGAGCGAGCTGGAGATGCTCGAGAACGCCTAAATGTGGATTTTGGTATCGTAAACAGAAACGCCACAAGTCTCGCTTCAGCTTCTGTCCCTTGTCCGAGGGGTGCGGGGATGGCGCTGGGCTCGGTGCCACGCTGCCCTGCCTGCCCGGGTTCAGCTGCTTCCCACAGTCTTCGGAGGCCGGGCACGTCCCTCTGGAGCGGTGTCCAAGAGCCCCGGAGCTCAGGGAGCAGAGCCCAGCAGAGGCCGGCCCGATGCCACGCATTCATGCTACGGGGCTGTGCGGTGGCGGATCCGCTCCTGCCCGCAGAGCGGGGAATGAGGCAGCAATAACCCAATTCCTGCGGCCCGCGGCCTCACCTGGCCAGGGGCAGCGGGGGCTGCTCGGGCCGGCCCCGCTCCGGCCGGGGCACCGCCACCC
>VZTA01013652.1:99954-159710 GCA_013398855.1 Mohoua ochrocephala | reverse complement strand
GCCTGCAGAGGGATCTCGGCTCCAGCACCGAGATCTTCACTGACCTTGGTGTTGCCATGTCCCTCACATGTGCTCACCTCCTCCTCTTCTCTAGCTGGAATTAAAACTGCGCCACTACTGTTGTGATTTCTTCTTAAATATGTCATCATGGAGGCATTACCACAATCTCTAATTGGCCCAGCCTTGGCCAGCAGCATGTCCATCTTCAGAGCCATCAGGGATTGGCTCTGCTGGACATGGTGGAAGCTTCCAGCAGCTTCTCACAGAAACCACCTCTGTGGCCACCCCGCTACCAAAAACCAGGCCGTGCAAAACCAGCACATTCTCATAGATGAGACAGAGGGGAGAGAAAATATCCCTCTTAACAGCACCCTGCCCAGGATCTTTGTCCAGAATAAGATGATCCCGAAACACCTGCACTCTCCCAAGGAGACTGCAGAAAAGTAAAATGTGACCTGGTGCAGTACACGAGGAAGGAAGCAGCTGGTCTCACAATGAATTAAGAAGGACATAAAAATACAAACAAGAGTTCAAAAGAAAGACATAAAAAAGGCCCAAGCAGGAAACCAACGTTTTAAATGTGCGGATTAAAGAACTCAACCGGTTTAACAAGGGACTGTGAAGCCACAGCTAGGTGACTGTACTTGCATACTGGAAGGCCTGCAGGGATAGGAGTTTTTTCCACCTTGCTAACAAAGCTGTATGCAGCCCTGTAGAATTCAGCTAAAAGTCAGACTACTTCAATCTTGCAGCAAAAAACAATTTGAGAGATGCGAGGCGATTTAACATTGTAAGAGCTTTACTCAGAGAGAGAGAGAGAGTAGGCTCTGTGTGCTTGTACCCTTTAATATTTTTTCAGTCTCTGTGTCTGGGATTCATTTGGCTCGTCACAGTGCTCCCCATGGGATGTATATGTACATGGATATTTCTGTTTCTTTCCTGGCCCGCAGGAAGAGCCAGATTCCCTGCATCACCTCAGAAAGCTGATAGTACTGGCAGCTGTACATTAACAGCATGTTCAAACCAGCCCCAGGTCTCTTGGCTCATGTCCTGAAATGGTCAAAGTCTTAGGCTTCTTCCCAAGTGTATTTTCAGGGTAATTTTTACCTTCATCTGAAGTGTCAACAACTGTCCAACAAAGGACAGGACCCAGAAGGACAAATTGACGGGACCCAGAAGGACAAATTCTAAAAATTATATTTCTCGTTGTAATCTGTGTTTCAAATACATCTGTTATAAAGTTAAATACTGATCCATGCTTCCCATCTATAACTGAAAAGGATTTTTGTGTTGTCAGGGAGGTCTCAGTAAGCTAGCATGTTAACTTCAGCTTAACCTCTAGTGTATCCTTAAGATCTTTACTAAATGAAAACAGATGCAAATATATAGCTATTAGCATTGATGAAGTATCAAGAAAAGTGTGATCTAGCCCTCTGGTATACCATCACTGATCATATATGTCTTGTTTCTTATGTGACATGATTTTTTATTGTAATTTATATCCTCTTTGCAATTGGAGTGCTCAACAAGAGTCCTCTTTTTAAAAACTAGAATTTGCCAGCTGTTCCAATGAAGTTAATTTTATCGGAGACACTGCAGTTATTTTTTATAATAAAAGTGCAGGAAAAACATAATATCAGAACACTTGCTGTTGGACAAGGGCTCTGAAGACAGCTGGAGCATCCTTTCGGTTTTAACAACAAAAAATGAACATACTTCCCAAATCACAAAGCCATTCTTAAAATAGAGGGAATTAGTTCTCATTTTTCATCTCCCAGCACCTTACTTCAGATGAAACTTCTCCTGCAGTTTCTGAATATGAAACTACTCACTTTTCCCTACTTTTTTCATAATTTTAAACTTTGAACTTTATTTTTTAAAATTTTTAAAATCTTATTTTTTAAATAATTAAATCCAAAATTAATTGGATAACCTTCAGATAGGGATTGAAAAGTCAGCAAGCTTATCTGAAGAAAACTTTTGAACCTCCAGAAGTCCAGCGGAAACAAGCCACGTCTTTTTTGTGGTTGTTGCATAGCAGTAATATTGAAAAATTGATACCGCCCTTAAAACAGGCTATTATAGGTCATAGTCATTGGCATTTCATATATCAAATTTTGACATAGCTGATAGGTCCAAATACAACCACTTGCATAAGGAGGATCCAGCATAAATTCTACTGTTTCTTAATACTATGCTATTTCAAACAAAAATTCAGATAAAACATCTGAGGTATGTTTTATTTGGGATACACCATATAGAGTTTCACTCCATAAGGACAAAAATCAGAAGATGTGCTGAGGGGAGGGAATGAATACTGAAAAAAACCCTATTAGATATTAACAAAATACATAAAACACATACTCTACCTCGGTAACAGTGTTTTTGTACAGCACCACTTAAATGCTATCAGTTTTATGAAGTACGAGTCAGGCTGTATTAAAATGCACCAGCAAAATCACCAAGAAATATAAAGTCCCTAAATATATTGTTGTTACAGAAGTTGGTTTTAGCTAAGGAAAAATAGGACAAGGAGAAGCACCAAGATTCATCAAGGAAAAAAGTGGAAACAGTTCCTGCATTTACCAGTGTCAAATGGGAGTATGATTTATTTCCCGACAGGTAAGTGTTTCAAAAAAGAGAGATAAAGCACAAGTCAAAATAAGTAGAAAGGAATATACAAAGTATGGCTGAAATAAATTTTAAATATATGAACTCTATATGTAACAAAATTATGCAGTAGCAAGACGACTGTAACCTCAGAGCGATTCATCTTTCTATGGAACACTATTCTGAAAAGCTGGCTTTCGTGACAAGAACAATTTTGCCACTAAATTTAACTAGATGAGCATTTCATCCTGTAGATGATCTGAGCTTTGAGGTCAGGTTTGACTGCTCTGAGAGCCAAAGCACCAAATTAGCAACAGATGCATACTCAATGGCTGACAGAATTTTCATGTTTAGTTTTCTGTTAAATCTCTGCACTTTGGCAGATTATGACTGCCATCGGTACTGATGTTTAAATTCTCTTCTGGTGCACAGGCACCTGCTCTAATTTATGCAGACATTATGGACAAATCACATTTACAAGCTTTTGCCCAAGATTTCGCCTATAAATTCAGGTAAAACCATGAAAACTATAAGCAGTGAAGTGTCAACTTGGCGCCTCCAGAGGTAAGTAAGCTATCTATCAAATTCAGTTTACCCATGTGTATCTCCAACTCTAAAACCTGAAGCAGACAAGTACCATTAAAGTACAGGGTAGAAAATGATTCATCATCAGTGTTATCTCAAAGCATTAGTGGCATAGTCATATTTGGTTTGCTAATGAAGTGTAAAGGTTCCTTTTAGTTCTGGATCATAGATTTAAATTATAGCAAAAATGAAGTTCCTAAGGAACACAAAAACTTTCTTGAAAAGCTTTTTGCTATGCTTCACTCTGCTGTAGACCACCAGCTTCTCCACCAGCAAACATTATACGGGAAGAGGAAGATTTTTTTTTTTTATTCTTACAATGCTCCAATGTAATCTGCCTGTACTGTTTTTTCTAATCATGCCCTTTCTAGCTCATTAGTGCACTTGACATAAAGGTGATCTTGTAAAAAATATGATAATGGCGTCAATGAGGTCACATCTTCACAAATCTTGTCTACTTTATAAAATGGGTTTTGAAGATTTTATAAACTGGTAAAATCGCTCAGTGGATATTCTTAAAGTAACTTTTAATTCAAGGTAGTATAACATACATTCCTACTTCAAAAAATAAAGTGGTTAAAATGGAGTCACTTACAAACTTGAATCAACTTGTCTGAGCCAAGTTGACTTGAGTATTCAAGGCAAAACTTTTCAGGTCAAGAAAAATCCAGATGGTTCACCTGAAACTTCTGGTGAAGGCCTGCTGAACTGGAGGCTAGCATATACAAAAAGTTATTCCACCCCCTCCTTTCCAATGAAATTCCTGCAAATTACTGGAGAACAAATGTCCAGGGAATTCTTGCGCTGGACACCATTGGGACCATGGTGCCCAAAAAGCCTGGGTGTTCTCTAGAATTTGCTTAAACATTTTTATACATGCTTGTACCTTGGACTGCACAACATTTTAGGAAAACTAACCTAAATTTAATCTTTCACTAGATATATTGTCTGTTTGTTTTAAACATCCTACCCAATAATTTCAGTCAGTGTCTTTTTCTTTCACTGTGGTAATTACTGAATAAATTATATCTCTATCTTTTATATAAATTTCCATTTTATTGCTATTCGGATGAATTTTCCCCAGTCTAAAAACTCTTTATCTAATCAGCTTTTGTACAGACATTTTTTCATGTGTCTTGTGACTTTTGTGGCCTTTCTTTGTACTTTTTCTACTTATACTCTATCCCTTTGAGATATAATGAACAGAACTGAAAATAATACTTAAGCAGCAGGGACATCCTGGATGTATGCAGCCTGGTAGCGGTGCTTTCCGATTTATCCTGTTCTTTTCCAAACAATACCTAAAACTCTGTTTAGATTTTTCTAGCTACTTATTTTACTGATGGTTACCTCTGAAAGTAACAGAATGAGATAAAAGAGGGAGAAGGTGGTTTTGACAGAACATTTCTCAATCCTGTGTCAGCAAGTAATAGTGGGTTGCAATGAACAGTCCCTGCCAAGAGCTGAGGCCGCAATGAAGATTGTTAATTTAATAGAACATATGTATAGCTAGTACTTGTAACAATATGTAATTTGCAGATTGAAAAAGGCTTCCAACTGTAATAAGGCATAAAGTGCTTTAAATAGCAAAGTTAATTTCTGCCTCTACTGCTAGATAAGCTATCAGTGCTCTGTTTCACTGAGCTCAGATGTGAGAATTAAGGATGGAGAAGGAAAGGAAGACAGATTTATCTTGAACCTAGAAGGCGTAAAAACAATTTAGAGGGGATCAACACGGTAGTGCCTATGGGGAAAGGATATTCCCACCTCTCTTTAACTGGGTGGAGGGCTGGGTGGGGCTTACCTGCTGGGAGGAAACAGGGAAGGGGTGTTATTCTTTGAACCTAAGATCCCATATTTTTAATAAAATTTAGCATAATGTTACTAAAATAGAATGTTTTGTTTTATCTAAACTTTTCCCAGGTCTTTAATGAAGTATCTGACCTAAAGTTCTACTTAATTAATGCTGTACTTTTTATCATTCTGCCTGCTCAGTGATGTTACAGTATATGCAATGATATGAAGATATCAGATTGGGGGTGAGCTGTCTCCTCAGAAACAGAGGTTTCAGAGACAGCAGTGCAGATTTGTGTCTATGGTGGATTTGGAAGAGGTAGGACTTATGGATGGGTCATGTCAAACTGCAAAGATCTGTGTGGTAGCACTTCTGGGTGCTGTGTTTTAGGATAAGCGTTCCTCTTGTATTTACTCACCAGCAGCTTTTCTGCAAACCCACACAGCGCCACATTTTCCTCCGCTTTGGCATCCCTTCACAGACTGTCACCTTTTAGGCAGAGTTCCATTCGCAACACACCTGCAATATTCAGTGTTGCTAAACCTTTAAATCTTCGCTGTTTTCCACTTCTTTCCACGTGTTGCCTTGTTTCTGGAATGAGTATTCTTTAAATAATTACCAGTCTTGCCTTTCTCAAAGCTCCCTTTTGCTTTGCTATACACAAAGGACACTTATGTTGGGGTATTATGATTATTCCTAACTTGAACGCATGGCCTTATTCATGTCAGCACTGTTTCATCGGTCTCTCTGTATTCATTCGAAGGTGTAAAACACCTGGTCTCATGAAGAGTTTTACAATATGTATATGTGCACATGTGAGTACATCATCCTAGTCCCCTTTACTCAGAGGAGCAGATCAGCTACTTCAAAAATAATCTCACTCAAAAATCAAAGTTTAAAATATGATTAAATTCATCACACTTTGAAAGAGTCTGCTCATTTCAGGTACCTGTACAGGGAACTAAGAGTCAGAAGGCCAGTGAAAAGAATCCCATACCTGAATCTATTTTCTCATGGGTGAGCATTTGATAACAGGAACTATCCTTCTTTTCAGCATATGTATGCACATGAACACTCACAGGCAGCACAGTAATACGATAAAAATAATAGCAGAATGTTATCTTGGTTTTAGATTATTTTTCTCTTGCAGTCTTAATAATTGTTTCCCTTCTTATCAATTTCTGGAGTGTCTAATATAAGCCAACAGGTCCAGTTCCATTCTAGTCGCTCTCATAATCAGAACTGCAACATACTTAACTAACAATAATGCATTTCTTGTAAGCTGTTGTATGCTGTGGTTGAAAGCCACTCATACCCTTTGTCACAGCTGCAATCATTGTAATTATGTTGTTAGTGCATTAGTTGGCTTCCATCTGGAGCACAGTGTTTGTTCTCAATAGATGTCGTATGGTTGAAAGGCACCACTTAACTATGAATCACCCTTTATTGATGTAATCATTCTTACTTTATGAACACAGATAATTAATATAAAGCTTCTCTGGATGCAGCATTAGCAATCTCACTTTGGCAGAATATTTTTTTTTTTGTATCATTTCAAAACACTCATATGGTTTTTTTTTCCTGCACTTTTCCAGTACCATTCCATTTAACTTCCTCAGCTGAAACAAGGAACATGAGAAGTTCTTAATTCCTTTTATCTGTTCATATGGAAAAGCTTGTGCTCTTTATAGTGACCAAGATTTACCATCTTCCTCTGTGACTGTTAAATGCCCAAGAAAATCCTTACCTCGAAACCCACTATTACATTCTGTTTTTGAGACTGTTCCCCTCTTTCTTATCCCAAAATCAGAGCTGGCATAGTTGCAACTCTCTTGATGTTGGGGACTAAATTTAGAACTCAGCACAGCCTATAATCTGTCCTCCAGAGAGAACACCTCTTCTTCACTCTCGGAAAGCAAACCTGTCATTATAAAGGAGGTCTGTTGGCATCAGGGTGCAGGCAGCATCTGAGTATTTGGAAACTTGTGTCCTGCATTGTTTGGAAATAGCATGAATAACTTCCAAGCACAGTACAAAAAGCCAAGGGTCAAGAGGCTCCATGGCAAAAAGGAAGGTAAATTGCTGGGTGGGCTAGAGATAGTGGCTACTCCATGTCAGGAGATCACTAATTATGTAACTGAGATAAGTTATTTATCCCAACTCATTATTGAATAGGCCAGTGAAATATTAGCACATTGGTTTTAACACCTACTAGCCAAGTTAACACTTTTTGGAAGGCTTATTTGGAAGACTCTCAACACATTTTTAAAACATTATAGAAAGGAAGAAAATATAACGGACAGTTTAACCCTCTCTAGTTCTGTTTTGAGTCTAGGACAGATGTGAACTCTTTCTTCTTGCGTGTAGCTTAAGCTAGCTGACCTTAGAGGTGCAATGCAGCCAAACAACCTGCCTGCTCTGTTGGTTATCTCTTCTCATATCCCCATTCTTCTCCCTTACTTCCTTGCTGCTTCACATCTGAATCAGAGTCACAGGTTCTCAGGGCAGGAACCTTGTCCTTTTCATCTGTTTCATAAAGCACTTAGACAATAGTACTAAAAACATATTTAACAATAAAATATCATGGGTTGATAAATGTAGGTTATGCAAGAATGAGAACATAGCCTCATTTTTACCTGTGGCGTTGGCTCATTGTCAGGTATTTTGCTGTGAGTTTGGGCTTAGATTTTTGTTTGGCCTCAGCTTTGTTATCTTCATTGTAGTAAAGTAAAAGAAGAAGGAAAATGAATTTTCAAAGCTAGTTGGCTTTTTCTATTTGGCAAATAGTCCAATTAATTTTGCTATTGCTACGAAAGAAGCCAAAAAAAAGGTAAAAAGAGTAGAGCAGCATTCTAAAACAATCATAATCCACACAGACAAAAATAAGAAAAGAAAGCCCCCAAAATCATGTTTACATCCTGTTTTCCTTTGCTAGATTCTCCAAAGACACAACAGCAACATATCCTCATCCTTTAATTTAATATGTATGAAGCGCTTGTAAAAAAAACCAAGTTTTTTTTAACTTGTTTCACAGAATCACAGAATATTCTGAGCTGGAAGGGATCCACAAGGATCATTTTGTTTGTCCATTTGAGATCAGTATTAATATTTTATCCTCTTCAAATAAGGTAATATTCATCCCCAGTGACTCATCTTTAAATCAAGTGCTGTGACAACAGGTGAAGTCATCACAGTGTATGAGACATATTTCCTCCTACAGATTTTGTGTTCCATAGACTTTTAATTTAATTTGCAATGCGTTCTGATTTCCCATGGTCTCATTTCTGTCCTTCTTTCCTAGCCTGCAAACTGCCATTAAATCACCTTTTCTTTCTTTATATCCTTGCTAAAATGCATGTTTTCCTTCCTAGACTTCCAGCTAAATCTAAATTATCCTATCTACACTTCAAATTACCTCACTGTGCATCACTTCAAATTTTTTCTCTGTCAGAGCCTCTCAGCTTTCAGATCTTTCTATTCTCCTGTTCTGAAATGACTGGCTATACTTTCGGTTTTTCCCTTTTTTCTCCCAGTATATCTTCTTTTATACAACCCTTGCCAGTCACATGCCAGCCCCAGTCCCTGCACCAGGGTCTCCTTTCCTTTGCACTGAGCAGGTTTCCTTGCACTTGGTCTTCACACAGTCACCCTTCAACCACCAACCTCCATCCCCCTCTCAGGGGTCCTACTCTGATGCCCAGCCATCAAAGCTAAAAAAAGATACCAGAATGAGCAGTATCATTGCTAAACTGGGAGGGAAGCAAAAGTGTTGTTTTTGAATGAATGCCTGGAGCTCAAATATTTTATACAATAGAAAGGAAGGAAGGAAGGCAGGAAGGAAGGAAGGAAGGATGGAAGGAAGGAAGGAAGGAAGGAAGGAAGGAAGGATGGATTATTAATCTATTTGTTTGCAAAGAGAATTCCAGCCTAGAAAGAGTTAACAAACACTGAGGTCCTAATCAGGAAAAAAGAGTAAATACATTGAATGAAAATCACAGACAACATGCCAGAACAAAAGAGTATGTTTTTAAAAAGAAACATAAAAATGTAAGAGAAACAGTAAAATTAAAAAAGGGAAATTTGTCAATAAGGATTCTAAGATTTGAACAATTTCACAGAGGCAGAAGCAAACATATTGGTGCCATGCCTGTTTAAAACATTGCTCCTTATTACTTTTTGTTATTATATTATTTGACCATCTAGCTTCTTTCCTGTGTAAATATTCCTGGTTGATTTGCTTGTTTTTTGAGCAGGCTCCCATATTTTTTAATTTCTCTACTGGAATTCAAAGACAGATCAGACCAAACAGTATTCCTAGTCACAGTTGTGGAACACCTCTAAACTGATAGTAAAGCAGAATTTGCCTCGTCTCATGCAATTGTATTTGGCATCTTCGGGACCCATTGAAGACAATATACTCATTCCTCTGAGTGCTGATGTTTCTTTATAACTGTAATTCATGTGAAGCATCTGTCCTGCCATCTGTGATTACAAAGTTGTTCGGTCTCCATGTCAGTTTTTCATATACAGATTGATTTCTGGAGATATATTCTGATGAATCAAAATACAATCATTTCAAAGAACTATTTCTTGAAGCGTTGCCAGCCCACGCAAAAGAAAAAGAAAAAAATCCTGAAGGACAATTTCATTCATTAATTAACTAAATTGCATGCAAAGAAAAAATATGAGCATATTGAATTCATCTCCAATACCTGATTCCACAAATTAACACTCAATAATTATAGGGGCAATAACATAACAGTTTAAAATTTGATTCTGTATCCTCAAGGCATTTCTACTCTACAAAACAATAAAACAAGTTTAAAAGTAGTAGTTTGAGGAAGCAAGATGAAGACTGAAGGGATGGTTATTGTTAAATGGAAGAAATGCTCACAAAAGTACAGATTGTCCAAAGGAAAATGTTGACACAATTTAGGAGCAAAGTAAAGTTCAGAATGTTCAAAGTTGGAACACATCATTTTGCTGCGGGAAATGGATGACAGGTTAAAATGAAAGCACTTAAAAATGTGTAATTAATAGCAATCATGAATTTCCATTAATAATAAAGCACTTTGCTCTGAGAATAATGTACGTTCATTTAATGAAAAATGTAAATTATCCTTAATCACCCATTTTTTGTCTGTATGCATTTTTAACATTAGCAAGTCTTTCCACTGGTTTTAGAGTGGAGGCTCATTTTAACAGAAATATCAGCAGTTTCTAGCCCAACATTAAAATGCAAGGAAAAGAAATCTAGGGGATATAAACACACTTTGAAAAGCTATTTCCACAAACACATGCTGAAAGTACTTTCCCAGTGATTTTAGAGCCATTTGTTGTGTTCTTTAATTGTAAGGTTAACCCAGCTTTCAGAAGGGAATATTTTTAACTTGTAGTTTTCTGAGAAGAAAGAGAAAAAGAGTAACCTAATGTACTATAAGTGGGTGTAATTCTGCTGATATACACCATATTTTAATTTGGCAAGTACGAGCTTTTGTCTACTCTGTTGCTTCCCTGTAGCAGTCAAGGATTTATACACAAGCAACACAGAATGTTTAATTTAGCAAAATTGCCATTTCAAAACTGTATAGTCAAATGTTTAACTAGAAGTGTTTGAGGAACAGATGGACTATTTAATTGTTGATTTTTTAAAAAGTCCTTAAAACAAATAAACAGCCTATTTGAATGCAGTTTTGCTTGAAATATTCCCAAGGGTATAACTGTTAATGTATGAATAAATGTGTTTACAACTCCACTTTTACTGCTTAGGAAACCTTACAAGCAATTGAAGAAAAGTGTAAATATCACTGCATTTAACATGGTTCTTTTACGTTACAAGCAGTAAAAGAATAGAAATTTTAATATCTTACATATTTGTGACTGGTACGTGTGCTCCTTGTATGAAACACTCCGGGCTTTAGGGGACTGCAAAGCTTCCCATGTTCTCTGCTGTACTCAGAAAATACAGTAGAAGGGCACAGGAACACGGAGGAAAAGATCCTAACAGCAGTACAAAAGCTGCTTCTCCCACACGTGCCAAAGGTTCGTTACTGTAATGTAGCTCTGAACATCAATCATGAGACTGAAATGGAACAATGCGTCTCATTCAATCCAACGTAGATATAATTTCTGACATGCTTTCATCTTTGTCATGGGTATAAGCTAGGCTAGAAGTAGACCTGGAGTAAGCTATGATGGGCAGTACTAGATCTCTGTAGCATTTTCACAAAACATTCTCTCCAGGGAATACACTTGTAAGAATCTTTGAATATGCTTTCCACTGATCTCAACCCCACCCCGGCAATGAATTCAAGCAAAGTAGAGCAAAATGAAGTTTAGTCTGAATGGGGAAGGAGACCACTTTACATGTGTGAAAAGTACCAGATTCCTCAACCAAAGAGATCAGATTTGTATAAATAACTTTTTCTACAACGCGATTCAAAATGACTCATAATATTTTGACAGGAGTAGATCAGTGTTTGCTCTGGGGGATGCAGCACAGCAATCATGGATATTTGTAGTGTGAGATTGGGCAAGAAGTGTCATTGAGTTGTAGGTGAGTTACCTCTTATTCCCAATTCAGCTGCCTCTTTCGTAGGCAGCTGCTCATTTCCTAGCTCAGAGAAAGAGCCTTTGGGCTTCTGGGCCACTTTCAGTATTTTTTTTTATTTTTCTTTTTTCAAAACACTTGTCAGAATATGTAATTTTTATTTGAACTGTGTTTTAAACTCTTTTATAAAGAAAATGGACTCATTTTGCTGTGGAAGCCACTCTCAGAGATGTAAATATGCTCAAATGAAATAAATGTTACAATCTCTTTCTTTCTATGCTCATTCATGGAGTTTCTGCAGCTGACTTTTAGACTATTATTCAGTCAATGACTAGTTTTATTTGCTGCTAAAGCAAAACCACAAACTATTCTAAATGGGCTGATACAACTATGGAAACAGAGCAGGATATTTAAAAAAAATAAAATTTCAATCAGACTTTGAATCAGTCTTTGACATTATTCCTCTTGTCCTGAGTGTTCAAAATAAGCAGCTTTAAGATCACGAGGATCCACAAACAGCCTTATCCTGCTTATGACTGTATTTGCATTCTCTGGGTTGGGCAGAAGTGAGCTCAAGCTCACCACCTCTTTACCACGTGTTTTCATCATGGCAGTATTTCAGCAGAGCTGTCTCTCCCACGAACACCCTGAATCAAGTTTGTCCTAAACTGAATGCCTTATTAAGGTCAGCTTTTCACCCAACACACCTTTCCTGCACAAGCAGACCTCCTGCTGCTGCTGGAAAACCAGGCAGGGGCATGTGGAGCACAGCCAACTTGTGAGGGTAGAGACAAAGGCAAAGGAGACAGTCAGCTGAGCATTTCCTTGGCATATGTGCCACCTTTGGCACCAAATTCTACTCTCCTGGCTGGGAGAGTATGTACTTCATGAAAATCATAGCTTTAACAAGGTCACCTCTGTCTTTTCTCTTCTCACCTCACTTGTCCACAGGGCAAAAGTTCCAGGGAATGAGGCTGGAATACTAGTAGACCCCAGGGAGATCAGCGTGTGCCTCCCCTTCACCTCCTCACAAAGCTGTAGGGAGGAATGATGTCTCTCCTCAGCGTCCCTTACTCCAAAAAAAAGTAAACATCCCCAAGGTCCTCAACTACTCCTCACAGGATATGTGTTCTTACTTCTGCCTTCTTCATATTTTTTTCCTGAGCACGCTGATATAAAAAGATGGAAAATCAAGGTGATCTCCCCAAGTCTTTACCCTGGCTAACCAGGTGACATCCTCTCATAGAAATTATGGCCCCCAGAGCAATCACTGCCAGAGGCCTTCACACAGGAGCTGGGGCTCTCTGGGTCTCAGAAGGAAAGTTCATTTCATTTTTCTAGGTCTGGATCTGCAGGGTAAGGTACAGTTTGCTACACCCAAAGTGTCGAAGTATCCTACCTCCAAAGCTGTACCTTGTTACATTTTAACCTTCAGGCCTTGATTTCTTCTCAGAAACCTGCCTTCCCAGACGGTCCAGGGGAAGGAGCTGTGCGTGAGCTATGCCCCAATGGGTGGGAGCCCCATGGGTTGGCAAGGTTCTGGTGCCAGATATGAAGACCTCTTCAGTTCTAAAAAGGAGAGTTTATCTAGATGGAGAGGTGGCTGGTGAGCATGAGGAAGAGAGGGAGGGGAAGGCATTATGGGTCTCCATCTGTGACTGCAAGCTTAACAACCTGTTGTACACTGCCCTGGAGTGAGATGTTATTCAGCCTCTTTTACCCCAGCACCTCATTAACAACATGAGAACAGTTTAACTCTGTATTTTCTGAGTCCGCATCTTTGCTCGTGCACACACTTATTCAGCTGAAAACTCAGCATTCCTGCTATGAAGAGGAGAAAATGCTGCAATTTATGTAACGAGCCAAAAGCTGTTAAGGGTGTAGAAACAGTTCAGTCAAGGAAACAAAAACAATTGCTAATTAAACAGTGTAGCCACAGCATAGCCAAGAAGATTAGTGAAGACTGCATAAGAGCGGGAAGGCAACTTAGCATCTTAGGTATAACTTCCCACAATTTAAAAAGAGATGCATGTAACCAATTCATCCCAGATACTCTTCAAGAACCCTTCTTTACCAAAACAGAACATTGAATATATCAAATAAACAATTAAAACATGTAACTTTCCAGCTGACTTGAACTTATGTTCTTTCCCACACCCGACAGTGACCAAGCAGAGCTCTGAGCAGCACACAGGTTTTGAGAGGACCTCAGTCTTTACAAGCTCCCTCTCAGTCATGCTGCTTCTTGGAAAAGGCTTTTGCCTTCAAAAAGGCAGCAGTGGGGCAGCCATGAAGACTTATGCAAGCTGAGTTGATACATGGCAAACTGTGATATGACATGGATAACCCAGGTAACGGTGAACTATCGATGTACATACATTTTGAATTTTTCATAGCAAGAAAATATCTCTGTTACGAAAAACCCTGAAGTTTTATACAGAAGTGAGGCAAAGGACAAGTACATTTCTGTGAGGGACATATGAGTAGGGTTATGCATAAGCCTGTAGGTGTGAGTGCAGATCCTCCTCTTTCTTTCCAGTCCCCACTCCCTCACCCTACTAAATCTGATATTTAAGTAGGAAAACGTTAAAGACACTAAAAGTACTTTAGCAGTTTTGCACAGATTTTGCTGACAACTCAAACTTTAAGATTCTAGCCCATGGCAAACTTAAATAAGCATGGTGGCAAAAAAAGTAATACTCTCTAAAACCAATTTTAAATTAAATGGGTGTCTTAATTTAGTTGATTAGATTGACAGAAAAGGCTTTCCATTAGAAATCATTGATTTCTTATTTTGAAAATCTGTAAAATTAAGGTATTACCTAGGAAGCTGGTGTGAAACTTTCATGCACAAAACAGCAGCCACCTACCACAAGTTCATGAGCTTGTGTAATAGCCCAAAACACAAGTGCGCTACCCCCGCTGTAAACAGAAGCAGAAAGGCTGATTTGCTCTCAGAAATGGCTGTGAATTCCCAGCATTTACTCAGAAGCATTCTGAGTAAGGAAAGAGAACTGTTGAGAACTGAACAAAGAGGAGCCTCTCATGCTGTATCATTTCTTAGCATCCTGAACAACAACAGTGAAACAACACATACAGGGAGACGTTCAGATGTAAAATTGATTCCTGCTATCATTGTCCAAAGATGTGGCTGTCAGTTTCTAATAAGTCTCTGCTGTATTGCCTTTTCTTTGGGAGACCTCTTACTTCCTATCTTACTTTTTTGTTTTGCTTTACCTTATTTGCTGTGTTTGTGGTTCTGTCATTTTGACTCAATTTTCAGTTTCTTTCCTTGAAGGCAAAGGGAAGAGGTTTGTTTTTTGTCCTTCTGTTTTCTGCCTTTTCACCACCGCCCTGAGTTGCTGCATTTGCCTCTTCTTTTTATTTAGTGATATTAGCTTCAGTTTCTGCTTTGCTGCTTCTATTGCATAATCTGGTTTCTGATCCAGCAAAATCTATCTGTCCTTTTCTGAAAGGAGTTTCTCTTTGACTTGTTCTCTGAAGAAATGTCTCTGAACTGTCTGCAATCACTAGTAGATATTCTTCCCACTACTTAGATGCCACTTATCAGGACATCTTTTCCTCAGGCAACAATCACCCAATCTGGGTCTTGGCTCCTTTTATTCCCCAGCTTTATCTCAAACAGTATCATATGTCCTCTAAATATAAGAAAAAAATTTCTTCTTTATTTCAGATTGTTCAACTTGTTCAGTTTGTTCAGCTAAGGTCTCTTTTTTGTATAAATGGTTTAAAGTCTTAAGTTTTTAATTCTCAGCGAGTGCAATAGCTTTTGCTTGGAAAGAAAAGTGAAAACATATGCCACCTAACAAAGAGCTCTCTGATAAATCTTAAAAAAATATCTCCCTAAACAAACCTAGAGAATATTGGGGGAAAGAGAACGACAGAAATTGCACCGACTTTTTAGGGAGACAATAAAATGCCACTGTTTCATTTTACAAAGATTTGATTTTTCAGACTAAATTATACCTGGGTAAACAATACATGCCTTGCCAGGGTAAAATTCCTACTGATACACTGAGTATTTGTTATGATGGTTATGTCTGGATTCTTCTAATAGATATGATTTTTAATCGAATGTCAATAAATAAAACAACCTGAACCTATTGGAAATACTAAGTTAATGCTATCTTAGATATTCTTCTGTGAGAAGCAGTGAAGTAAAACATTTAAAATACCCAGGTGCACAAACTATTAAGCTCTATAATGAGATCCCTGAAAGAACAGAATAAGATATCAAACATGAAAGGAGGCCAAGGGATTAAAATTACTCAAAGCCTAGATACTTTATAAAAATAACCATTGTTGTTATATTGGTTACACAGATGACAATAGATAGCTTTCAGAAAATAAAGAATAAAAAGAAAAAAGCTGGGATATAGATTTCCTCTTTCAGTGTACACATTAGATGCAATAGGAAGAAAGTACTCCTGCAGAAAGTGAGTCTGTGTTTGTCCACAGGGATTTATTCCTCCTCCCTTTGATACATACAGTACTGACCTCCAAAGCCAAGGGCTAAGGGACCTCCAGAACTTAACCTCTCTTTCAACAACTGTTCTTCTAGGATTAAAAGGAAAAATTTGCAGTAAAGTCTCAGCATGCCCCAGGAAATGGGAAAAAATTACTTTTCATACCACATGGCAAACCAAAAATGTCAAGAGTCCTTCACAAGTGCTAACAGGATAGGAAAATGAAGTGTGAAGGAACAATACACAAAGTGGCATAAAGGAGGACACATTTGATCCGCAAATGACTGGAAGACTAACATTCAAACAGACTGTTATGCCAACATTTTGTAAGAGGCTTTGACGAGGTGACAGTTTGCCTGACTGAAATGCCAAAGTTAAGCAACGTAAGCGTTCTGCTGTGCAACTGAACAATTCGTGCCCACCTAGATTAGTCTCTGACGTGTGGACTAGAGGTTGCCACATGGTATGGGGTGGAGGCGAGACATGATTCTCACTTTACCAAGCACCATTTATCTTTAATCTATGCAGTTTTGCATTCTTCATTGAATTTTCTTCATATGTGGGGCTGATATAAAGTTATTGATCCATGACTACACATGTGGCTGCAAAATTTAAAAATGGCATTTTATTGCAAGTTCAAATAATGTCCGCTGTTCAAGAAATACCTAAAAGAGGTTGATCTGCCTGGGTGATTTAGATCACATTCAATGAAAAAATATCTGCACAGTAGAGCCTTATTCTCTTGGAAGAAGTGAGACACTCTTTTTTACATCAAATAGCAGTTTTCACTGGGCAGTCAGCTGGGCAGCTTGTGAATTTGATTGCAATATACAATGAGGAACTGTAAAATATGTTGCAAAATAAAAAAAAAAAACAAATTTAAATAAAATAAAATATGAAAAAAGACAAAAATCGCCACAATGATCAAATATATTCTGCTGAAGGAAGGAAGCTATTGCTATCAAAACATTTCAAACACCACTTGTTGCCTGCGAATGAGGGTTTGAGGCTTCTCAGAAAGTACTGTGTTTTTAAGAGAAACAGAAAGAAATGTACGTAATGGGATTGTGTCAAAGAAAGACATTGATTTTAATTGCATTTCTAAGTGTTTAATTATTCCAGATGAATGCTTGTCACAAGCACAGAGAAACAAAGTTCAAATTAACATTGTTTTAAAAATCAATCTATAGACCAAACTTTTAATTACTTACAAGTTGTACTTTGACGGATTTTAGTTTAGTTTTTCTTTTTTTCTTTTTTAATTGTGATTCATTTTTTAGTCATAAGCCTTTGATACACTCAGAAACTGGAAACTTTCACCCTCAACTCACAGAGTAGTTCCACGTTTTCTTCTAAACAGTGTTTTGACCATTTTTGCAATTACGTGTTTTTTTACAGGTCGATTTTAGCTTTGCTTTATAAACTATGAGCAATTACTTCTGCCCCTCACTAACATAATGAGATTTGAAGGCACCAAAGATGGGATTTTCAAAACTGTTTAGTGATGGATAAACTTCATCCCCAAGAAAAGGCGGTAAGATTTTTGCAACTTAATTTAATGGGAGCAAAATTAGGCTGATATTACAGGCTTAGGAATATTCTGCCAGTCTGATGGTTTCTCTTGTTTATACCAATACTGCTTTCTTTTCTAAGTCTTGTTTTATGCGGTATTTACACATGCTAACAGTTGTGTCCATTCAAGAAAGGGAAGATTTTCTTTTAAGAGGGGAGACCGTATGTTTCAATCACTGAAACCACTTCTTGCTACTGGATCATATATCCTTAACCAGAGGCTAAAAAGTAATCCTCTTTATAACCATTTCCAATTGCTCTTTAACAGATGGTTATATTCTCAAGATCAGCAAATGGGCTTGTACAGTGTGCCTGGAAAAAAAAAGGACAAAAGCAATATTAGTCAATGGTTATCACCAGGGGTTGTGCAGTTGATTTTGCACTGCTGGACATTTTTAAAAACACAAAAAGCACAAAACACACCAACTTTTTCAAGCTTTGTCTCTTGTTTAAACTTCCTCTTGGTGAGGTGCACTTTGCTGTTCATTAAAAGCAAATCCATCTGTATTTCCCTTTGCAAATCTGCAGTCTCACCTGCTCCCCTTCTTTGAAAGCAAATGATCACCCCGAGACACCAAGCTATTGCAAGTAATCTTTTAAAGAGCAAAGCAGGAGAATCTTCTTCAGTTATTGATACTTTGTATCTTTGTATGTGGTGATGGGCTATAAGGAACTGTGCGGGGGTCCACAAACATTTAATTTGTCTGTACCGTGGGAAGGTTTTACCATCACACACCTTCTCCGCTGCATTAAAAAGGTTTACAGAGACGAGATCATATAAAATATTATGAAGACACTGAGAAAATGAGAATCAAGGTTATGGTCATTTCCATGCCAGGAATGTGTGCCAGTATTTTCACCTAAACTATTTGCCTTCATTTGCATTGATAAAGATTCTCCCCTTCTTGAGAGCATCCCGTATCTTATGAGCTTACAGAATCCTTAAAAACGCTTCATTAACTGCATGATATTTGGGTCAATTAACAAGGCAGCTCTCTGAGTCTCATTCCTCTTTAGCTGAATGCTCCTGCTCTGTCTCAAGGGCTATAAAGTCTCTGGGATTGGAAATACAATAATTATCAGCACTGAGTTTTGATTCATTGAACTCAAAGGATGGAACTTAACATTGACTGAGACTTAAACAGATGCTGAGAAAAGTCAGTTCCTTCATTGTTGTCACAGTTGTCTGCAGAGGACACTGGAGAGTAATCAGTCCATGTATAAACACTCAGTACTGTCAACAGGAATATCACACACTTCTGAAGATCTTTGCAGCGTAACAGATTTTGACAGGATAAAGCCTGGGGCTTTGTTTTTCTTTGTTTGGAAATTCTTCCCTTTCCTCTGTCAATAATCATCTACATTTCCCCATAAGTGCCTTCTACCTTGAAATATACACAGATAGATAAACTTCACCATTATTGCTCTAACAAGTAGTGAAAGCTGTAATTGAGAATTAAAACTGAATTCTATGCAGGAACAAATACTTGCATACACATAGGTTTGGTTTCACAAACAGGCTTATGATTCGCTGTGACCTCAGAATAAAAGGGGAGATATGTATTTTTCTACTTCAGTGAACTAGGTCAGTTATTTTGGCATTACACATTGTGGCATTGCAAAAAAAGACCATTTTTTCCACAGTCTAGTTCAAGGGAATTAATTAAAAATTTACAGGAAATTTAAATTTTCCGTGGAAAAAGATAAACTACCTGTGCCCAGACACAAACCAGCCCTAATTTTTTGAGCTTCAGACAACCAAAGACACAGTTACCAGGTACCTGAGTAGCAGAGTCTCTTCCATTTCTGCAAAGGCCCCTTCTGAGAAGGTAATGAGATTGATTAACTTCCAGCACAGGAGTTCAGAGTTGTCAAAACCCAGATCACTTGTCTATGAGCAGCCCTAACTTGCTCTTAATCCATTGTGGGGAAAAAAATGAATTATGACATATTAAATTTGGCACAAGTTATTACTTTTTTGCTAAAAATAATGAGATTTGCCATTGCACTGGAGATGGAGGTAGGAAGAGAGGTAATTCCAAGATTCCACAGTGTTTCCATGGGACTATGAGACTGTTTCTGTTCAAAATAGCTATCGGTGGAGCAGAGAGACTATAAAAGAAAGTAAGGAAGACTATAATAGTTAAAAGATGAGGGTCAGATAAATTAGGGGGAAATAATTATCTAATTTCTGATTATGAATTTCCTATATTTTTAGAGAAATTTCAGTCTTTGTTTCAGGTATAATATAATTAGGAGAGTATGCAATATAATAGTGATTGTCAGTAGTCTAAATGCAGATGAGGACAATGTTTTTTTCATATTTCCAACTCTGAGTTTAAAAAATTTAGAGGAGATGAAGAAATAAAAAAAAAAAATAAAACAATTGGTGCTTTTCTTCATAGCTGTAATCTAAAAGATATGAAGCAATGAATATCACAGATAGTATAAGTGAATATGAACTGATAGTCATATCAAGAAAGAAAATATAAATAACTGTAAGAGACAATAAAAATGAATTGGCAAAAGGAAAATCACAATATCAATTTAAATAATGAACTGGGATAGGTGTAAGAATGCATTGAAACATAGCTACTTCATTTTTCCCAGGAGTAAGACAAAAATCTCACTCATATAGACAGTCTTCAGAAAAAAAATACCTACCATGGTTTTGGCTGATCTATTTACAGAGGTAGATAGATAGATAGATAGATAAAGATATACACATACACAAGAATCATACAATCATCAAGGTTGGTAAAAACCTCCGAGATCATCAACTCCAAAATGATATTTAGGTCAATTAACAAGGCAGCTTTTTGCTTGGTCAATTAAACCAGAGCACTAAGCACCACATTTAGTCATTTCTGGAACACTTTCAGGGCTGGTTATCCACCACCTCCCCAGAGAGCCTGTTCCAATGTGTAACCACACATTCAGTGAAGAAATTCTTCCTGATGTCCAACCTGAACTTCCCGTGGTGCAGCTTGAGGCCATTTCCTCTTGCCCTGTTGCCGGTTGCCTGGGAGAAAAGGCAGATCCCCACATGGCTGCAACCTCCTTTCAGGCAGTTGTAAGGGGAGATTAGGTCTCTCCTGAGCCTTCCCTTCTCCAGGCTGAAGAACCCCAGCTCCCTCAGCTGCTCCTCATGTATGTACACAGGTATAGATACACACCTGATCTGTTTGTTTACTGAGCGTCTTGTTTTATATTCACTCGGTTAAAAGCTCAAGGCATTTTGAAAACTTTGTTTGTTATATGGCTAAATACACTTAAACTAAAAAGAGATTCCTTAACAGCTTTATCACATCAGAAAAAAACACACCTCCCCCTGTGCTGCAGGGAGTACCAGATACGTAATGACAACCATTTTGATTTAAGTATTTAGACAGAATGTCGAAAGGATGCCATGCTGTATACTCAAGGAGAGAAAAATAACAGCTTAGTACTTAAATATATGGCTCCTTGTATTTATGGGAGTTGTGAGACACAGATTAGAGATCCCTCCTTCAAAGGAGACCTGAATTTGACATATCAGATAAATTCACTGTCCCATCTTGCTTATTACCTTTTCTTGGGCAGCAGCCAGCACTTAATATTCAGAATAATAGAAAGGAAAAATCTTCTTGCTCTGCACAAGCAATTTACTTATATTATAAGCTATAAAGTTTAATAACATTGCACTACTTTCTTCGCTCGTGCAGTTCAATGACAGTGATCCTTTTCTTCCGCTGCTTAAATAATTAAAATTATCAAAATATATGAATCAGTATCTTTCAAAATCCTACTTCACACCTTTTTGTAATGATGAGTCATGCACAACAATCTGAGATCACATGTAAAATAGTCGCACTGGTGAAAAACCGCCTATCACAATCACGTGGATAGAATTGCAAGTACAACAAAAACTTTGAATGGGATCCAGTCTTAGTCATGTGTCTCATCTCTCTACTTTCCTTCCTTCTGGGCCTGCCACATTCTCTGGGCAGATAAGCTATTTACATACTGTTCTCTTTGGTCCCAACCTTTGCTGGACTTTGCCAAACTCTACATTCATCTACAGAAATGCTTATTCTGGGAATGTTAATATCTAAAGTTCAGATCCAAGTCTAGGTGGGATCACTGAATTGCCTGGCCCGAATAAGTACCATCTTCATTCATTTTGCTAAAACTAAATTTTTAAAAAGCAAGAAGAGATTAGAAGCAGTAAAAGGAGTGGAGAGTATGACTAAAGTCTATTTGAGAAACTGAGCTCCTGATAAAGATACCTATGCATTTTATGCTTAAAGCTGGTTTGAATTTTAAACAATTTAAAATCACCCTTGAGGTAGAAAATAAAACCTTTGGGTACCATCCTTACTGAAATCAGTCCATAAATCATCTCAGCCTGTAACTCCATTTCTCTTTCTAATCACATCATTCAGCCTGGAGCTCTATTATTCACCACAAATTGTTGTTCCCTTGGTCTTCTCCAAGTACCTTTTTTTTTTTGTTGATGACTTTAACTCTCCTCCTGTGATATCACCCCTCACTTCATGCCTTGCCAAATTATGATTCCTGATCTCCTGCTTTCCCCTCCTTTTTGCCCCCTCCTCTTCTTTTCTACTCCTCTCTTTTACTGATGGACCTGTGGATTCCCTTTGTGGTTGAAGTCTCCCCCTTGACTCTTTCTGTTATATTTATGACAGAAATTCTGAGATCAGATGAGTTCATTTTTTCCTCCTTCAGTTTTGCTACCTAAATTTTTCAGGTCTGTTCCACAAGGTTGTCCTTCTGCTTGTCTTTCAGGTCAATAGACTCAAGCTTCAGTGACAATTCAAGCTTTCAGACCATAAACCTTGCACATTCTTTTATCTCTAGGATCTGTCTATTCTACACAGAAACCCATGTTGTCATACAGCCCATATTCTCCTAACAGTGTGTGGAGCAACGTTGTTCCAAAGATGATTAATAAATTCATCTCTCCCTTTAAGTCCTGCTAGTACTTGTTCCTTCTTTATGTCAAATACGAGCTCATAATCTTAACTGTCAAGGTCCTTCTCTCTGTACACTCACTCTACAAACTTTGGCTTGAAATAACGGCATTGTCAACTCTCCATCTGACAGTTTGATTACATTTTGGAACGGACACTGCTGGGATTTTACGTGTTTCTCTTCACAGTGGAAAGCCATGCATGAAGATGTTTCATCATTTTTCTCAATCACCGGTTTGTTTCATCCCACACTGGTCTATCCACATCCCACATCAGCTGAATCTTCTATTGCATTTCAATTGAAAGCTATTTGAAATAAGATCTGTCATTGTAACCTTATCTCCTTTACGTGCCTAGCCCCTTGAATGAGCTTCTGGGCACTACGATAACACAAATAATTTTAACAATAGAAACAAATGCTCAGGAAGATTTTTGCTGCAATTAAAACCAATTAAAGGATGATATGGTTTTTTCAAAGTAAGTTTCAAGGAAGGAAATATGATATGACCACTCTATCCCACTAGGAGGACATGGGGCAGAGCACAGGTACGATGCTTCCTGTAGACCAAAAGGGGGAACAGGGACTCTCTTTCAGCAGGGAGAGGGCAGCATGTGCTTCCATCTCCTTTGCTCGATACGTAAAGAGATAAGCTATTTCCTACTTTTGCTATCAGTGCAAAGCCACTCCTCACACCGATCCATGCAGCTAGGGCAAATCACAACTTTTTGTTATGCCGCTTCCTGCCTCTTGCTTCCCAGAATTCTCCCATCCTTTTGTATGTCTCTGTTCAGGTGGGTGCAAGTTAGTCCAAAGCTATTAGTGATTCGGACCAATCACTAATTCATTACAGTGAACAGAATGCACACGCTTTCCTTATTGATTGTACAGATTTAGAATATTAATTCGTTTGGATGTATACATGCAATGAAATCATGAAATTATCCCCAGAGAAATGCAACTCCCTAGCTGTCTCAGTCTGTCCAATATGTCAAAAAGCAATTACTCCCTACAGCCTTCCAAAAGCACTTTATCTTTCTTTGAATATGGCATCAGAAAAGATCCAGCAGCTTTAATGGTCTAGAAGTGAGCTGCTGGCACCTCTGAGTCAAAATCTCCATAGGCCACAATACACAAGCGTTTGCAATGTGAATTCGGTGTGCGGTCAAGTGATTGCGTATTGAAATGTCTTTGTAGAACTGTGTGGTCACTCAAATATAAATCAGAACTGTGATTGCTGAGCTTTATTACAGTGTGTCAGGATGACTACGGGAAGCAAGCTTCTAGTCTGCTACCTTTTTGAAAGTGCTGGCAACCTTTCCCTCCCTGTTGCAATCCAGCAGTGCTTACTGAGCTGTACCACAATCAAAGCGATACTTTATGTGTTGAGTATACTAAGAGTTAATTCAACTCCATGGCTTTCTTTGGAGAAGAATGTGCTCAAATATATCTGTGTAATGAAGATTTTTATATTACACAATGCTACAGAGCTGTCTCCTTTATAACAATGAACTATCAAAAATAAATCTCTCACCTCCCTTATTTAATTCAAGCTGGGAGAAAGAATGAAGATGAGATAGGGAAGAACAGTAGCTGTAGAAATGAAATCAGTTTGGTACTGCTGAAAGATCATTAAAGGGAGCAATATGGAATAAATTAATTGTGCTATTGCTGATATCATGGCAGATTTTGGCACTTACCTGGAGCCTGTAGAGACCTCTCCAGGACTAGGGGAGCAGTATATTATGTCCAAGGCTTTTGTACTTCATTTTGTTGTCATTCTATGCAGCCAAGAGCAGGAATGCATGTTTCAGGAAATTAAATATGAAATATTCTAGTGTCAAAGCCTAGACTATAAACTATCACTCCCACTTTAGCTGCTCAGAACGCTCAAAAAGGAAAGTTCAAAATTCTGTGTTGCAGAAGTACTTGGGGTACTTTTTCATGTGAGAGTATATGGTTTAATTTTCAGTTGTGCACTAACTTATTGGTCTGCTAGACGAAGTGATGCAGAAAATATCCAAAACACTCAGGGATTCCAGAGATGTGACAGAGTTAACATGAGATTTATTTACCATCTTTGCTCCCAGACAGAGACAGTACAACAGAGAATGCAGGCACTGTATAAAAGCCAGTGTTTCTTTCCCAGGATCTGAAAGATTTAGCTTTTGGAATGTTTTAATTTTAATTCATTTACAGAGACAGGAGAGGAGAGACTGATCCTCTTTCTCTATGTCAGTGATTATGGTGTGAACAGGGGAAAAGACTTTATATCATTCACAATAACCAGTTCAAGAATGCTCAGCATAATAGGGTCCTACAATAACTTCCTAAATCCTCAGTATATTTCTGCATATCCTTAACTTAAGCAAATAGACTTCTCATTTGAAGCCAGAATGAGTCTTACTGTGACATAAAAAGTGAAAAAAAACCCTACAGAAACAAAATATTTTTTAAAAAATCAAATTATTTTGAATCTTAATCCTGTTCTTTATGGTGACACTTGACTCTTTGAAAATCAAAATGAGGAAAAAAATTAAAAGAACCACACAAATTACCTTGTTTTTATTCTTTATTAACAGTATTTTGGTAGATCGAAGTAGATTTGGATTGTGACTGAGATTCTTGAAGGAATACAAAGAGACATCACAATCTCTACCAGGCAGTAGATTTTAATGTAAAAGCTGTGTTTAATAATAATAAGTAAAAATAGACAATTGAGACTATTTCCCTGGGGTCTCCTAGGAAGGAAAACTGCAAGGATCAGAGCTTACCCTTAACAGCTTTATTGGATTGCGGAATGCTCCTTTCTTAAGAACAAACAAACAAATATATGTACAGACACGCACCTGTCTGTGCGTGTTGTTTCTCCAGAAACAACAGTTTCCCATCTGGATTTATGGGAGGTTTTATGACAGAGAAGTACAAGCCTGCATGTTACAGGTCAAATTCCACCCTCCAAAGCTGTAATACCCAGACCATGCCAGTGCTTTGCTAGCTTTCTACATCCTTTCAGGAAGACAAAATTTCACCAAATAGTTTCCAGCCAAGGTTCAGGCTTGGATGGCTCATTTCCTTCATCAGCCCTTAGGATAAAACAACAGGATAGACTCGTCCAAGTGTTTGAAAATACAGTATCTGTGTCTATAATTGCACACCTAAATGTTCTGCCATGTAGATCAGCTGTTCCCTCTGCACAGGAATGTTTCTTATGAAGTTCTTAACGCATACCAGAGCACTCCTCTTTGGAAAACATCCTTTGGAAGCATCTGTGGATTTTAACCAGAGACAAGCTGAAGAAAATGTCACTTACTGTGAAGTAACACAGAGAAATTGGCAAAGATGCACCAAGTGCTCTACTGCCAAAATCCAGTCACAGTGACATCACATCACTTTCTGCCTTCAAAGCCGTATTCTAATCCATTTTCAGCCCTGAATACGCATTTGCTAAGCCAGAAAACTGGGATGTGTGAGAGAATCGGAAGAGTAAGTGTGAGAGTATTCATGGTTTAATAGGTAAAGCAGAAGTCATGCACATAGGTAAAAGAAAAACAAGAGATTCATTCAGCACTTCCCATGGGCAGGCAGGTGTTCAGCCGTCCCTAGGAAAGCAGGGCTCCATCACACGTAACAGTGTGATTGACTCCATCCCAGTCAAAACCAGCACTGTAAAAAAGGGACTTCTTTCTTCATTGAAAAGAAAATTATGAACAAATAAGGTGGAAGGCCTGTCTCTCATACCCCTTTCCCTCCCTGAACTGTGCAGCAAGAGGGAAGGGAGCAGCTTGGCAGGACAAGAACCATGGGAGTCTCCTGGTGAGGGGCAGGTGGGAAGTGAAGATACAAAGAAGGCTTTTAACAGGCCAAGAGTATGTCCCATGAGAAATCTTCTGAGATACTGATATCTTGTGAGTGCCAAAACACAAAACCATGGGGAAAGTAAAGATGCATATTTCAGTTTCATAATAAAGGAACAACGGGAATCCTCCCTTCATTTAATTAGATTAGAGAAGAAAGCCTGTAAATTATTTCTTGAGGCCAATGCACTCAATCAAAGGTAAGAGGAAGAAAAGTCTTAGGCATCAAGGTATGTTTAGCAAATGTGTCTAAGCACTCTGCAGGCTCCTAAATGAGCTCTTCAGGTGGATTATGTGCTAGTAAGTAAATTGCATTGAGTTCCACATAATATTGCTTTGCCTTTACCTGCCAAAATCCACAGCACCACCAGATCTTTCCAAGAGTACATATTCCCTTCATTATCCCATCTGATCCTCCTGCAGTACTGCGACCCTGCTGTGAATATCTTCTTCAAATTGAAAGTCACTACAGAATATTTTCACAGAAAAGAAAATACTGTACAAACATTTGAAAATATATCAGCTTAACTAAAAGTGTAATACAGTAGCACAGACTTATTAAACCCATCAGGAAATTTAAAGAAAACCCAGCAATTATTTTCAGTTCTGTTTCCAGATGAGAAAGAGACCCTAGACACTGAGACATTATTCAGTCAGTATCTGGAGACACTGGGGACCTAATTAGCTCAATACCCAATACCAGGTCTTCTGTTGCCTATAAAAGCAAAGACAGTGTATAATCCATGTGTGTGCAGAGCAGACTTCTTGATTACAGTCTTTACAGTTGCTAATGCCTTTAGGAAAGCCTGTTTTCACTGGAACAATACAACTGATTGCTGCAATACCCTTTTAGAAGGGATTCTGTTTTATAAGTGGTGTTACAAAATCAAAATAGTTATGAAAGACATCTTCCAGAAGGAAAGACAGGAAGAATTACCTGAAGTCCTTGGACAGCTTAGCTATTAACAGGTCTCTACTTCTACTATGGCATTTAATAGTTTGTTACAAAAATCAAAGAGAATGCTGCACTGTATCTCAGTAGTTTCTCTGCTTGGTAAGTAATTGTAGTTTGGCTTTCCAGCCAGCATCTGGGGACATTGTGCTGCCATAACACATTCAGGGAGTGGGAATTGGCAGGTGGTTTACTGGCATCACAGAATCTAACAGAAAATTGGCTTTATCCCCTTTTATCCAAAATCATTTATAAATCACAAACACTTAAGTTGAAAAAAGTGCTATATTTAGAACACAGGTTGCTCCACATTATTATTCTATGTTCCCTCTTCTCACAGTTTTCAGAATGGATTAAAAGAAATATTGGTCTGCAAATTTGCTATTTACTTCTATACCAGTCAAAAGATACAACATGAAAAAATCCAATGCAAGTATTAAAACATTGAAAATATATGTTTTATTGGGCCTAAAAAGTACTAATGGAAATAGGCATGTATTTTTTGAATCACTGTTTATGGTTATAAAAAAAAAAAGGTAGAAAGATGTTGTTCTGAGATGATACCTGTATCTGTAGGCTGGATTTAAAGTAACTAGCTGCAATGCAGAACTCACAACTTTATCCAGCCCTTGACCTGAGCTGATCTTTCAATGATGAAAGATGATGCAATTTTTCCCCTGTGTGTGTGTGCCCAGTATTTCCAGAGGTTTTTTTTTATTATTATTATTTATTTATTAAGGGGAAAAAAGAAAACACCAAACAGCCAGTTTTTTTGATCCTTCTGCTATATGGATTGAAGCTCTTTTCTTCCTACCAATTGCATCTAGTTCTGATTTTTTTCCCAAAAAGCTAAAAATAGTTAAAGAATTCATTTCCTCCTTCACTCTGACTTGGTAACGTAGGTGAGCATTGCTTCTTTAGGCCTTGTTCAAGAAAATGTCCATATTATTTAACAAGTAACCAGGAAGTAAAGCAAGTTTACGGTTTAACAAAGCTCTAACACACTTATGTTCATTTCTATTTACCAAATCACACAAGGACATGATGAACTGTGACTAGTTAAGAACAAAACATTATAGATTGACTATTCCCTTAAAATGGTCATATAAGTGTATCTATAGCCAGTAAGCCATTGCAATTCAAATCAAAAGGTAAACAAGAATATTTCACAGGTCCCCTAGAAAGTGATATTGAATAAATTCTTTATAACCTCTCTTGTACCCTGGAAAAACCTCGGTTTATTCAAAAATAAAATCTCCAAATTTATTTCCACATGAATGAAATCTTTCATGTGGACTTCTCTGCAGTGTTGTTTCCAAAAGCAGTTGAAATCTTTTTTTAGTGCCTGAACTCAAGTTCTTTTCTTTTATAACTCAGTTTTTGACTTGAATGCTTTTGCCAGTGCAAAGCTCTCTCATGTTAGCAAGGAGGTCTGCTGTCTGTGGACTAGAGTAGTTCAGTGGGGCAGAGGTGAAGGACATCTGTAGTAACAAAAGCTCCCCTTTTCTAAAGGAGGGTTTTTTTGAAAAATGCAAAGTCACCTCCTTCCCTGTACGGTGATCTGGTGGCTTTCTCATAACATGGCCCAGAAAGGGGTAGCACCAGAGATGAAGCAAATTGTTCTGAGCCAACTAAATTCTTCCTGCATCTTTCTTATACTGAGAAGGCATCAGAAAGATAGTCAATAGTTTTCAAGCCTAGCATCAATTGAAAACAATAATTATTTTAGCCAGTGATTGCAGAGATTTTACCAAAGGCCTTTTTGTACGGTTCTGATCTCAATACCACAGAGGAGCAGTTTGTTCCTCTGCATGAGAGGAAAACTGACAGTATTTTCAATTTCATCTTGAAAACCTTAGCCCAGATCTCAGGAACTTATGACCGTGTCTCTTTGATGAGGGAAAATGTGATGCAACTGCATGGCCTTTTCATTAAAATAATGTGCTCTCATGTTATTCTAAGTGACTTTTGAACCTTTCCCTTGTAAGAAGTTTTGTCATTCTCTAATGGTTTCTGTTTACAATCAACATATCTG
Organism: Mohoua ochrocephala; assembly: GCA_013398855.1. Classification (NCBI taxonomy): domain Eukaryota; kingdom Metazoa; phylum Chordata; class Aves; order Passeriformes; family Acanthizidae; genus Mohoua; species Mohoua ochrocephala. The sequence continues at coordinate 130,296 of VZTA01013652.1, read as the reverse complement.
TTATCTGATCACAGCTGAAGGTCTTTACAGTGTAAGTCGAAAAAGCTATCTGTCTGTGCCAAGGTCAGTGTTGGGGTCTGGTTCCTTGCCAGCATCATTTTCTCTTCACTATTTTCCCCACTGCTTGTCTGCTGAGGAAGCTGGATGCATCCAGTTTGCCTGGAACATATCTCTTTGTGTCTGATGAGACCACTCTAGAGTGTTCTCAGAGAAAGGAGTGTCTACTAGGCCTCCTGTAATGCCAGTGTTTTTACAGAAAACAAAAAGCAGGTTAAACAGGTGCTCATAAAGAGACGTAGCCAGTCACCTTCTAACAGACGTGGCACCCAGTAACTCGCTAATCTGTCGCAGAATAGACATTGCTGGGAGCTTCCAGGCTTTGGCTCTATTATGTCTTGAAACCCAAGAAAATTGGGTCACAGGAGAGGATAGTGATCCTCTAAACAGATATTCTCTCTGGACAATTCCGTATCATTCAAGGCAGACATCTTTCAGAGACTAAAAAGGTTTGGAAGATTCAATGAAGCGACTGTAGAAATTGAGCTAAGAACTGGTTAGCTCCCATTTGCACCTGTCTCCACACAGATTAAGAGGAACCTGAGTAAAATTACAGCCTCCTTAACCTTCAAATTCTTATCCAATGCTGTCGGGACATAAAAAGACAAACAGCAAATGCATAGCTGTGGTAGGTTGCCCCTGGCTGGATAACAGGTGCCCAACAAAGCTGCTTTATCATTTCTTTACTTAGCTGGATGGTGAGAGAAAATAGAACAAAAGACTTGTAGGTTAGGATGAGAGGGAAAGATCTGATCAAAGCAGTTACTGTCACAGGCTAAACAGACTCAGGGAAAAATTATTTCATTTATTACCAATCAAATCAGAGTAGGATAATGAGAAATTAAAAAACACCTCAAAAACACCCTACCCACCACCACTTCCATATTCCCAGGCTTGACTTTTACTACCGATTTTCTCTGTCCACCTCACCTCCAGCAGCTCACGGGGACTGGGATAGGGACCTGCAGTCAGTTCATCACACATTGTCTCTGCTGCTCCTTCCTCCTAAGTGGAAGTGTCTTGTTTTTCGCGTGGTTCCGCGGGTCTGCAGGCTGGCTGGGAGTAGCCTGTTCAAAGGATCTCTTGCACAGAGATCTTCGCGTGCTCAGGTAGCACTGCCAGCCCCCAGTCTCAGCCTGTGCCGTCCAGCACTCAGCTGACCCACGTGTGTTGGAGCGTCCACGCGTGCACTAGAGAGAGAGATGGCTCAAGGCTTGAGTCCAAAGGTGTTTATTCGGTGAAGTCCATGTGCCAAGAGAGCGAATTCACCTTGGGTCGGGGGTTAAAAGGGGGTCCCAAAGCAAGGCGGGGTTTACATAATTCAGCCAATCAGGGGAGAGGAGGACAGGGGTTAGCTACACCTGAGACGCCCACCACCTGGGAACCTCTGACGGCCCTTCCGGCTCATCCTCTGATACCACAGAAGTGGATCCCTCCCACGGGAGTCCTCAATAAAGTTCTTCTGCGTGAGTCCTTCCCAGAGGCTGCAGTTCTTTACAACCTGCCCCAGCATGAGTCCCTTCTATGGAGAGCAGTGCTTCTGGAACAGACTGCTCCTGTGTGGGTCCTCCACTGGGTGTCTTCGTCAGTGCTTTTCTTCCCTGGCAGTTGGAGAAAACTAGTCAGGAGATTTTGCTTTCAAAGCAGCTACAATGAAATTTACCTTCCTGAAAAAGTATGTGCTTATATATCTCATATCATAATGGTATCTTCAACCAACCACCTGTCACAGAAATTTGGCAATGTTTGCCTAAAACCAACTTTTCATCTTCCATCTTATTGACAGGAAAAGTTGAAAGCAGGTTCTCTTGCCTTGAAAGATATTTTACTCTCCAGATTATTTTCATATCCTTCTGTCTACGGAATCAATAATTTGAATTTATACACTAAGAGATACCTAGATAAATCCAAACTTTATCAGAAATCAGGAAGTCCAGAATTATCAAAAAACTAACAGAATATTTTTGTTGAATCAGGACTACAGTATTGGAATATATTTCTTGCAAAATTCTGGTAGAAGAACACCCTATATGATGACCTAAGAATTATCTTCAAGCTAATGGAAGCCTTATTAGTATAATCAATATACAACAAGTAGTTATTCGTCCAATTACTAACAATCCTAACACTCATATTCAAATCATCAAACTACAGAAGAGTTTCATTGGTAATGCAGTGTAAAAGGATACACTTATATTTCCTAGTATTTTCTCTAGCGCTATGCTCACCCTCCCAATATCCCTCCACATCCAAAGGCTCACAACTTCAGTCTTCCCCAGGAAGAATTTGCATGAGAGGAGGGGAAAGCTGGGTATTAAAAGTCACTGGTATGCTTAGTTCTTTACTAGCTAATCTAAAATAAAAATTGGCATGAAAAAATTATTTTTAGTTCCACTACTCCAAACCTCAAGTAGATTTAAGGTTACTCTTAGATTTTCGTAACATAGTCATCTTATTGTTTATTCTCTGCTTCCCATCTAAAATTTCCATATCATCCATCAGTACATTGTTAAAGTTATGGAATAACTTCCTCCAGCCCTGAAGGCCTAATGTTTGTTTCTCTGTGCCCGTATAAACTTTTTAGATCTCTGCCATACACAGAGAGCTAAGCCAAAAGAAAGTACTCAGCAGTCAGCTCACCTTTAGACAAGAGTTATGGAGAAAACAACATAAAATCGGTTCCCGCTAAGATAAGGCCACACCACACCTAAAGTGGTGAGTTAAAACAAAGTCAGATCAGTCTTTTAACAGTACTGGAAAAATAATGTTTACTGGGCCACAGCAGCTGTGCCTTACAATATGTAAATACAGAAAGTCTGCTATACTAACAAAAACTAAATGTACATTAAGAAGCTACAACTCTTATGTGTGTCTGTTACTGAAAAATGTCTAGCTTCATCTGATTTGCTTTCAGCACAGATTGTTCCTGAAGAAGAAAATATAACCTTTTTCCACACCATTATGATGAGTTAACTGTAAAAGACCAGAAATGGGCTTCCTGGAAACTTTTGATTTCAGAGAATGTGGAGAGGACTAGAAATCTCTGTTTGGTCTGTAAAAACCTGCAGGGCAAACTTAAAATCAGATAATCATCAGTGAAAATGTAAATACCAGTTTTTATTTAATTTTGCTGGGGTTTATATAATTTTTTGGCTTCTGCTTGTATCCTGCTGTGCTTCCACAGGCAAGCAGCTATATCGCTCTCATTCCAGTGAAAATTTAATATTAAATCACTGTTCTGCTGCGGGACAGAGGAATCCTGAAAGAAATGCTCTTCATGATAAATTCCAGTAATTTTTGACCCTCAGCTTTCCTCAGAGAGCCACATCAACAATATTGATAAGGCTTCATATTACCATCTCAGGAGCATAACAAGGTTAAGATAATTGCTGTGTCAGCAAGATGCTGAGCTTTTGACTCATGCCTTTACAAAAACAAGGTTGGATTATTGCAATTTATTATTGGCAGCTCTCCCAGACTGTTCACTATGTAGGGTGCATTTCACGCAAAACTCAGCAGCCAAAACATTGAAACACTAATACAAAATTACCAAACATGACAAGTAGTAGCATCACCACCAGACACACGATGTTGAAATCCTGACCTGGTATAAAGAAACAGTGAAACAGGTACTTCTTGTTAACCTTGTGCATAACCAGAGATTGTTTAATCTAAGGGTTATCTGCTTGTCATTTTAGAAGGCAACTTACTCTTTCTACCACCATGTCCTTGGCAATACTTTGTCTTTCACTTCTGTGGAATGCTGAGCTCTAAGCTACTGTTTCATTTAATTTTAGATTTGAATATCTAACTAACATTTTTATCTTGATAGTAGTATCTTGAATGGATTGGTCATTAGAGTATCCTAATCCTTATTGTGCTCTGCATTTTTAGATAAAAAAAAAAAAAAATAAGAAGATATGTAAGAAGTACACTTTTTAAAGTTGGTCAGCTTTTGCTGGGACACTGTCAGGTTTACAAGTATTGACTCAACAATATCTGAAATAGTCTAAATTTATCTAGCACTTTCCATCTCAAGATTTGAAAATGTTTTACAAAAATTATCTATCCATATATGCATAATTTATATTTTTGCAAAATAGAGCAGATAGTATTTTCTTTTTTTAAATGATCATTAATAATGATAATGATAATAATAATAATAATAGTAATCATAATAATAGCAGGAAAATAATGTCATAAAGGTCTAAAAAGCAAGAACATTGGGTTTTGTGCCACTTACATAGTTGCAAGTAAAGAAAAACTTATGTAAAGGTTGTCTTTTCATGACATTTAATATAGCAAAACATAAATTTCAGTGAAGAGTTTTTTGGTTTTGGCTTAGACTTTTAATAAGAGCGGCAAAAAGAAAGTTATCTATATAAAGTTCAGCTGCTCTATTTTGCCTATACAAGAGTTAGGCAAAATGATAGAATGTTGTTGCTATTGCTAATGCATTCCTTTCTCCTTAACAGAAACACCGTGCTGAGTTCCTAGGAATCATAGAAACATAGAATAATTTATGCTGGGAAGGACCTCTGGAGGTCAGTTAGTCTGACCTCCTGCTTAGGACAAGCCTACATTAGGCTTCTCAGATCCCTGCCCAGTCTTGCTATGATTATCTCCGATTATAAAGATTCACAACCACTGGCCATCCTCCCCCAGTGTTTGACCACCCTCGTGGTGTAGAAAGTTCTTCCTTATTTCTAGTCAGAATTTCCCAGGCCCGACTCGTGTCCTTTGTCTCTAACCTTTCCAATTCAAGAAGTGTCCAATCAGATAGCTGAAGAAGCAGAGATATTATGTTCTATTCTTCTTTTCTTTCAGGTGGACAAACCTGTTTCTTACAACTTCTCTTTGTACCTCTGTGCTCCATCCCCTGATGCTGATGGCCTTCCACAGGCCTCACTGCAGAAGGTTTTTCTTTCACTGTGGAGTGCAAGAACAGGGGCAATACCCCAGATGTGGTCTCACAAGTGCCAGATGGCAATCATTTCTCTTGACATCTTAGTTACACTTGCTGATACATCCTAGGATACACCTGATTTTCTCTGCAGGTGCTTCTTTGATTGCATATAAACTCTGTTGCAGATTTGCCTCTCTATTTACTTCCCACAGACAGAGCCAAACAACTCGAGAGATGGTAACTTTAAATTCTGTCTGTACTGATGAGAAGCATCAAGCTGAGTTTGGGATGAGATGGAATGAGAAAAACAGTATACTATAAAACTGGCATGTGTCTCGAGCCCATACATTATAGTACCCACCGGAATTACGACTTTTAGTGTTCAGCTTGTTCTTGTGATGGTCTTTGCAGACGCCCTGAGGATCAGGTCTGGTATGCCAGTGGTTATTTTTGAAAAATATGCTCCTGTCCATTATTGACTCTGTGTGTCAAATCTTGTCTTGCACACAGAGGCTGTGTGATCCCATACACATATTTTACATTAGCATATTTAGTATAGTGGATAGTGTAGATCATACCTGGAGATAAATCTGTGTAAAATTTTTGGGTGTTAATGGTCTTCTTCTAGAAGAGCACTGGTGATAGTGTCTTCAATCGCCCCGACCCCTCTGACATAGTAGCTATCAACCGATTTTCCCTACGTCATACAGCTCTAACAACCTGTTCCCTGCTGGTACCTGGCTCTGCTCCCCTGGTGATGATCACTCACTTTCTCTAAAGTTGTTTCATCAAAAAAAAGAAGAGATTAAACCAGGACCACCCAACTACAAGATAAAATTTTTGTCCATAACATTGTGTTCTTGATTTTAAAAAGAACATTGAATATCTGCTTTATCATATCCAGAAACAAACAAACAAACAGAACCAAGTCATTTAGCTTCAAAAGCCTTATGATTCTTGCATTCTTATTTAAACCAAGTTCTTAGTCAGAATATGTGGTTGCCGTCCATTCACCAATGAAATCTTTAATCAATGAGGTAACAATTGAGCAATATCCAAAATTTAAAAGTTCCCTCTTAGATGAAGATCCAACACAAAGTCATTCAAAAAGGTTTAGGCTTGAACATTTACTTACAAAACTCTGTGTCTCATGCCCAAATTGCTAAGGATACAAAAATAAATTTCCACTCATGGCTGTAACTACTAATGTTTCCAGGTATTCTTCTGCCACTTCAAATGCAGAAATATAAACTCTATATCTAAAGATTCAACAGAGTAATATGTTTTATCCGAAGTATACATTGACAGCAATATCATGTTTGAATTATTTTAGTTAATTGTATGTGAATTATCACAATACTAGAGAATAGGTACTTTTAAACCCACTTGACAATGTGACTTTTTAATACTGAAGTTGTACAGTGGCACCTGTAATCACTTACATAGTGGCAGCAAAATTATTAGGTAATTCTTTATCAAAGCGATACTAACAACCTCATTAAAAACAAGTTTAATTTTAAAAGACAGCCCATGTTATACCACAAGTGAAAGAATTTATATGACAAATTTCTAACGGATAATTTATTCCTTGCAGAAGAAAAATGCTTGAAAATACTGAATATAGTAGGAAAAAAAGTAATGAAAATTTAAGGACTTTCACATAATTCTGATTATTTCTGAAATAAGTTCCCTCCTGAATGACAGAACATTTAACTGCATGAACAATTGCAAAGATTACACAGTTCTCCCGTTTCTGTAAATTTGTGTAGATATAATAGCCACTATAAAATATGTAGCTATTGTGTAGCATGAATTATTAAGTATTGAGTAAGGACTTTTCTCAATTACAATGAAAGATTTTAATAAGATCAGTCTGATTTTTGATGTTGTGGGGAATTTCTGTCACCTCTTGTCCAGATAGTTTTCATGCAGATTAAAGAAGCTAGGCTGATTTTTCTCATGTGTCTAATGCACACGGAGCTATTCTGGATGCTGAGAGAACTACACTATTTCTTCTTTGCATACAAACCACAGAAAATTCATAAAATTTTGTCTCTACCTATTGTAGAGACCGTAGAAGGATACAGATGGATACCTAGCAAAAACTCCAAATATACAAAACAGTTGCTGACGGTAAACATTTTACTTTTCTTAAATAGGAAGAGATCCTGATAACGAATCTTGTCGCTGAGGTCCATCTCATCATATATCTGGGGTATGCCAAAAATAAAAAGAAGCTCTCTTGACCCTCTTATACTTGTGAGATTTTCTGAGATTTATGAGAACTTAGAACAGATATGCCCAGATTTGATAGCCAATCCTTCTCTGACTCAGAGGCGTTCACTAGGTCTCTCAATGTCTTCTAGAGTTACTTTAAGAAATTCTTCACTATGAGGGTGGTGAGGCACTGGAACAGATTGCTCAGAGAAGTTGTGGATGCCTCATCCCTGGAAGTGTTCAAGGACAGGTTGTATGGGGCTCTGAGCAAATTGGTCTAGTGGGAGGTGTCTCTGCCCGTGGCACGGAGGTTGGAACTAGAAGATTTTTTAAATCCCTCCCAATCCAAACCATGGTTCTATAATTCTATGATTCGTGTCATCTTTACAACACCTCTCCACGAGCAACCAGAAGTGTCTGCTTGATGCAACCTGAAGTGCAGCACGATGGGAAGGAACTCTTTAACCATTCTAATTCATTGCCCTGACAGAGGATGTTCACTGAGACCCCCTAGGGCCTGCTGCCCGTCAGAAATTTTACATTACTGCTTTACCTTACCAAGGACCAAGCACTGGTCCCTGGACTCAGCAGAGCTCTGTCAAGGGCCAAATAAATAATTTGTAACCTCATCGCAAAAAAAAATGTCTCCAGATGGTATAAATGTAATGAAAATCCACTGTTTTCTCACTATTGTCAGAAGGTATTGACTGTTAGACTACTAACCCCTACAGATAACCAACTTATAAACAGAATATATAAAAAGCAAGTGAGATGAGATTGTGTTACATCAAATTATAAAATAAAACATAAAATAAAATATAAATCATTCTTACTAATGTCCTTGCAGATAAGGTACTTTGGGTTCTTTCCACGAAAATGAGATTTCTGGTACTCTTGGTACACGTAAAATGGTAGACATAATCTGCATTCTGAAGCTTGAAGTGACCTTTTACTGGGACCATATTTGATGATTTTGTTTCAATCAGTAGTCACACAGTTAGACTAGTCTGCTGGTCTCTGAATTTATTTGATATGATCTTTTTAAACCATCTGGACAAGTTCAGGTTTTATTTTATTTCTCTTTCCTAATGGGGCTCCTTCTACTGCATGCAGTTTTGGCAGGATACCAGTGACTATATCTGTGTGGTACATTCTGTCCGGAATGCTTGGTAACCTGTTAATCATCTCACATGTTTGTTAAAGACTGTCCTATGAAACCTCTTCAGAAATGATCTATAAGTTCATTTGCTTATCTGCATTTGCAGGCTATCCTTAAGTCAGGCTTAAGGTACGTGTGCGGTGGGTCTGCACACAGAATTTAATTTAATCACTGAAGTTCGGAGCTAACTTTTTAAGATAATAGTTGATCACTGCCTTACCTGCACTACTAGGCAAGTGAAAAGACCTAAAATCTAAAATAATGTACAATAGTCAACACAAAATCAGGTATCTAAATGGAGCATTTGTGCTATTTAAGTTAAAAATGTCAAGCGGATAACTTAAATATTTATTGCAGTTTTTAGCTAATGTGTTTAAATTACACTAATTACAGTCATCTCCTATGGGGCCTTAACACAGCGGTGCAGCTGGCATGATCTAATGGCACAACTAGCAATTTATTGTGTATCATAACTCAGCTTGGATTTAAAATACTATTAGCAGGGTTATAAAACTGAGGGGCTTGCTTTGACATAAATCTGTATTTTATGGATAAGAGGTGTATCTATTCCCTTTATTATGTACTAAAATATTTAGAGTAGAACTCATGAATATGTTTATGACATTCAAAAATTTACTGGGCGACATTTATTTCTTGTGTGAAATTTCTATTTGATTATGAAAATGTAAGAGAAAGTACAGGCATTAGTTGATTTACACAATGGAATTGCTTGGGCAGATTTCTTATGTGTCACCATAACATTTAAGGTGCAATAAAAAATTGCAGCTACTTTGTTGCAAATTATTCAATTTAATCTTCTGAAGAGATTTTTATTGGCAATGTTTGGAAGCTGACCTTTACCTGCATGACACTTTCAACAAGAAATGTCAAGAAAGCTTACAAATTACTTTTACAGCACATTAATAGTTTATAAAATTTATTTTGGATCATTTAAGGAAACCCACATACTACATAAACACCCTGCTATAGCAGAGATGTTTGACACTTCAGAGCACCATGAAAAGGAATTTGATTTCTTACAGATCATAAAAGAATGGAAGTAGTAAGGGCCAAACTGTGACACTTCACTCATTTTAAATTGATCTTAATTTTATGAATGCACGTACTTACTATAATGGAACACAAGAAGAGTAAGAGGATGTTAAGTATGAGACATCAGGACGTGCCTCTCGGTGCTGCATCCTCTCAAGGAGTGCACTGACTGCATCAAATACCTTGAGAACTTTGCTCATGAAAATACTTCTATATATGAATTTGAGAAAAAAAAATCTTATCTAAAATGGACCCAGAGCAAGGCATCAGAATAAGATCTAACTCCATATTTCTCCCTGCACTTATATCCAAGTTTGACAGCTTTTCTACAGAAGTTTTGCCAGAGATGAAAGTCAAGCATCTAATTCTGGGCTAGAAAAATTATTTGTCTGAGACTAATTTTTTTTCTTGCTATGGATGCTCTAGATCTCTTCAGCTGAGTGACTCATCCTATTCTCCATTCATAGCTGGTAGAAAAAATAGGCAGTTTTAGGACACTATTTATCTAGTTTTGAAATAGGTAGCTTAAATAATCTGAATCACACTCTGAAAACACAAAGGTATCCACTGGGTACAAAAGAGACCTAAGCTCAGATGTAGATGTTTTTATTTGGGTTATCTGAATATCACCCCTCCGGTTTGTTCAATGGGAGAAATTTTTATGAACATTCAGTAAATAAACCCTCATGGGACGTGTAGAATTTTTTTCACAAAACAGTGGAATTATCTAGTGCAAAAACAGGCTTTTTAAAGTATGTTAATAGTAAGAGAAGGTCTAGGGAAAATATTACTCCCATACATGTTGAAGATGGCCACCTGACCAACAGGGACTAGGAAAAAGCAGAAGCATTCAATGTTTTTTCCCGCAGTTTTTGATGTTAATGGTAGACCTTGGGCTGCTCAGTCACCTGAGAAGGAGCACCACAACTACGGGAACTTTTGACTGGTTTTGAACCCTGAAATTGTATGAGTTGAATGCTCTTAAGTCCATAGAACCTGATGGATTTCATCCCAGAGTACTGAAGGAGATAACAGACGTTACTGCAGGACCCTTCTCCATCATCCATCAGCGAAGGTCTTGAGAGTCTGGGAAGGTTCCTGCTGACTGGGAGCCAGCCAATGTTATCTCAGTTCACAAGAAGGGCATAAGGGACTCGGAAAACTACAGGCCTGTTACTCTAACCTTACTTTCTTAAAAAATTGTAGAGAAGATCATACTTGCCCTATTGAAAGGCATTTAAAGGACAATGCAATGCTCAGACTCAGTCAACATGGTTTCGCAAAGGGAAAGGGCTCTTTCTTGCAGAGGGCTCTAGATAGATTGGACCATTAGACAATGGCTAATGGGATGGAATTTTATATCAAATGACAGATTCTGTAGGTAGGATGGCATGACACCAGGCACAATTATGAACTGGGAGAGGAATAGCTGGAAAGAAGTTCTGCAAAAAGGGCCCTGCAGGTGCTCTGTGGCAGCAGGCTCAGTGCGAGTCAGCAGCGTGTCCTGGCAGCCAAGAGGACAAACCCCACCCTGGGGTGCATCGAGCACAGCATGACCATCTGATCAAAGGCATCGGCTATCTCGCTGTATTCAGCATTGGTGTGGCCTTAGCTTGAGTGCTGTGCCAAGCTGTGAACGAATTGCTGTGCCAATTAGTTCTGGGCCCCACTAATTAAGAAGGATGTTAAGGCATCTGGACATCAAAGGGGTCCAGGGGAAGGAGAGAAAGCTGGTGAAAGTGGTGGAAGGAATGTCCTAGTCCTATGAGAAGCAGTTGAGGACTCAGGGTTTCTCTGGTTTGGAGAAAAAGAGACTGAGGTGTGATCTCATTGCCTTCTATGCCTTGCTGAGGAGGGAAGATGGGGAAAAGGGGGTCCTGAACTCTTCTCCCTGGGATCCAATGATAAGACTTATGGGAATGGTTCGAAGCTGTGTCAAGAGAGGATCAGACTAGCTATCAGGAAAAGTTTCTTTACCGAGATGGTGGTCAAACACTGGAACGGTCTTCCTAGAGAGGTGTCAATGCTCCAAGTCTGTCAGTGTTTAAGAGACAATTGGAAAATGCCTTCAGTAGCACGCTTTAACTTCTGTTTAGCCCTTAACTGGTCAGGCAGCTGTAGTCATTGTACGTCCCTTCTAACTGAAATGGACTGCTCTGTTCTGTTCTATTAAATCTTCCAAGGTGCTCCTTGGCAATACTTCTGGTTTGGGTGTCCTTTCTCATTCTCTTGAAAAGTTCACTTGCTGTATTGATTTATCCATTAGGTCAATATGATTAGATAGCATGTATTTTTGGGAAATACTGTGTCTTCTTCGTTCTTTCAGGTATTTCAGTGCACGAGTGTTTTACTGCATTTAAATAATCCTTCACACATCTATGTTATTTCCTCTCAAGCTGTTTGATAGCATAAAATGTGATGCTGAAAGAGAAAATGGCAATTATTTGGCTTAAAACACCAGTCAGAAAGTTCATGTGGAGCAAGTCCTTTATTTTTTATTTATAAGTTGTAGAATTGTAACATTTTTTTATTTCAATTGATCTTTTGAAGAAACTGCTGGCTGTTGCACTCCCAGTGAAGAAAAACCCTATGTACAGAAATGCTATAAGGCTAACATCAGTGATCATAAACCAGTCTCCCTTTGGCTTAACTGCTTAACAAATATCAAGAATTTTCCTTAAATTTAATGTTATGGACAAACTAATGGAGAAAACAGTCAAGGCAAATTAAGGCTGTATGTACAACACTGCACCACTAGCAAAATACCCCATAACTCAAATGAAAAGAGGTGTGCAGAACCTGTCACCTTGTTTACAGAAATACATAACGAGTAAAGTACTTCTGCTTACTGGAAAGAGTTGAAGATTCTGAAAGTAGTGTAATTTATGAATGTTATTTTCATTTTCATACCAGTCAGCGGGAAAACAGAAAGAAAGTCACCCTCATTGTCTTGGTTTTGTTCAGCCCATACTCAATACCACTGGAGTGTCCCCTCCAACCCTAAAAGAGCTCAGAGTGTTCATACTTTAGAAATGCTTTATCTGATGCATTAAAATGTCTCTCGTGAATGAAGCCAAACAACTCCTGCAAAGCAGAATAAACTCACAGAGAGACGCCCGTAAGAGCAGATACGTCGGGTTAGCAACAGGGGGAAGGAACACTTCCCCCTAAAGAACCACACCATCTCTCACCTCTCAAGTAAGCTTAAGGAAGAGCCATAAACTCCAAACAACTTCAGCCTCAAAAGAGGTTCTGAACTATAACCCTTTATTTCGCTGGACACCAAAAACATTCGCTTTAGCGGAAACACTGGTTTCACGACACGTTATTCAGTTGCAGGAGGCAATGCTGTGTCTCTCTTTCACAGCAATCCAAACATTGTTTCTTCCCTTTGCCCTTATGTCTCATAGATACCAAACACCTACTTTTCTTCTTGGATTTTCTTATTAACATAACTAAGTTAAGCCGAGAGCAATTATTCCCAGCCTATACTTAGGGTGAACTATGTTACTTCTACACCTGGATGGCATCTGGGAGGCTTATATGTCTAAAAAGTTCTGCTTTCTCCTGCAGCTACAGCCATGTGTCTAGTAAAAAATAATGCTACTTTATACAGCTTGTCCTTTTTCTATATCTAGAGAATTATCATTGTTACACCACTACTGAAAAATGCTATTATTCCGCCATTTTAAGGTGGAAATAAAATATAGAAAAATCAGAGTGATTCTTAGGGTGGATTTTGTGGTAAAGTGGGTTTCTGTTGAAATGTTGTGTTTGATGTTGATGTGTATGACATTTCATTTATTGAATACTGCAAACAGAGGCTAAAGGTTGCTCAAAACAACTTTCAGTGTTCTCTGCTCTTAGAAATCCACTCCAGGATTATAATCAAGCGTTTATTTATAAACCACTAGGGTTACAGTAGGATGATTTGGCATTTATAAGCAAATCTTTTGTTTGTTGAATTTTATGTGTATATGTGAACACCCACAGAGTTTACACATAGGATATAATTTCCAGAGGTGATTTTTGCCCTGTGTAGAATGGGAATTAATTTTGCATGGTAGCTGCCTTTTCCCAGCAGCTAGCATTTCCACAGCTGGTTGCTGTTTCACTCACCCATACTTTTCTATCACATACTATTTTTTCAGCAGCCCTCTTGCATGCCCAAAGAAAGAAAACATTTATCCACAACAAATCAAAAGCTGTGAAAAAATGCTACTGAAAGTATCTTCTTTCTTTTGTGATTACAGAAAGCCCACACCTCTTCTCTTCAGACTTAACTGTTGCAAAGTCATGGGTTTAAAACTTTAAGGATCAAGAACTTTGAATTCTGTTTATTTTGACAAATAATATCAAAATTAAATATTTTATTACCTTAAATAACACAGCTGTCTTATTAAGACACTTTAAAAAATAATGGTTTATGTAAACTATTGTTATGGCTTTGTTTCTTTGTTTATCAGAACATTTTAACTGAAGTAGCAGAGCCCTCCCTCTCCAAGACAAAGATTTCAACAGAGAAAATGAGATTAGAAGGATCTTGCGAAAGCATTTTTTAGATAAGTCTCAAATGTCAAGGCACAGAAGGGACTCACTACCTCCTGCTGTTGAACCTATTGAAAAAATATTTGTAATAGTTTTTATACATATTTTTGGAGGACTGTTTTGATTGGCATTTGCCGTAATGCCTGAAGAAGTTCTGAATCATAAGTCAGTGTGAGGACATTTAAAGATTTTCTTCATTCTAATTAACTGATGGTAATGATAGATGTAAGCTCAAGGCAATGACGTTGTCCCTTCAGGCAAGGACAAAAGTAGTCCTGTTTGTTCCAGTACAGATAAAGATTTGATTTGCCTGTTTACCGTAGTAGAACTGACACGAACTTTAATCATTCAACTGATGAATGAAGAGATGCAAAGCTGTAAGAAATGCATCATTTATTTTACAAATTAATAGATGTCATAAGCATTGAAAATCACACCGTATTAAACAGCCCATAATGCTTTCCAAACCATTTTGATCACCAAGAAAGTGAGGATAACTTAATGATTACTCTAATGTACTATACAGGGTCACAGAAGCACTTGTGAAACCTTGTCAGTCCAAGGAGTCTCTGGCTCCTTCTCTTAGAAATTAGTACTGCTGCAAGAGAGTCAGCTGGAAGGATTCTGTGCTTGTGCTTCAGGTGTGTGTGCACAGCATCCTGCAGCTTAACTTAAATGGCATGAAGAGACAGATTTAAGATAGATGACAGAGTGCACCCTACAGCTAAGGCATAGGCAGGCACTTTGTTCTGCCCCCCCTCCCTGTGCAGGAGCTCCAGCAGGAGGGAGGAGCAGGCAATCAAGGACAGGTATCTCTGGAAGACCGGTTAGATCTCCCACGTTAATCCCTTATCCTCCTGCACACGGCACGTAAAATTTCTTCTATCAGCAAGATATATCTTCCAAGGAAGGAAGGATGAGAGGGGCAAAATGAAAATTGAGCAGAATATTAAAAACCCTCAAATGGCTGTGTTTATAGCTCTCTTATTATTCAGTTCTCCTAAGAGCTGCCATTTAGCATTAAGTATTTTGAGAATATCTTTTGTATGGTAATGACCATCATCAGTAGTAACTTTCATTGGTGTCCATGCTTTTTATGTCCTAGATGAACGCCACTGCCATTACAGAGTTATAATTTCTGCAATGAGAGTGTCTCGGGGGTCTGGCTGGGATGGGGTCAACTTTATTCAAAGCAGCCAGTGCGGTGCTGTGCTGTATCTGTGACTAAGCAGCATTGATACAGACCAACATTTTAGCTATTGCTGAGCAATTGCAGTAAGATGTTCTCTGTTTCTCACTCTGCCCCACTACCGGCAAGAAGGCTGGGAGTGAGCAGGGGAATGGGAGGGGACACCATCAGGACAGCTGGCTCAAAATTGCCAAAAGCAAATTCCAAGCCTTGCAACATCATGCTCAGCAACAAAGAAATTGGGAGTTTGGTTTTTCCAAATACACTACTGCTTGGAGTCAGACTGGGCTCTGGTGTGCTTGTGGGAGGTGAGAAGTGATGCAAATGTCTTTGCATCACTATTTATTTTTTCTCATATCCCGGCAGAGAATGCAGTACATCTTTTAGATCTACCCTGAGGTTAACAATGATTTCCAGCCTCATGACAAGCATATAAAAAGGAATATGCAACTGAGACTAAAGATCTCAACTAGAATTTTATGAAAAATTTTTATTTTTAACTAAATTATTTCTTTATTTCTAGAGTATTGGTAAAGTATAGACTGTACTAGTAAATTCTTCCAAATTATTCCTTTTTAAAAAATGATTTAATATTTTTACACTTACACCAGCAGTGACTTTGATTACAACCCAAGTAAATGCTTACTAATAAAGATGGATTAAAACTAGCAACAGTGTTAGGATGCAGTGTTTGATTTTAACATTTCTAGTAGAAGTGGGATTACTCCAGATTTTCGTCATGGGTGTTGATAGGACACTCCAGACTATTAATTTTTTTCCATGTCTCAAGTTTTCTGAAGTCAATGCTTTCTTGATCTTTACTTTTAGGTTCAGGACAACCTTACTGTCCCTTTGTAGATGATTCCTAATAGCACTGAAGTTTATTTATTTGGCACAAGTGGAGATGAATAAGTGTATGCTTTAACTGATAAAGCCAGTTTAAATTATATAATATTTTCTCTGTTCATCTAATGGTTCCACTTCAGTGTATGTAATCCTAGCACATCATTTTCAGGATTAGGTGCCTGTTGTACATCCATCTTCACTGTACGGAATAAAACGTGTGAAAGGGTTTTGTAATCACAGCAAGTAAGGTTAAGATCACAAGTCTAAATTTTACCTGTCTCAGTAATATGTCTCTCAGCTCAGAACGTATTATTTCACACTGTGTTCTATCCCCTGTCATGGGAAATGAAGTCTCTCTCTCATCCTCATAATCCTTCCCTTGATGAGGCAACTTCACCACACTTCCCCATCTCAGCTATGTTAGTTCCTTAATGTTTATTTCTCAGAGGAGAAAGATTGTACTTCCAGTATTATGTTCTCATAATGCTGCATCCTGAGGTTTTCTCCAATCACAAAATTACAAGCCATTTTTCTGTAAGAGTTGTTTAGTACCTTCTTTCACAGCTCAGTTCTCAAATTCCCTTATATGTTTCATATTTAATTCCAGTATCGCTAGCAAGAATCACGCATTTAATGCTTCTGCCATATTGAGTTCCCTTTCTCTTTCAGATTTCATGATTCTAAACTTGAATTTCTTACATTAACATTCTCCTCTATTCCCTGCTACTCCAAAGATTTGGTAACCATGCCATGCCTTTCTTTGCCTGCCGAAACGTAACAACAAAATTAAAAATCAAGGAACCGAAAAAGAGAGGTAAGAAAAAGCATCACACGTATTATTAAGAATAAAACCATATTCTACTAACAAACTTCTATTATTCCTCTACGTCAAAAAACAACCAACCTGAACGTGACGGGAGAAGCTGCAAAATGAAAAATTTAAAATTACACAACTACTCCTTGGCAGAAGACTGTTCAAGGAATTCCAACAAAAGGCAAAAAAACCAAGCCACCACAGCACTCCATGATGGTAAGAGGGATATCCCTGTAAGAGGGTAACACATATATACCTTGGTTGATAGGTGTGCAGGGCTGCTTAGCCTACAAGTAGCTATTTATAATCCCACGTAGGGTTCCTTATTTTCATCTACCCTTAAGAATGGGGGAGGGAAAAGGAGATAATGACAAATTTAAAGCAATGCAACAAGAAAATATACCATTTTTCACAGAGCTAATCAAAAATCCGAATACCAGCATCTCATATAGGCCAAGCTATTCTACACTCAAGCTATGAAACGCTGTGGCCTGTTAGTCCACAAGAAATTCCAGTGGATAAAGAGCTTTTGTAGAAAAAAATGTGCTCCCGGTGTGGGTGAGAGTATTGCAGCCTGGTCCTCGGTGTGTTAGAATATATCGAGCAGATTGAGGACACCACCTGTTCATACTATGTAGAAACTTGACTAATGACTATAGTCTAATTTATCAGAGTAAATTTTAATGGAAAATGCTAGGACTCTAATTCATTTTTGCTTGTAGGCATCTCGTAGGGTCAGTAGGATGATGAAGTGATACTCGTTAGACATTCTAAATCAGTGTAATCTTTAATTATTCTGTATCACACTGTTTGTTTGCATCTATGCTACTTTGATAACAATGGAATACAAATAACCATTGCACAGAAGAATGAAACACAGAATAGCATATGACTGTGTAATATTAAATAAAAGAGACCCACAGCTATTTATAAGCTCAGAAAAACTGTGCCCTTTTTAATGGAGAAATACAGAACATTCCCCACTGACTCCATTAAAAGTAAGCCCCCTAAGGCACTGCAAAACTAAATATTTTTGCACAACACTTCATAGTCAGAGCTGTACAGTATGTGAAAATAGGCCTCGGGGCAGTAACACACATCACCAAATTCCCCTCTGTGAAAGCAGGTTAGAATTGTTCTTTCTGGCATACACATAAAACAGAATGATTGCTGTTCTATTCAGAATTGAAGCCATGTTTTGTTTTCATTTTTTAAAGTTGCTTTCAAGATGTTGAGGTTGGTTTTATAAGTGATTGGCCAATGTCAGCATCAGTAATCTCATATCAAAAGGGCTCTGTTTAGATCTGAGAATGGAAAAGGAAAACTTGATGGACGTAATGTTTGCGGAGTGGTGTGCAAAGAAATGCAGATCTTTGTTGCTCTGTTCCTACAGTCAGCTATAAAAACAAGCCTGAAGAAGCTTTGTAACTGCAGAAGCATCATACATATTAATCAGACTGAATCAATAACAACCTAATCCTGCTTTCCTTGAAGAAATGGTAAAGATCCTATAGATATCAGTCACAGCTCAGCGTGAGTTTTATAAACATAATGAGTGAAAGGACTTTGAAAGTGAAGGAGAGATTTGCTGTATTTCTTCTTACACAAAAAAATCAGATTGTTTACTGTTTGCAGAATAGAGCTTATAGAAATGTCAACAAGAGAGAAAAGGAATTTTATATTTGTTGCAAAATATGTGAACAAATTGCATCTCTGAAAATAGAGCTGCTGTGGGTAGGACTGTTTTCTGGTTTCTTTACCAAGGATTATTTCCTGAGCTATGAAGTTCTTGCTCTTTAATGTTTTATGTGTCAAATCACCTTGAGGTCTGTAAGCTGTTCTTTGCCTAGTTTCAGTAGAATAACCGCAGAAATTAAATAAGATGATCCTACATAAAGTGTGAATATAATGTTACATCTGGCTTACTGAGATCTATTTAGAGAAGAGTTTTGTACGAAAATAGTCTGTAAATAAGGACTTATTCTGACACATCTTCCTTTTCCTTTAAGCTGGCAGCATGGAAAACATAGTAATCCTGAAAAGAAGCCATTCTTCTGGGGTCTGATGTCCTTTTATTCCCTGTCCGTGTTTGGTTTTTTTCTTTTGCTTTTAGGCTTTGTATCAGAATCTAAAAATACACCTGTTTGGACACCAAACTTAGCCGATTGAATTAGAATTCTAGTGTAAGGCCACTTAATATAGCCTCCCTCCAAAAATGTAGTGCTTTTGAGCAGTCATATAGATCAAGATACATACATATGTACACTTATGGGCCACAGGAAGGCCTTAGGAATCCTGACTTGGGTGTGCATACAGGTGTCATTTTTACACATAACCAGACTATGGTCAAAGTGTTGTGTCTCCTCTGGTCCCACTTCAACTGACTTCCATTGGCAAAAAAAAGAATGTGGTACTTAGGCAGGATGTGAGCAAAAATACTTTTCGGAAGCCCTCCTTATCAGGATGATGTGGGAAGAAGGGCTGTGGGCCCTAACTGTTATATGTGTTTTAAGTGCAAGTAAATTAAAGCTCTGCCTAATAACTCAGTCAACTCAAAACTGTCCATAGAGAGACTAGTGTCCCATCCACCTGTAAAGGCCAAATGTTATCTGGGGAAAGTACCCCTCAGTCCCTTCAATATCACTAAATACCAGTGGACTCCCTAGGAAACTGAGAACTGTGTCTATGTATTTGAAAAGCTTCAAATCAAAACCATCATCATGGGATCCTTTTAAAACTCACAAAACTCACAAAAATTAGGCTTTCTAATAACTTAGCAGCACCACCAAATTGTTAACTGATACTTCATTTCCTTTTCAAGGATATTTGTAATTTCATTCCTTCTTTCCTTTAGCTTTGATATAATGAGTCTGTAAATCAAGCATTAAATTTTATATGAAGCCAATACAGGGCTTCATATTAACAATGGATTTGACAATTTTTCATCACCTCATGTTTAAGGAATGGAGGCCTCTTCAGTTCCTTTATTTTGCAGGTCTGCCACGTCAACTTCTTAGTAAAATATTAACACCTTTTATATTAATTGGCTGATTTTATCCCAATTTAAAACAAATTAAAGTCTTCAAAATAAGCTTCTTTACATGCTTGTCAGAAAATGGCCATCAGAAGTTCATGTTCTTAAAATGTCAGGTAGAAATACTTCAGTAAATTCTGAAGTGAGATTATCATTTTGCAGAATAAAAAGGTGAGTTAAAATAATACCTGGGCTCTAATCATGTGAATAGTGTTCCAAAATCTGCTTGAGCTGGAAGCAGAAGTGCTGTGGAAGAAATGCTGTGATTATTTTCAATGGCTTGTAACTCATCAGGCCTATTGGTCCTGCTCTAGTCCATCAACAGACAAAACAGAAGAAGAGAAATGTCTAAATCTTAATGCCTGTAGTGTTGTGCTTTCAGAGCACATAAGTGATGGGAATTAATGTGTGCACTGAATGTGGTCCAGACTCCTCAGTAATGAGTAATTAGTACTAAACTATACTGCATTAATGACCACTAGGGGCTAATATTTCTCTTTAGCCCAGTTTTACTGGGAAATTTCTTTCAGATTAATTTCTTCTGTTCATAGGGAAAAAAAAAAAACAAACAGAAAAACCCCAACAACTAAAGCTGATGGAATAGATTTTGAAAAAAATATGAGAGTAGGCACAAATTTCTTTATATTTCTGTGCTAGTTGCCTTAAAGCAAGCACCTGTGGAAAGCTTTTGGGCATAGAAGGGTCAGTGGAAGGGGGAACAAAGTGGGTGAATGACTGGTTGCCTTCTTCACACATTGTTAACGTGGCTGTGCCAACAGACCGAGAAAGATACCCTAAACTGGGTAGATATATCTCCTCACAGAAGAAGTCAGAAAAAGACTATGATGTCCTGATCCACCATTTGTTCTCATCACAGCAAAGTTACTAGCCCTTTCTTTGGCACTTTGAAAAAAGCCACAGTACAGTGAGATAATATTTTTAGATCAGCTACGAGCTACGTGGTTGTACTGTGGAGACACCTTTTATTTTCGTCTCTCACATTTGATACAAATCAAATTTGTTACAAGTTTGTTGTGGCCCCATTTTAAGAGTTTTCCATGCCTGAACCTTCCTAGGGCCTAAAATAGCAATAAACTTTCCTGGGTTTGTGTAATTGTGACAGATTGTGAACTCCATATTGCCTTTCCGTAGAACATTAAAGCATGAACATAAAGCGTGCGTTTGCGATTATTACTTTCTAGTGATGGTGACATTTACAAAAGTCTTTGGTGGTTATCAGGGGATAAACTGATGTACGTTGTCAAGATAGTCCACAAGTTGACAAGTACTATCTCTCTTTAACCTCACCTCCCTTGAATAGGTGGGCAATTCATAAGAGGATCTTGAAGACCAGAAAAATCTGGCTTAACATGCAAAGGAACCTGCCTATCAAACAAGTGAGGTCTCTGTGCCAGTGCCAATGTCCCACTTCAGCTAGCCAATACCTGCTGATAATGTCTCTTTCTGGAAGAAGAAACTCTCTGTCTTAGACCCACTAGGATCTTTATTTTGGGTAAGTACAAAGTATTTAAGAATCTTAATCGGGTACTTTAAATTTATCAGTTGTACACACGGATGGTCTCCACTGAGCTATGAATTTAGATTTTAATTTCTCTCACCTTGGATATGTACTGTTTTGATATCTACTGCAACTAGGTTGAATACTTTTCTTCCATGAACTAAATTACAGAGAATATGTGTATCCATATACTGTGTATATCCATGCCCTGTATTTATTCATATATATATATATATATATCTCTCAGTTCTGCAACTGGGAAATACAGATAAGAAAGTAAAAGAACTGTATATGCTATACTGCAAATGTCCTTTTTTTTAACAATTAGAGGATCCTGAGTAACCAAAGGAGGATAAAAAAGAGCAAGAAGGATGATTGATATTTTCAAATATGCCCAAGCGACTCAAAAGCCTAAGACTTATTTTCAAGAGTAGATAAATGGGATTTTGAAACTTTCTTGACCATTTTTATTGTCATTATCATTGCTGGACTGGAGGAAAAGGAGAAATTGCTAGTCCCAATGCCTAAGATTCACAAAAACTGGTGTGAAACTTTGTAAAAAAAACCAGGCACTTCTTGTGTGACTTTGCCAAGTCATCTTCTTATTCACTTAAGCCTCAAAACCAGAAAACTGGCAGAGGTTAAATGTTTTACCTATGTCCAATAAAAAGTAGAACCTCAAATTAAGTTTCTCTTAATGTAGATTTTATACCTCATACTTTCTCTTAATGTAGGTCTTCACTTGTCCTAGTGTGGATTTACCAGACAACTGAACTTCTAGCTCCCTGTATTTCAATCTCAACTGACTTTGGATTTTACCTAGAGAAGACAAAGAGATGTACTGTAAGTTTAAAAAAAATCCTTTTATTTTTGAAAACCTGAAGAGAGCCCTCTTCATCAGTTGCACTGAAAATCTGGCCATTCTCCCTATTGCAAGGTACTTGGAGAAAACAGGTGATGCTCTTCTTGTGTGACAGCCAGCTCAGATGGGAGAAGTCATGAACAACAACACCCAAGTACACATCTAAGCATCCAGAATTGGGCAGTGTCCTCCTGAAGGGTCAGCCTCCTCAGAATATAGAGGAAGCTAGGAAAAGTGCTGTATATCTGACATTTACATGGATCATGTTAGATGGGATCAATAATTCCTGTCAGTCTGTGGCAAGTGGATCACTGCAGAGAAAACATATCTCTGGCAGACTTCCTTCCATGGTTGCCTCAATAGATTTAGACTAGAGTCAGATTAGCAGCTGCTTTTCCACTTGTAGTGTTTGTTCAGGCAGGATTTTCATAATGGAAAGTATTTCCTATTCTGCTCTCATACTCAGATGAAGATATCTTCCTGATTTTCTGAAATTGAAAATTAAGGTTAAGCATCAACTTGGATTACCCTAAGTGACACAGGCAATTGAGAAAATAGTAGGCAATTTGGTGTTATCTTTCTCTCTGTGGTATCTGAAAGGACCACATTTTGAGGTACAATTCTCAATTAATTCAGAAATGTGTACTCTTCAGGAACTCTTCTGACATATTCCATGTTCTCCTGTCACCTGAGAAAGTAGAAAACTTACACTATAAACTAAAATATGATTTCCCAATTTTTTACCACATTTCTCTAGGTCAGTTGGAGCATATGCCAAATGTTCCTGTTGACTAAACAGAAGTCTTCATTGAAGTGAAAGATTAATGGCTTTGTATCTATTAACTTTTCTTATACCTATCCATTTTTTAAAAAATTATCTGCAAATATTAACAGGATTTCTTCAGGAAATGAATATTCATTCTTTGTTCCTATTCTTTTGGTCTGTGTTAGTTTTCTATTTTACCATAGTAGCACGCTAACATAAAGAAGGCTATCAGTGACACAAGTCTGTGATCCATGCAAAAAACCCCAGCATCTAATCCATTCAATTTCTGCCAGATTCCAGTGACTCATTTGCACCCTTATCCTAAACCACTGAAGAAGTTACACAGCATGTTGTATATTGCTAGGACTTCTAAGCTAACTCAGCACTTTTAAATAAGCAATATTGTTTAGTGGATCTTTTGACATTTATGTTATTACTACAGAATGACTGATCTCTGAGGGAATTTGGATGCTCCACAAACTTAAATTTTTACACATGGTTAAACCTTCTCTCAACAATACCTAGGAAATATCTGTTGATTTGTTATGCCTGACATTTTAGGGGAATGTGCCCCTAATTCTTCATCTAACATTTCCAGACTAGAAGTATAACCAGACTAGAATTACAACCAGCGTGCCATATACTTTAGCTGTCATGTATAAAAAGCTTCAGAGCTTATATTTTATACCTTTGCAAACTGAAAGGGTGGGATTAAGTTATGATGATAATTAAAAATGCTGCAAAGGATTGTTATACTAGGACAGGAATACTGCATGCCAGCTTAATTCAAAATAAAGAAAAGTTACGATATTGAGAATTGAATTTAGTAAACATTGGCTTTGTTTTGTACACTACATTCACTTTTCCTAAAGAGACAGCCTACATATGGTTACTGTGTAATAAATGTTCTTCACATAGAGAAGCATAATAACTTTTATTCCTAACTACTTGCAAAAAAAATTATGTGATCTGATTAAAAATTTTTATATACTTAAATATGGAGATATTGAAGACTTATTTTAAACAGACTTGAAAGAAAAAAGCTCAAGAAGAAAATTCCTTTGATTTCCTTCTGGGCTCAGTTCTGCACTGCCTCCCATGCCTTTAATCTGTAATAGTTGTACTACAGACTTCCACAGCAGCAAGGTAGCCCCTAACAACTTCTGTCAGTTATGAAAGGATAAGACTGAGCTTGAAACCATTGAAAAAAAAAACAGTTAAGTGATGGAGTGAAAAAACAGCTATTGCATATATGCACTATGCTGCTTACTGACTGAGATTCTACGGCTGCATGTGAGAAGTGGAAAGCACAAGGAAGTTTATTATAAAGTTTCCTTCCTTTCCCCTTTTTGTTTTACAGCTTTTTAGTCTATATATGGTGGGGAAGAAAGTATCTGTGTTCTTCCAAGGCAAAGAATATTCATTTGTGGACTAAGCTCTGTTCTTCAGTAACACTGAAAAACAAAACTAAAATATTTCCTAAAAGGCATGTTCCAACACAAAGAGGGATTCAGTCAGAGGAATACAAAGACCTCATTACATGAGACTGACTGATGGAAGCAGTGCCCCTAACATCCCACACATGCATTTACATGTGTGAAACTGAGGCAGATTCACAAAGGGCCATTTCTGCCACATGCTGATGCAAAGGCATAAAGAAAGTTTTCATAACTGTCTACAAGAGATCTTCTCAGATTTATAAATCTCAGTGTCAAAAAGACCCATTATAGCCACCTAACAACGTCAAACAAAACATGCAGCTTTTCTCATGCAAATTTATGGAGAGCTTGTGGGTGATGAAGCATTCGTCCTGTATGTAGTACCTATATGCTTAAAGAGTTTTTCTTTTCAGCACTAGGGAAAGAATTTCACATGTTTAAAACCTAATGCAAACCCTGCTGGAGCCACAGAAAGCAAATGCACATGTCTACATCGGAGATAGTGATTTTGCTCTCTTCACAGCAGCTAATGAACATAAACAGACACTGTTTAACCTCAGCAGCTCAACTCATGCCAAAATAAATACCCAAAAACAGTTATATGAATCACAGTTTGAAATGCCTCCTTCTTTTCATCAGCTGTAAAAGAGGCTTAGGATGAGTAGTTCAGATATATACATCCGCACTCCACACATCAAAAGTCAGATGAAATAAAATCCTCTCAGAGAATATTTTTGCAGTCCGTAATTGAATTTCGTTTGAATCTATCTTTGCGTGGTTACTGTATAAGATAGGATTTCACAATACAACAAATGTAATAATTATATATGGAAAAAATAAAAGGTCACCTATAACTTTGGGAGTTGATGGTTTCTACTTCAGAAAATTTCTGAAATGAAAAAAATCACTTACTTAATACTATCGTAACAGTGAAAATACTGTCCAAAATAACCCTACAAATCTGTTTCAGTGAAGAACAGATAACAAATATATAGTTGCACTATGCATTAAAACTGCTGATTTGTAGCAGGTTACAAGATAATAACTGATTTTTTACAGACTACAAAATGTTTGTGCTTATGATAGCAGCATCCTTTGAAACAATATTTAGTATCTTGCAAGAAATAGAAATGAAAGTGCTCAGGTAATCTACACATGTTACTTCTCTAAACTGGAACATTTTTACTTTCTTCAACCTATTGTCTAGAAATGTTATATGAGATTGATGATTTTATAGTCAATGCCCTATACCAAAGATAAAAAGCGTGCTGATACAGCGTTCTGCTCAAGAAATATCCATTTTCATCTCCCTAATGTTATCAAAAACTGGATTTGCTTTAAAAACTGTTAAAATTAACTACAGTTCTTCCTTTGTGTACTCACATCTTCATCATTTACAGTCTACCTGATAAACTGAGAAAATCATTTCACATCAGGTTTAGCTTGTCTAGGTGTTTAAACAATTTCATCCTGTTTTATTAAATAAAATAAGCTCGTGCAAGGTCTTCAGTTAAAATGAAGTAAAGACTCTGCAGTTTCAGAGTAATGATAGCAATGTCTGTTATTTTTATTTATTGATTGGAGGAAAAATCACTGTTCTATTTAAGAAGTGCAGAGGAATGAATTTTCTTAAATCTCGGAGCTATATTTTTCATGTTGCTTAAGCCAATACTGTCAGATTTATTAGCAGTGTGATATTCAGAACTTATATCAACAATATTAATCCAGGAATGTTAATTACAGAGCTATTTTGCAAACTACCATGATTCTTCAGGATCAAGAGTTAGTTATACCACAGTAAGTAATTTTGTTATTCTTTCCTTTTAAAAAAAAATAATTTTGAAAGGATTACCATCATACAAAATGGCCATCATAACTGTTAAGCATGCATGTTGACCCAGGGTAAACGCCCTATTTTTAAGCACTAATTAGGGGACTTAGGAGTACGAAAGGAAACATTCAGATTTACCAAGGGTTATTAGCTCTAACTTGGCACCATACTAATGCAACTGCACTGTTTCTGCACAGACCTGGCTTGCATCCAGTTGGCTCAGAGCAGAGCAACATGAGTGTCTGCAGCCATCCGTGGAGACACACAGTGGTATCTAAAGGTTGCTCAGACCAGTCACCGCAGAACCAAGGATGAATGCTGGCTTGGACTGTAGCCTGCACATTCAGAACAAGGATCAGCAGTTCACCATGCCCTGTTAGTCAGTCTGTCAGGTCCTTTACATATTTCTCTCGGCTTTTGTAAATGATGCACCTCCAAATATCTTTGGAAAAACACACGCAGTACTCTGTCTTCCCATTTGGTGACTACAGGAATGGGGCTGATAGGTCCAGTGCCTAGTATTCTGAAATTTCATTGACTAAAGAGGAAAAGCAGCATTTAAAGAGATTGAAAGTATGAAGACAAGGTTCTGGCTCTATCTCCATCTCCACTTAGTCAGTCTGCAAATCATATATCAGGGCTGGGTTTTCTTTTGGGGCTCTTGGCGGGGCGGGATTTTTTTGTTGTTTGGTTTTTTGGTTGTTTTTTTCTTTTTAGTTTTTATTTTTATCTTTATTTAGAATTAAAATAAACTTGTAAGAAGCCTAAAATCCTATAAAAACTGGAGAAAAATCAGTAGGAGCAGTTTATCTAACTATATCATAGCTCCAATAAAAAACGAGAAACCACCGGAAAAGGAAAAAATACTTAGGAACTGAAAATCGTTGTAGTTTACCTGTATGAGTCTTTTCCTCCCCATGAACCGAAAAACATGTTTCTATAATGACATAATGAAAGCTATCTTTTATATCTTTCTTTGAAGTTTTGAAATCTTACCATATCAACATGTGATTAATTAATTAATTGCAAGAGAGAAAGGTGAGTTTGCCACAGCTGAGGAACTGGTTTAGTACTTTAGGGAATTAGCCATCTCTATCTTTTGATTAAGCTGTGCTGGGAAATATCTCTTCTGTGCTATAAATCAGTAGAAGACATTTTGTTTAAACTGCAAGCATAAAATATGAAATATTTTAGGCCAGTTTCTACTACCCCAAATGATAATAGAAAATTTCCTGAAACATTCAGGGACTAGCACTGTGACTTATTAGATGCCTCTCTGTCGTACATATTAATTGAGAAGACATTACCTACTAAACAGAAAGCTAATTCATGGTCACAGAGCAGGCATTTGCAAGCTAACTCATACTGAGGGAGTATGGAGAGAATTTCTTTAGATAGTAAGGTACATAAGAGCTATTTTAAACACCAGTAGCCTGATCTTAGGAAATAAAATGACATCTGGCATATGCTGGAAGTGTTAATGTTTAAGAGGAAGAAAGCAGTAATACTGGCACCCTTGGAATCTAGAAGAAGGAGTTTTATGACCAGAGTCTTTAAAACTGTGCTGCAATCCTGCTGGAGGGAATGAAATAAGCAAAAGTGTCTGGTGCCATCAGAGGACTGATTCCTTTCTCTGGGTAATTGACAGCTCCAGCCAAGGGGTTTGAACATTTATGGCCTCCTGATCTACTGACACTGCAGGAGCTCTGCTTCATGTAAAAGTCGGCACTCAAATCAAAATAGAGCACAGGTGAGTGACTCATAAAACATCTATCAGCTCTAGCACAGAGAAAAAGGAAATTGTATTGAAATGGGACATTCCAATAAAGAGGCCATACCTCTGGTCATGCCAAAACTTCTTCCACATTAGCATTATTTATCTGGCACGTCTAAATATTATTGACTATTTCCTACTTTTACAGTGAAACAATTCAGTGGGAGAGTTAGTTCTGGTAGGGAGAGAGGAGCCAAACCACAGCCAGTGACCCAGACCCCCTTGTATCAGTACTGTGCTAACAGAACGTGTTTCTAACTGAAACACAGGAATGCTGACCCACGAGGGTCATTTTGCAAGGAATAACATTGAAAACAATAGGTCTCAGGGCGAGGGAAGGAATCCATGGAGGAACCAGATTTTTCGGAAATCTCAAATCTGAAGATGATTGAATCTTTCTTGTCTCAAGAAAATTCAATTTCTATGTTGCTTACAGATGTTTCCCAACAATGAAACAGCAAATCTTCCATGCTANGGGGAAAAATATGAAAGAACAATTATATTTCAAGACACAGCAAGCAGAAATTTTCTATAACCTTTCTGCAATATTTAAATTTTAATATTTGCATTGTGTGATAGGCTTATCTTCTTGGTATTATAACTAAATTTGATACATTGTCGATTTTGTACTAAGTAATCTGGTTTAAAAAAAAATAGTATCTCTAATAATATAACGTACAGGTGTGCCAGAGATTTACACTTTTCTAATAAACAGTCAGCAGCCTGATAAAGCATATGGAAATGAAGGTGAAATTTAAAGGAAACATCAATATGTGATACCAAATGGTACTGTTAGAAAATGAAGCATCTTAATATTTTAGTAGAATATTATCACCAGTAAATTTTCTGTTGTCTAAAGGGCTATTACAGTTCAAAATATGTTAGCACATATTAGAACAATGACTATATTACTCATTTAAAATACATCATGCCTTCACAAAGTGCCAGAAAGTCACCATCCCTGCTGCGATCATAGATTGCAGAAAATAGAAGATGTAGATTTTCATGCTTCACTGAATACATTTTTATTACATTTAGTGTTATTTAAATGATTGCAGAGCATATTTGAAAGATTGGTACTGCATCCTCGCCCAGAACCCTTGATGAAGGACTGTGACTGGAGCAGTGAAATATATGCTAAAGGCTATCCAATTACTGGCATAAAGATTGCAAAACTTTTGCCTATTATTATTTTAGTGTACATTCAACTTAATGTTTGAGTACAGCTAAAAAAAAATTAAATAAAAATAATGTTGAATAAATCTTTTTTACCCAAAAATCAAAAAGCCCCATGTATTTTATAAAGTCAATCTGTGAGTATGGAGGATAAAATGTAAAGAGTCTTTTCTACAGAGTGCTTAGATTTTTCAGAAATCTTCATCTCAAAATACAGAAAGAAACAGCTACGTTTTTTTTAATCAGCACAGATAATCAAAAGAACAAGGGCCTTTACAAGTATCTGTCACTATCCAGAATTAAACCTCCTGCAAGGCACAAAAAGTGTGACAAATTTTCTTTGCAAATTTTCTTTGCAAATTTTCAGTAGCCGTGAAAGGAAACCTTGACAAATCAGAGAGGGTGTGACAAAAGAGAGCAAGGAAACTGGTTCTGAGCAGAGAGGTGACATACACTAAGTGAAAGCACTTCTGTGGTTTAGTGGGCTAGGATTTAGGTCTGAACAAACATATATGTCAAACAAAAATATAAAAATATATATCGCCAATTTGAAATCCACCTAATAGAATCAACCCCTTCTACCGTGAATTGCTTAATTATCCAAACAGAGCAACATCAGGCCGCTTGAGCATGTGTAATCTTTTCACCTCTACCTTTAAGCATAGACAGACCTGCTGAAAGTTCACAGTAAGTTTGCAACATCCTATTAGTATGTGAAAACAATAAAAAGAAATTATATTAGGTGTGAATACAGCAAATTAATTTCTTGATGTTAATACCTGTGTTTTTAACTATTTTAAACTAGAAATTCTCATTGTTCAAATTTGCATGAAAAAGGAATGACATCTAGTGGCAGATTAAATTAGTTACTACTCTGCCATGGTAGCAAAGGACCCTGTAAGGAAATCCATCATTTGGTTGCAGCAGCAGGGAATTAAATGGAATATATCCAGTAATCTTTATCAGTGTGTTTCACTATGCATCTATCAGAGCAATTACTGAGCAAATATCTTTCTTGAGAAAATCTAAGGGTATACATGTGGGACTGAGCCTGAGAGAAAGCAAAATACAAAAGGCACACATTGCCAAAATAAAATATTTAAACTATACTACTAAATATGACTGCATGAAAAAAAGCAGTATAAAATACAT
>VZTA01013652.1:68442-99931 GCA_013398855.1 Mohoua ochrocephala | reverse complement strand
AAAAAAAAAAAAAAGCCCTAACAGAGTCCAGGCAAATTCCTGTCTTTACAGTTTTTGTTTATTTGTGCAAATGTTAGGTTAGCCCCAGCACCCTTTCTAAAGATAGGGTAGTTAGGAATGCTTTCTGATTCATGTACTTTCTCCAAAATAAGGTAATTCTTTCCTGGTCTCATTGTACAATCTAAATAGAACACTTGAAGAAATTACTACTTTTGTACTATCACTTAGTGCTTTTCAAAATTTATTCTTTGAATTATGCAATGAAAAAGAATAAATAAGACAAAGAATAACATCATCCAAAGATAATGACCTCATCAGAAATTTAGACCAGAATATTAAAGAGGTCTGTCTTTCTTCAAACTCGATGTTTTGGGAGGATATGAATTATTCTAATGAAATTGTATTGGTGGTTTGTTCTCAAATATGCAGTGATTCACTGGGGCAGATTGTGTGTTATGATGGGGAACAGAGTCTACTGTGTTATGGCCATTTCAGATAGGGGAAGTAAAGGCAAAAGAAAATTTGATGCAGTACCAAACCACGGGCAAAGTTATCAGTTTATATTCTGCTGATTTCTCCTGTGCCTTTCAAAAGCTGTAGTACTAACAGGAAATAGTCCTAGTCTTTAGTTGATACTGAATGAAACATGCTGTGAATAGAGATCAGATCCCCTCAAACCTCATTTATTGCCAAAACTTGACTTGTTTTGCAGCTTTGATAAATTACAGCAATTTCCAAATGCATGATAGGGATTCAGGGAGATATGGCATTTGCTATCATGACTGATATGCAGCTGAAGAGTGTTGGAAGATTTAAATTCATACGTGCATTACTTTTTGTTGAGTTGTTTTCTATGTAGAATATTGGCAGGTATATTTTGCTTGTGTTTTAATCTCTACTTTTAGAAATATGAAGTTTTATGAATGGGTCTTCTGTACTTGGGAAAAAAAACCAACTAAACAAGGCACGATGACAAGCATTCCAATAAGACTAGCGGAGAAGCATTCTGTTTGCATTTCATTTTATCTAAAGAGTATTAAATTTTTACATTGAAATTATGTCAATGTAATTTCATGTGTAACAGTCCAACTTCATAAAATTGATTGGATGAAAACTAAGCATTGATTAGCCTAAAACTGCTCCAGTCTGAATTAATGGGCAACCTGCAGACTGGGACAATATATTCTCTGCATCTCCCATACAAGTGTCCTACTCAATCAGTACATCTCTTCACGATTTGCAAGTCATGGGACCACAAAATTTCAGGGGTTTTTTTTGTAAAGGCTTGATAACTCACTTTAAATCTGGCAGCTGGCTGAACAGGCAAATCCCTATTTCTGCAGGTGGCCACAGAATGAACACTGAAATGGGGAGAACTGTTAATATTGAGTGAACATAAATAATATAGGCATTGCAATATTCATCGAACAGAAGCCTTCAATAGCAAACTTGGAATTATTGTGTTAAGGTGTTATTTCACAAATCACTGGAAAAATTGTGTTCAAAGTTCATGATCCTTCCTAGCATATATGAGTTCTGGATTTCACCTTTGCATTGGACAAAAAAGACTCCAGGATCCCCCTACAGAAGCAGCAACAACTTCAGCTACTCCCTTAATTGCTGTTAAAGATCTCAGGTCCTAAATATATGTTTTTCAACACAAGAACCAGAAAATGGAATTAAAATTCTGAGGATCCTTATACTCTGATAAACTATTTTCATTCTAATGCTCTTTCCTGTCAAACTTCATTTATTCTGTCATGTCCTTATTTATATTTATCTACCTCTGTCTCCTCATCACCTTCCTCCTATCTTTCCTTCCTTTCTCCACGCTGATACAGTTCTACTCCCTTTGCCTGCCCTCCGTTTTTTCTCTCATCATGTCAGTTTGAATCTAAAAATTTTTCTCAGATAATACATCACATTTCTAGGTGCTCCTGAAGTCACTTTGTCATAGACTTATTAACCCGGAATGATGAGGGCGCAACACTTGTTTAGGTAAGTCATTACCAGGATTCCATTTGTTCCATTATTGATCTGATGAGTCTCACAGAGCAAAACTGCCTAAATCTCAGCTGAAATGAGAAAAAGAAGTGCAGGTTTGAGAAGGTGAAATCTATTATATTAACAAAATAATATGTTCCCAGTATCAGATCATAAACACGCTATCTACAGGTTCCATCCTTTCTGGCTGAATTTAATGTCAAGTCTTCTGCAAAATGTAATGAGACAAGAATACATTTCAAATTTCAAATGTTGAAAAGCATACACGTCAAAATTAATCAGTATCTCTGTAAATTTATTGCAGCAATTAGCTCTTTTGCCAGAGTAGATGAATCCAAACGGCATTTTTGGCTGTGAACCTTTGGTTTCAGCTAAGTACTGCTAAAGCTTTCTGTGCACACAGTGCTAGACCACCCCTTAGTACCTTGGCAAACATGTTTTGGTGAAAATTAACCCTACACATTTATTTCACCAAGAATTTCTTACAACAGAATTAGACCTTACACAAACTACATCAGAAATGTGTAAATTTGTAAAAGTAACTGCCTCCATATTTTCCCTTGATTTCCAAATACACTAACAGAAACACTTACTTAGGTTCAACCAGCTAACAGAAACAAACTGGCAGCTAGACATAATTGATTAAAAATTATTTAAATAATGAATAGTATGGACTTTCAGATGCTGGAAGGACTGTGCCTCCATAGCAGCCACTAGCATATGTTTTTCAACAACTTAAAAAAATTACTTCTATGTCAAATAAGCAAGGAGCTGTTATACAGCTCCTTCCCTTCCCACAGATATGGAGAACACATAGAAAACAGTTCTTTTGTTATGCACATCTATTGTACCAGCTGCTGAGAAACAAGCTATTTCCACTATCACGTTTTTTTCATGTTGCAAAGACATTTGTTTTCGAAATTCTAAAGAGATACTTACCCTTTCCCCCAGAGGTAAAATTTGTCCCAGATACAATTATGCTGAATCTCAATTATGTATCTAAAAGAAGATGTAAGCATCTCGTTTTTGCAGTAGTTAGCATATTAAAAAGGCACGGATAAGGCTCTTCCCCATAATGTTTCTGGGGTTACTGCGCTGTTTCACACACAGAATAAATGAGGCACAGTAAAGAAAAGAATAGTTTTCATTTGGAGATACTGTGAGATAGGAACAATCTTCTGCAACGAAAAAAAAACAATGAGATCTATGGATTAGAGTAACAAACTAGATGTGGAAAGACCTGGATTTTAGTCTTGGCTGTGCTGCTCTTTACTCAGCTGCATAACTTCAGCCAAGTTACTTCACAACTTGTGACATCCCATTTGTCTTGTTTGTTTTGCAGGTATTCCAAAGGGCTGAGATTCTAAAGGTTACTAGAAAGAAAAAACACCTTTGATATGTATGCACCCAGAAGAGTGTTCCAACTCTTGGACAAAGGACGTTTAGTCACAATTCTAGACTCCTTATTTCCTTTTTGCTGGCTATGCAGCAGCTCACCGCTCCACATAATGGCTTCAGAACCAGGGCTTCTCCATTAGAAGGCCTGTGCTCCGCAATCTCTGTGGTTTATATCAGATTGCTGAGACCAGGTGTCTCACTGCTAAGTGTTACAAAAGATGAGCTGCAGGCTCCTTAGAGAAGTGCCCAAAATCTCTCCTTCAGGTACTTCATGAGTAGCATTCTCTACTCTCAGTGACTCTGTGAGCAACTGAGAGTGGTTTCCAGTCTTGACACAGTATTGATTCAACAAAATGTTTGTCCTCTTTTCAAAGATTAATTGGCTTCTTAAATGTGAGTTTTTGTGTCGGGCCACTCACTGAGTCTGTCAAAAGAACCCGAAGTCATTGCATGGCTGCTGTCACCTGTTCCCATGCCGGTTGCTACGGGCACCCTCCAACACGTAGGCCTGTTGCATAGCCATCAGCAATGTGGAATAAAACATCCATCCTTCTGAAAACATCAGCTGGATATTCAGCTGAAGATCACTATCTTGAAGCACAGTAATTCAATAATAATACAAGGGCTCCATCTGAGCTTTATAGTTTATTAGCTACATGCATATTCTATGTAGAGACTTTTAAAAAACACATTATTTACCTAATAGGCTATAATGACTCCTTCAGTGCCTTTATAGTAGACTACATAATTTCTTCTGACTTCATGGATCATTGGCGTGATAGATAAATTCTTCTTTCATTCTCCTGCAGGCACATAACTTCCATTATCATTACTGAGACTTACAAACACACACTGAGAAGAGAACATAACCATTACTGGTATTTGTTACCCAAAGCAGCACATTTGAGTTAACCTCTGTACTACGAAGCAGCCAAGGACAGATACTAACAATCAGATTGTTCCATGATATCCGCTATCCATTGTGTATTTAGTTTGTTGTTTATTATCACCATCATACTCGAAAAAATGAATAGTGAAAGAATCATTAGAACACAGGACAATTAATTTCTAATTCCATGTCTAGAACTAAATCGCTGTGTGAATTTCAACAAGTGGAAACCTCTTTAATATTTGTATAACAGGGATAATGCTTGTTACCATGTCTCTCTCAAAGGGGCCTTGTGATGCTTAATTGATATATGTTTGCAAACCTCTATTAGGTTGTTAAACAAAAGACAGTGCTTATGTGGTAAAAGAGCTCAGATCACCCTTCATAGGCATTTTCATAATACAAATTCAAAG
This sequence comes from Mohoua ochrocephala, assembly GCA_013398855.1. Taxonomy (NCBI): domain Eukaryota; kingdom Metazoa; phylum Chordata; class Aves; order Passeriformes; family Acanthizidae; genus Mohoua; species Mohoua ochrocephala. The sequence continues at coordinate 95,227 of VZTA01013652.1, read as the reverse complement.
AAATGGTGATTAAATAAAGCATTGTTACTTACATTAACACTCCTAATAAAAACAGAAACTGAAGTGTTGAAGAGGTTTGCCATTTTTATAACAGAAGTAGAGGCAGGATAGCGTGCAGTGCTTGACCTTTGAGATGGAAGACACCAAGGTTTTGTTAATGGAGTAATAAAATTTTCAATGCACTGTTTGAGTAAAATGAAGAACAGATAACAGACCTCTTTAAAGTCCTCAAAAATACATTCTAAGTTTGGCTTTACTAAGAAAAAAAAAAAGAAAGAAAAATGCCACTAATGGGGATACTAAAGAGTTTATGGTGCACACAACTGCACATAGTTCACTAGCAAACATGAGCTTGTGCTGGAAGGATTTGGATAAACTAGGAAGATCAATGGGCTTTTCTCTTGGAACTGTTTCCTCAAATTCATAATTATTATTACTTACTTTGTTTCTGCAAGACCAAAGAGTCTGATAGTACCATAAGAACCTGCTAGAAATGTTTTATTAGAATGATTATTTGGTTCTGTCAATAAAATATGTTAGTCTTATTTGTTGCTTGTTTCTGCTGTGTGATTTTACCTTCAAAAGGTAAAGGAGGGGTTGATTCGCTTATGGAAATTTTATATTGCTGTTCTGTCAAATTTGGGATGGTTTACTGCCCTTCTCATGTGAGGTGAACCTAAATCATACAGATTCTATCGTGTTGTTATATTCCAAAGTAGAAAGCTCTTTAATTTTTTTTTTCAGAAAGTAAGAAAATGGAACAAAACATTTAATGAGTCAAAAATAATACATGATATTTTCAATGTTGCCCTATTTCTCTGTGGCATATGTTAAAGCTGAAATACAGTAACTCATCACTGTTTTATAAGCAATGTACTTCTTGAATTGGACTTATAATACTGCAATAGTCAGTTGTTGTATTGAACAGATTGTCAGAGTACAGTAGGGCTTTAGAACAGCTTTGTTTCAGGATTCCCCACAAGACACCTTTGGCAAGAAAAGTTAACATAGGCTGTTTCTTTCTAATCCTAATTTCCTAATCAGGAAAAGGATGCAATGAGAAAGAAGTCAGTGCACAAGAAATATCAGTCCAGGTTTCTTTTGCTGACTAGTAAGTACACACGATCAGCTTGGGAAGTCAGGGAACTAGGAGATATACAGAATGACATCGCCCACTTGACCTCATGCTAGCCTCAGATTCAAATGTACCCTCTGAAATATTTTTCAGAATTATTATGGGAATACAGCAAATATATTTGCAAACAACGTTTAAAATAAATTCTTTCTCACAGGCAGTTGCTGAGGACCCAGTGTATCACTAACATAATAACATGACGACCGACACCAGGGATGTTGATTGACAAAGAATACCTGTCAGTCAACAGGAAGAGGTGGCATTTTTACCTTAATGTGAACTTTGGAAAGAAAAGAAAAAGAAAAAGAAAGTCCAAAAAAAAACCTCACATTAAATTATCTTCAGTGACCTGGATGCTGAAAAACAGGAGTGCATTCTTGGGCAGAATTCTTCACAGGACCTACCAACCATTTATGCATCATCAGTAAAACTGTTCCAGAGGGTGGCTGCGAGGGAAAAATAAACATGATCAGATAGGATAAAAAATTAAGACACAAGATACCATCTCTTGAGTGGTAAAATATGGTTTGCAAATGCTTCATGTAACTAGCAGTCTGAAGATAGTTGAGGAGACAGAATATTTTGTTTAGATGTGACAGAGTGCCCCTTGCCTCCTTTTCAAAGCTTTGGGTAGGGAAAGCACAGGTAATATAAATTCCTTTCCCTCCTCAAAAGGCAATCCTAACCAGCTCCTGGGAAAGCATGTGCATATGGCACTCTTCGTGTCCTCTCCCCTTCTACCTTCAGTTTCTTCACAGATGGGGAAGGTCCACAGTGCTATCCGAAGAGATAAAAACTATTTAATAAGATGTGACATTTATTTAAGATCCAAGAAGTTAAAATGCCAGCTTCTCCATCAGGGAAACAGCACAATCCATTTCAAGGCATTCAGTGTACACTCTTGTTTCTGCTGAGTCTTTGCTAAGATACCAATTAAAATGACATTGGTCCAGAAGTGATATTGCTAGGAGTGTGTAAGGTTAAAATTAATTGATATTTAATTGGCCGAGACCGGCTGATGCCCATGCTATTTTACTGAAGGAATTACGGATAAAATATTGTTACCATTGCAGATCCATCTCCCAAGAAGGGAACATGACTAATATAAAAGCTTTTCAACCCTGCAATAAAGTGTCAGTGACAGACAGAGTAATCCAGAAGCATTGTGTGTCTCTGAAAAGTTTGCTCATTTATAATGAAATATTCATCAAATAAACATCAATCTTACACGCATGTTCGGAATGTGAAACACACATTGGCTGATACCGTGGGAATGAGCATCCACAGATGGATTTCTTTGATTAATGGGAGTAGCTGCATTGCCTCCCTTTCTCCTCGAGCATGACTGCTCTGCATAATGCCTAGTTTTCCATGACAGTGTGCTTGTGGCTTTTCTGTTCTTAGTTTTTCACAAGCATATAACAAATGTGGATTAAACATCATTTAAATTTTACTTTTGTTCTCTAGTTCCACTTAAGCATACAGATGAAATCTTGCATTTTCACTCTCCAGCAGTTTTGCAAGTTTTTTTTCTTCTTAATAATAAGCAAGATTAGTTCTAGATGGCTCTGACATTTTATGTAGGCAGAAAATGGAACATCTTTATTACCTCCTTGGGGATGTTTTCTTCTTCACATATGCTCTTCTACCTCCCATTAACTTTAATGGGATTTCCTCCTGCCAATCCACATGAGAGCAAATACATCTCTAATGTATGTAATCCTTTGTTCAAGGGCCACGAGCTTGAAGAAGAATTTTTCAGGAGCACTTTCAGAACATAAGGATATACAGTAGTAGATTCTTCAAACCTAAACATATGTATTTTGACACCTTCTTCTTACATGTGTCACAAAATTCTGAGGAGAGAGGCTCAAAATGAAAGTGGAAAAAAAAAAGAAAAGATAACCATACCAAAAAAAAAAAAAACACCAAAAAAATCCATATCAGTTTAACAAAGATTTTTTTCATTACAAATGTCAGAAATAAAAAGGGAAGAAAGATGATGATCTGCCGCTCTTCAGTACTGGAGTATTACTCACTGCATCTTTCTCTGTGAGGAGTCACAGCAAAATCAATGTGATACATCCAAACACTAACATGGAAACTGGTAGAAATTTGCCATAGTTCCTCATAATTATTTTTAATCTCTATGATAATAATGATTCATTTTTTTCTGGAATCCTACATTCAAGCACTCTAAGCATTAATTACATTAATTCTCACAGTCCATCACTGGAGTTTGGATCAGCATACTCATTTTGCAGAGGAAAGAAGGGTATGCTTTTTTCCTCTTGAGCTACCTAAAAAGGGCACCTGAGTATTGAAAAACTCCCACAGGGATTCATTCAAATGCTCTTCCCCTGATTAATCTACTTGAGGTAGGACTACATCTGCAGAATTGCTTCTACCTTCAGGAAAATGGGAAGACTTGTAGAGATTTGCCTGACAAAATAAAATTGAAGGCAGCTTTTCTTCGTGGGATAATGTGCTTACAAAGGGCACTGTCCCACTGCGTAGGGGAGATATTGCGGCATTGATTAGTCACAAGAGAACAAAATAAGTTCTTATCTCAAACTGTTGGGATTTCTTCTTTATAATACACGATCACAAACCACTAAGGGAATAACTTTTTTTTTTCCTTTTATGTAAATTGGCTAAATACGGTGATATTTTGGTAATTACGTTATCACAGAAAAATTGGTCAATAATATGTTAAATGTAGTCTTACCAGATTTGCCTAAAAAGAATAGGTAATTGTTGCCTAACTTAAAATTAAATGACAGAATGGCATCTCCTATAGCCAAAATAAAAACTCGTAAAATAAATCTCTAATATTTTTTTTAGACCAGATCTGTCAAGACAAAAATTTCACAATTGCAAAACTCTGTAAAACACTAAATAACAGAGCTCTTTAAACTGTACACACTAATTCTGAAAGTATTTTGGCCTCTGTATTTTACCGCAAAGCACTCAGTACTCTCAGTATTTCAGTACTCAAAAAAACTCCTAGGCTTCTGAAGTCTTTCAAGGAAAAAAGAAGTGTACTACTCTAACTGCTGGCTCAACAGTGCATTGATATTCATGAAAACACTTCTGGAATGTTTAGTGTTAGGTCTGTTCTTAAAGACAGATTATGTTACTGGTATTGTAGAATTTTTATGAAATTTAGTCATTTTTCCTTAATGATTTTCTGAACTGAGGCCACAATCCTTAAATGCTACTAATAACGGAATTTTTAAAAGACACCTTCCCTTGCTATTCTGCAATAGTCACTTCAAATCAGTTATTCCCATGAATGTACCCACTGGTAAACTTAAATCGAAGTATTATTTCTAATGCACATAAAGGCTTTTGAATACAGTCATTGTAAATCTCTGCTTTTAGGACTAGAATTGCATTCATGTGGAAACAAAATAAAAGCTATAGTCAGAAACTAAATTGATTTCTATGAGTGTAAAAGTATCAAGGAGCAAAAAAAAACCATCACCATGGCTTGATGAGCCCATACAGCAGGTGTTTTGAAACTCAACATGATTTTCAACTCTAACCCTGTGCAATGACAAGAAATCAATGGTATAATGTCAACGAGACCAATCATCTTGGTATGGGAAGATAACCTTTGAATCAGTCAAAGCCATTTTGCACAGGGATAAGTGCTCAGTCCTCTAAATTCAGACCATAGCTCCACTGCTGAAAACTTCAACATTTAGATAGACACCAAAATTATGATATTTCTAAAGTAAAATGCCTCACTGTCACTATTTGAAGAGAGTTTTAGGAACAAAGTTTTTGCATGTAAAAGATACATGCAAATTAAGAAGTAATAATTATAAATATTGGTAACAGTAGAAATTTAGCTACAAAAAGCCAGTTCTCATGGGAAATTACTCTTTGACTATAAGTGCATTTTCCACTGAATTCAAATGTTCTCATTGATTTCCGATTCCTGCTTGAATCCAGTAGTCAGTGTGAGAAATCCTAATGACATAGCTTGGTTTGCATCAATTCATTATTCTCATGTTGTCTTAAAATGTTTAAGTTTCCTCTGTCTTAATCACCTCTTTTCTGATCTGCTGTGGTACTTCAGAGCAACAGCATTTTGACTTTGCCATTATTTTATCCTTCCATAAAAGGGAAGATCTCCATGTAGATGTAGACACGCAACAGTGTATTGGCATTTTCCTCAATGAGTAATGAAATTGCCACATCACCATGTCACGGACAGCAGAGGTTGACCTGAGAGCTGGGTCCACAGAGAAGAGCACAATCGTGATATATTAAAAGAAAAACTCAGCACAAGGCATCCATGTGATTTCTCTCAGAAATATGCATGCTAGATGACCACTCATGCCACGCTAAGTGCTCAATGTCTGTGCTGCCACACATCAGGGTTCCTCTGAATGGCTAGCCTGGCAGTTTACTAAAGCAAAAGTGGTTTGTGTATGCATAAACAAAGAGATAAAGAATATATTTTATCCTTGACTTTCCATCAGCATTCACTGTCTGGCCACTTCCTAGGAATCTCCCACCTTCCTCCTCCTTTTCTTAGCTTTTATATCTGAGCTGACATCCCATGGTATGGCATATCCCTTTGGTCATTTTGGATCAGCTGTCCTGGTTGTGTCCCCTCCCAGGATCTTGCCCACCTCCAGACTACGGGGGAGGAGGAGGGCAGTGGGAGGCATGGAAATTTGGGGACACAGTGCTGGTGCTGCACCAGCTCTGCTCAGCTGCAGCCAAATCACTGGCGTGTTATCAGCTCCTTTCCAGCTAGCAGCGCACAGCACAGCACTGGGAGAGCTGCTGAGGGGAAGTTTGGGTGCTCGGTCATATGTGATCCTTCCAGGGATAGGGTGGGTCAGAGTGCACCTGCCACCTACCAGGACCAGGCAGAGGGATGTTCCCAGGTTGGATATAGACACACAGCTTTGAGCAAGAAGGGCTGGATGTTTCTGTAGGCATTCACATATGTGAAGCCTGGTTAACATGAGGTGTCTCACAGAGGGTTTGCAGGGTCAGTGGGGACTACCAAAAGCCACACAGCCTGTATATGGCCACTGGGTTTCTTAAGTAGACGCTGGCCTGGGGTTAGAGAGGGCAGGCGAGCTCAGGGGTACAGTGAGGGCTGTAAGGGTCTGATAAGGTGTCAGGGCCCTAAGGGCACCCACCAGCTCTGCCATCATTTCACACATCCGAGAGACTGAGCCACTGGTGTTTGTGGTCAGCTCTGACCACTGACTTGGCTTTTCCGCAAGGATTCCGGTGAAACAGAGGAAGCAGTGAAAGCACCTACACAGTTCACAGAGCATTTTAAGGGATGTCACAGAAACATCTCTTGCTGTTAGTATTTGTCACTGAAACTACAGCTATTGGCACTTGAGCAGATTAATAAGGATATTTTCAGTTTTTATTCTAATTTTTATTAAGGAAAATAAGATGTCATATATTCTCCAAAATATTAATGCTTCTTTAGATAATAGTCAAAATGAAATTTCTACAGACATTTTATTTTATTTTCCTAATTATATGGTTTATGATTGGCTGCATGTTGTCACAATTAAACTAGTACTATACATCAAGAAGACAAGAAAAAGGCAAATTATAACCAAAAAAAACCGTAAAAAAGAAAATTTATAAAATCATTACTACTTTCCCTCAATAAAATCGAATTAAAAATATTCTTGAAAAATGCTTTTTACAGAAAATTTAATTTTAGATAATAATTTTATTTTATTCAAAGAAGTATGAAAAAAGGCAGTGTTTCCAGAGGCAGGGAAAAGAAACTGACAGAGATGACCATTGCACAAAGACTGGTTAGAGAAGATGAGGGCAGCTGGGTAGCTGAACTGGTTTTTTCTGGGCAACAGAGTACCAATTAAAAGACATGTGAATCATACAAGAACTCCTTAAGGTCGAAGATAAAAAATTTTTATATGCAAAAACCCCCAACTCTTTGTCAGGAGTGTCTAGTCTACCACTAAATTACCTAAAAAACCTAATCTACCACTACAAATCTACCACTAAAATATTGCAAAGGAAAAGCTTGAAGTTGTGTAATATTTCTGACTAAAACAAATAAAAAAGACACCTCCAAGAATCTCAGCATTACTACACGTTGAACTTTTCCCCACCTTCTAAATCAGAACTCAATACTCAATCATTAAATTACTGTGTCCACTGCTGCTCTGTACAGAAATATCCTATGTTTTAATATAATCTACTTTTACAGGGAGAAGAATACACTCAGTGTAAAGGGAAATAGATACTTTCATATTTGAGCACCTCGGAGTCTAGCAGCTAAAAATTGAGGTCTATTAGTATTGCAATCAAAAAAAATCTCTGAATGGGCAAGGCTTGTGAGGAGAAACTATCCTTTGTTAGACCAACTGATGCTAAGAGGAATGTAATAAAAGTAAAAGGCAACTGCCTGGTACCTTGTATTGTTTATATTTTCTGACATCACACTTACCACAAGGATATTATTACTTCAGAAAAGCGCTTAGCAGGTGTGTCTGTGGCTGAATGGTGAAGGCTGTAATAGACATTGCCACATACAGGAGGGCTCATGCACACCCAGAATATTTGGATCCACTGCACAGTAACAAGGGCTACAAAATACAAGGGTATCAAAATAAAGAAATAAATCTTTCCTTAAAGACATAATTGGAATATTAAAAAGATCATAATGCCTTGTACTACATATCCCTTCATTCCTTCAGCCGAATTGATTCCCTGTTTGCTTTAGTTTTTCTCGAATGAGGCATAAAATACTAGGATTAGTACAATTTCCTTGGTAAGGTAACGAGTACTTTTCCTCTCCAAAAAGTTGATTGAATGGGGTGGCTAGCTCAGCTAGTCAATGAGAAATAAATACTGGAGGGTGTTTAAGGACAAATTCCTTGCTTCCAACTATGGCGATAAATAAGGAGAGAGTTACAATTTTTCATATTTATCTAGGAATCTTAAAATAGCCTTAGTAAAGGGATTTGTTGGTGTGAATTTATGTCTTTTTCAGAAGCCAATTATGTAAACCATTTCCACACACTATTTTTTTCCTCATTTTAATCCACATCTCTGAATAAGGTTTCATGCTGTTTTGTACCGTCTTTCACCCAAATTGCATGATAGTACACCACTGTGTGTTAAGTTGCAAGACCGCCTACCTTGGAAAGCCTATTTAGCACTGATACTCAAATCCTTGTACACTGCTTTTGGGCAAGCACCATATCGAATCCTAGTAGTGTTGTCTGGGATAAAAATGTACGTGAACACAGAAGTAGAAAATTAAATATTTGGAGTGTGTACACTTTAACAGCAGCCTTTCTACCCAATTAAAACTCTCCGTACTGCCTAATTTAAGAATTTTAATATAAAAATTGCTTTAAAAACCACAGTGTTCTGAGGGATTAATATACTTTTTCCAAAATTTCACTTTTTCCCATCTAAGCTAACACCATGTTTTACAGAACAACAGGTCTTTTTCAGATACTAGGATTCCCAACTGACATTCAGCTCTTTCCCAGGGCAGTATGAAGTCCACTCGCTTGGAATATAGTCATCTTTCAGAAGGAAGGTGTACAAAAATCAGCTCAAGAGAGTTGTAAAATGTTCTGTGTCTGCTCTGACTATTATTCCTTTGTTTTCAGGTGTTCTGGGTAGTCAGAGTTGCCCTGCCAATTCCAGCACTGGCAGCAACAAGGAACATCCCTCCCTGGATTCCCTCCCTAACCTACAGAAACCTAGGAAAGCACCTTGCCACAAGCCAAAGCACCTTGTAAAGACCAGGAATGCAAAAGCTCACCTTTTACCAGAGGTCTCTGATTAGCCCTCACTCTGGTTTATGCACTGTCTACATCAAAGGTTGATAGACCACAAGTATGGCTTAGGAGTGTCAGGATCTGAGCATCTGCTTTGTTACCTACAACAAATCTTGATTAACTTGGATGTTCTCATTAGATTCCCTAATCCATCAGCATTTTGTTAAGGACCTCTGCAACAATGCTTGTCCCTGTAATGAGGCCCTATAATCAGCAGTTCTTTCAGTCTTTTTAGGCTCAAAAGCCTTTGTTTCCCTTCCAAGAAAAGGAAATTTCTCCTTCTCGCACGATCCTGTTGAATAAGTGTATTATCTGTAGTATGTAATGCTCTATAAAATGGTCTGAAACGCTCATATTTCTTCTAAACTAGCTGCCTTTTGTCACTTTCTATTCCTGGCTAGTGGGGTTGCTAAAACACTCATCTTCTCTCAAGGTTTTCAGCCAGGGACTTGTCTGCCTTGGTGCCTTTTAGAGTACTTTGTTATATTTATCTTAGAGTTTTTTCTGCTTTACTGATTTGTCATAAATCCAGTTAATCTCAAACTTTCTAAACTGTTGTGTTATTAATTTATTTATTTGTAATCTATCAGTTTATAATTGAATTCCAGGACTGAGAAGATACTCCATGGTTTCTAGGTTGTTTTCTTTTTTGTGGGTAGTTTGGTTTTTACTGATGGGGAACTTTTTTAAACAATACTCTTTATCACTGTTTTGCCCGAATATCATTTAGCCTTTTAATACCCTATATTGTCTTTAAAACATTTGCAAAACCTCACACATAATACTTTTATTCCCTAAGGAAGAAAACTTTCAGACCATCATTCATTACATTTTGTCTCTGCAAGGTCTGAAAGTTTTGATTCCCTGTGTATTAACACTAACTATGCTATCAAGTATTCAGACTGACTACTCCTATGGACAGAGGTAACTTATTTCCCTGAGTATCTGATTTATAGGATAAATCAGTCCTAGAAGAACTCATGATAAATCAGCCCTTGAAGCTGAATCAGATGACACAGATTAGTCAATACAGTCCATAGCTTTCAAATATAATTTGGATATTCCCCTGCACTTGAACCAAGAATAATTTCTTGTCCCAAAATTTCCCAAGAATCCTAAAATCTACAGAACAATTAGCAAACAAACCAACAAAAAGAGAATTGTGAATGTATAAGATCAGGTTTAGGGTAGCAATTGGTTTTAATTTGCACTGTGAATTATTCTGGATTAAAATATGGCTGCTCTCTTCATCTGTCTTTAAAAACAAAATAAGTGTGCAAAACTAAGAAAGCTGCTATTTGATTGGCTTGAAGAACATGATGGTGTTTGAGTCTGTTATGTTCAGGCATTTTTCATCACCATCCCACAAGCAGTTTTTTTGCAAGAGTTCAGTACAATATTTATCTTTCTTTACTGCTTTTAAAAAACTTTATTTTGGCAGCGACATCCAAGTCTTTCAATAGTTATAGAATATTTCTTATCGGTTTACTGATTCCAGTCTAGTTTAGCAGACCATATTCTTTACTTCTTTTTATTTTGCGAATATAATTCCGTTCCTGTCAATATTTTCAGGCCTTGTCAGTATTTTCATGGGCTGCTAAGTACTTATTATCAGTTGCAATAATATGTTATTAACAATTTCTTTGCCTCTTGTTCAGACTATATGCCTGCTTCAATGAGACTTTTTTTCCATGTTAGAATAATGAGCCTTCTCATGAACACTTGACTCTGCCTGTGTCTCAGCAATGTAATACAGCAGAGGACTAAGGTCTAGCAGTATTCAGAAAACAAAACTTTGTTCGATAACTTAGTAAGTGTACCACAACATTATCATCCTGTTATTTCAGGAGTCTCCTGGACCTGTTTGTATCTGCTGTGTGGCGTTCCCAGCTAAGTTGAAATGTTCCCACTTAGGCGGTGTTCCTGGAAAGTTAAGGTCCCCTGTAAGAACAAGCGTTGTTGATTTTCAGGTGTCCTTTAGTTCCTTTGAGGATAATTCATTGTTCAGAGAAAAAAAGATTTTATATCTTCAAAATTCACACGGTATTTGAAAGAAAGGAAGCCACATTGTGAAAGTGAAAATAATTGTAAGCCTCCAGGAAAAGTTTTCTCCCAAAGCAATCATATGTCTCAATGTCTCTGAACTCCCAAAGTTCCGACTGAGTCCTCCTAACCCTTCACTTTTGTTTTCTCCTATGTATCTTCAAGTACAGCCAGCCCTTGACCCTAAATCCACTGTGAACCCAAAATATCACTGCTTCTTCCTATGTTTACATGGAGACTTAAGATTTATCAATCCTGAGTTTCTGGAAGAACGGCCACATATTCTGAGCATCATTTTACCCATAAGCCATTACTGTTTTCTGGTATGTGCGTCAAAACACAAAACTCAAAGGTTGACTGCAAAACTCATCCCAGCTCATATTGTTGTGCAGTGGGAGTGTAACGAAAAATACATATAAAAGAGAGCTGCGTTGCTCTGATGTGAAGCAGAGGTCAGGTTTTCTTTCTTTCTTTCTTGAGAAATTCTTTATTTTTCTTCTTTTGAGGAAACAGAAACGTATAGTGTCGTAAAAATCTACTCATGTAGAAATTGCGCAGCATCAGAGAGGTAACAATCTGCTCCCTTTTTTCAAAATAAAGCTAATGGAAAGCTAATAAAAACTAAAGAAAAATATAAGGAGAAAATGGTTAGAGTGAGTCTGCTTAGACAACATTCTGAGGAAATGGTGGAGTGTATTTTTTCTTAGCTTAATTCAATTCTCGATTTTTTTAACTCACTGACACCAGCATTACTTTATTGACTCCACTATTTCTCCTTACTGAAAGGTTGATTTAGCCCAGCATGCTCCATATGGTTAAGCTTATTGTTGTCCAACATCACTGGGATCTAAACATCAGCTTAAACTTCTCTGTTGAATAGAGACACACATATATTTTTGTGCTCTGGAACTGAAGCTGAGGGCTGGGATGGAGGGCAGGAGAGAGATGGAGAGTAAAGGGAGAGACAGAAAGAGACATTGTAGGTCCATGAATGGTGACATCGGCATGAAAGAAAAGGACTAAGTTTGGCCTTGTAGTTTTTTCCAGTGGGGAAAAAAAAGCATAATTTTTCCCACCAGAGCAATGAAAAAAAATCTCATCTCTGCAACATGGTGCCACATCAAATTTCTCTCAGAAATGTCTTTCTTCTAGCTTCTTTCCTTCTGTGGATGTGCTAAGTACTTACACACAGCTTTCAGCCAGAGCTGTAGCAGCTGTCTCTTGGCAAGACCCAATTCCGAGAGAAAACCATTGCACCTGGCAAAGCAGGTGGTTACTCTTTCAATGTGAATTTCAGGATTCAAAAAAAAGAAGTTCTCTCTAGAAGTTAGAAAAGCCAGAGCCTTTGGAAATGGGAGACAGAAAACCAGCCTGCTTGTCACAGAAGAACTGCTTGCCAAATTAGTTGTCTGGAAGAGAGAGCACCACAATGCAAGCCCTGGCTCTGTGTAGCCCACGCCAATGACATGAACATCAATGCTGCATGAGCAGCTATCCTGTCTCTAGTTGGCCTAATTAATATTGCAAACCAATGAACAGTGGTACTGAGATCAAGATACTAGATTAATTGCCACAGTCAGGTTTCTCATTCAGGATGCACAAGTCTGAGAACTCAGTCTGAATCTGAGACAAAAAAATATTTTTAAAGCCTGAATTTTTTTCCCCACATCCTGGCTCCTTTATCACACCCTGATGTTGTGTTACTGGTTACACTGGTTGTGCAGGTCCTCACTGTAAGCAGAAATCTTATCCGTCCATTCCAAAATCTGCATATGATGGCAATGAAATGTTTCCTTTACTGACTTTTGTTGTGTGATTTTCACCTGAAAACTCCCAGCTAGCAATATCTACTGCACCAAATACATACTGCTTGCCTGACATCTCCAGAATGAAAATTCAGCCAGTGCCTATAAATTCCACAATTGTGGATATGTCACAGACTAAACAACCTGCCTATCACTTCTTTACGCAATCATGTGCAAACATGTATCTCTACTTTTCAGAGACATGTTTAAAGTTTTTTTGAAAGTGACACTCAACAGAATCTTTGTTTTCTCATTCAGAAACCCTGTAGCAGTTGACTTTCAAACTATTACTGTCAGAATCTTGAATGACTCTAATTTCATTCTACTTTGTCTTCCTTCCAGAAGTCATTAATTAAGGACATTATTCTGAAGCACTAGTGCCTGAACACGCCAATGAAAATTCAGTTAAATGACTCAGCTTTTGAGAACAAATTTGTTGCTTTCCAAACAAAGCACTAGGCCTTCATGAATGCAGAAGAGCAAAAAGTTTAGAACAATCTGTTCAGATTTTGTGAGCAATTCTTAAGCTTTGCTTCCTGCCAGTGAGTCTGTGGCTTTCTCAATCTGCTGAAAGACAACCATAAGTCATTCTCTTGCTTTTTATCTTGGGAAGTTCATAAATCATGATTTTATCAGAGGCATTTGCCACTGTAACATGCTGAGTTCCGGTAACATGAAATGTCTCTCATCTTCCTACGGAACAGTTAGTTTTTCAGAAAAAAAAAAAACCAAACCACAACAGAAACTGTTAGTGGTGGAGTCATTTTCCTGTAAGTAGAAAATATGGCTAAACAAGACCATTAGACAATCTTTGCAAGAACTGCTGCAATCCGTGGCTGAGACACAAGTAAAACAGATTAGAACCACAAAGCACATATCTTGTCGCTGTCTGCAGTGTCTACAGAGAATGGACTGTTTCATTTCCTGGATTCATGGATCTTTAATGCAGTATAATTGTATCTCCATGATGGTTTCATGCTAATTGAAGGAGACTACAGAGGAAAGCAGCCTCTGAAAGCAAGCAGTTAGCATTAGTCTTCCAAAGTACTTCCAGCATTAGTCTTCTTTCAAGGTAGTTCCAGCTATTTTTTCCACCGTCCATTTCTATCATCATTTCATCCTTTCAGAGAACACAAAGACATAGGAATAACAAGAATACACGATAATTTTTATAACATATAAGTATGAATCTTTTAATATCTTCTCACAAAGAAGTCATATTTTTAATTGGATTACAAATTTTTACTAGCTTTCCCACACTGGCATAAATTCAGCCTTATATTGTCATCAGATATAAGATATACCACTACCTATAATGTTCTTTTTATTCTGTCTAAACAGTTATTTTATTAAGCCATTTATTACTGAGCCTTGCCTACTGAGATCCAGACAGAACCCTGCATGATCTCTCTCTCTCACCTCCTTAACCACCTGCCTGGGGCAGAGCAGGATCATTTACTATTTTTACTTCTGACTTTTTTCAGTCTGAAATAGTTAATTAGAGATGCAAAGAACAAAGTCAGGCCTTTTCTAATTATTTTACCTCCACTGCCTCAACCAAACTGATTATTCTGTATCTGAGGCTACACAATAGAGATTTTGAAACCGAAAAGAATGAGCTGCTCGGCTGAGGTGGTATTAGCTAAGTCGCCTTCTTCACGACAGTGGAGGGTTAAGCTTTCACACAATCATTTCACTTACTGTGATTCAGACATTGAGCAGGATCTTCTTATACTGCGGCCACCCTCTGTCCTCTTTCATTACATCACTGTAACCTCAGCAGTACAACTGCTGGGGCAACATAAGTTAGCCTTAATGTGGCCGTACACGTAATTCACAGGGGTTTAACTCCCTTTACTTGGCCACAAGTGCAAGCTGCCCCCAATGTAATCCAAAGTCTATCCTGAAACGTCTCCTAACTGTATGCTTTGTTTTTCCCTGCTGAGGAAGAGTCCTCCCAGTGCTGTGAATAACCACAACCGTTTTTTCGCCTTCCTTTCACCATCACTCTTGCTGAAAGTCTTCAGAGGTGTCCCAGGTAAAACGACCATAAGAATAAAGTATGCTTACATTCCCTCAACTATTTTGTTTGGGTTCTGTCCCAGAGTGATCACCTTTGAGTACATTAAAATACTAATAAAAAGAGCATAACCAATTTGGCAACTTAAAGAAAATACATGCATTTAAGAAACAGCCCGTGTTTAAGAAATATTATTTTGTTATTTCAGCTTTTGCATTTGTTCTCTCAAAAGAATGTTATTTTAGCTCTGTGGAAGAACGATACACTCTCACCATTCTGTGCTTTACAAAATTTATTCGGTAAGTAAAACTTGCCTAAACCTTCCTAGCTGACTGTAGAAAAATTAAACTTCACTCCTTTTCAAACACTTTGGAATATCCCTTATTTTTGTAGAGGATTATAGAGATAACTTTGACTGAATCAAATTATGCTCCCAAAGCTTTTGAAGAGAAGTTCAGTCTCTCCAGGTACTCAGAATTCTCTCCTACAGGCTGAAGAAGCTGACGGAAAGGTTTAATCAGGTTTGATCAAAGGCTCTCTCCTCCAAGATACAGATTTTTCTGAAGTAGATTAGAACTGGAATAATGAACATTAACAGTCAGTAATGTATGCATTTAAAAGGAAAATAATTCTAGGATTTTGTCTTCCTTAGGAAACTTGTATATAATCTATATTTCTAGGTCCATGTAATTCAGTGCCACTACACTTCATCATTTCATGGTTCTATAAATGATTACAGTTTCAATAAAATATCACATTTATTATTTACAGTTCAAGGACATAAAATGGAAAATAAGAAAAAGCAGATAACCAACCATGACAGCAAAAACTAGAGCAGGCATCGAAAGTGAAATAAACACCATAACTATTTCTTCACAGAGGGAATTTGTGTGTTTCAGTTTTTGATGTCTCAGGTGTTTTTAGCTTACCTGGAGATGCAGTTTCGCTTCATCAGCTCCTGATTCTACAGTTGAGATCCTACCACAGAAAGCCCAGAGCCCCACTGAAGTCAACAGAGCTTTTCTCAGGGCCCACAGCTCAGCTCTATGTTATCAGCCTGGAGAGTTAGGATCATTTTGGCTGCCTAGCCATACAAAGCAATTCCATTGATCTGAAGCAAAAAGCTTCTTATAACTGCAGTCACTGGAATTATTACTAATGATTTTTCAAAGAGACGAAATTTTGTTTCAAAGGCCCCAGACACGCCTGAAATAAATGTTGCTGAAACTTTCCAATTGTATGTTTAATACATCCATTTATCTGATAAAAAACCAGTGACATTTAATGTTCAGGTTTTTTCTTAAAAAAATTGATGTCCTGTCCATCCAAGTTCCACTGCAACCCCACTCCCCCCACAGAAAGGCAACCACACTAAGTCCAAATTGCATTTGGTTGCCCTCAACCCTGCAATGCTATCAATTCATCTCTATATCACTGCCAATTATTTGCACTGAGATATCCATTTTCAAAAAGCACATAAATTTAGGTCCTCCAATTCCCTATTGCAGTGAGATCTCTCCGTGTGTGGGAGATGTTTTCACTTTTAGCTATCTGATTTCAGAAGTGTCTCAACCTGATGAGAGAGGCAAATGCTTTATTTTGAGTCACTGGTGATGTAAGACTGAAGCAAATGCTGAAAATTACTTTCAAATTAAATCTCAAAACTTAGCTATCAAAATAGTATCTATTCCATTAGCATGTTATTGACAAGTGTATCTTCTCAGTGAGGTTAACTGTTTCTCCCCGCCCTTACAAACCAGTATGAGTGTAAATCATGCCTTACAACTGGCTTTGAGATTGGAGTATAGAGTCCATTGGTATATTGGTCTCCCTTTTACACACGAATTAGCATGCCCTAACAAGCTGCTTTTGTCATTTAACACTCCCATCCTAAATACAAACTAACTCAGCTTCTCTAAATTATTATCAAATCCATCATATTCTGTAAATTGTAGGCTTTATTTATAGTCTTGATCTTTCCCTTTCAACTGAAGCAATTTATTTCCAGGTTTTCATGTCCTTATACACCTGACTAATTGACTCTTAATTACTCAAGAAATATCACAAACTCCAACAAATTACTTGCAGTAGGGAAGAAGTTCAAACACTTTTCCCACCACATCTAGTGATTTAGTCCAATCAAATTTGTGTGAGTGGGGCTGGAGAATGGCATACAAAACATAGCTGTTCAATAGGGCTCCAATATCATCAATTCTGTGGATGAATCACTGTAAGACTGTGATCTGAATATTTTCCACATGACTGTTCACTGCTTGTTTGTCTAAGTGAAGTTTCAGGGGGTTTTTAACATCTGTTTCTTAATTCATATGCTGACGTTCTGGGGGGCTTTTTTATATAGTCAAGATTCTTTACAGATGACAGACTAACTTTATCTACTAGGCTACACATTTTCACTTATAAGCAAAGGAAGTAGCCACAGCAGGGTTTTCCTATAATCTCTTTACAAATTTAAATTCTATGAATTAAAAAAACCACAAATAAACAGTTTCCTGTCAAAAACAGTATGCATACAGATTGCACAGAGAGGGTGTGGAGTCTCTCTCACTGGAGATATTCAAAGCCATCTGGACGCAATCCTGTGCAACGTGCTCCAGGATGACCCTGCCTGAGCAGGGAGGTTGGACCGATGTTCCACTGTGGTCTCTTCCAACCTGACCTAGTCTGTGATTCTGTGATTATCAAATGTTAAACTTGCTGGGTGGTTTTTGAAGATTCTTTTCTGGTGTTTCAACTATGAGTGTTTCCTTTTGTTCGCAATTAAGTTAACACGAAAGACTTAATAATTTCAACTGTCTTCTCCTCTGAATCATAAAAAGCAACATTTTTTAGTAAAAATATTAGACTATGAGCTGGACTGTACTGAACTCCTTTTCAGCTCATACAAAAATTGCTTCTTGATCATGAGGTAAAGTGCTTTTTGGATGTTCGCCTTTCTATCTTGAAATATATGTTTGTATCAAAAGTGCTGCTGTGTAAATATACTTTAGTAAAGCTCCTTTCCGTAAAATGGGACAACAAATGACAGATTTTCTTGGATCTTAAGAGGTCCTCATATCTTTCCTGTTAATATTGGAAATTCTATTTGACATTACGTTACGTGAGACTTTTTTTCAGCTGAAACACAAGAAATAATGTGACCGTCACAGGATCTGCAAAAATCCAAGTGCAGTGACTGCCAAAAAAGTCATATAAATTGTAGGCTGGCTAGAGTGTAAAGTCTACCTAGAGGCCAGTGGGGATGACATCTTTAGCTGTGGGAACACTCACTTAAGTCTACACAAAGATATTCTCATCCAAGTGTAACTCAAATACCAAATATATCTCTTTATCCTCTATTATTTTTTAGAAAAATATTGTGCTTTATCACACCTTTGTGAACACTTAAATTCATACCTTAAATGGTTTTATAACTGCTTAAATATATAAAAATTTGATTTAGAGGGAGAAGAGGGGACTGGGGAGAGAGAGAGGGGGAGAGAGAGAGAGAAGGTGGTGTACCTTATCTGAGCCTAGATCTCAATCCTGTTTATAAGATCTCCGTTTCTAGTGGTTTAGCTAAGCAAAGAGAACCAAGGAGAGGGGTGTGGGGGGAAGGAAGAAGGGAAACTTGCAAGATATAGGTCCAGAACCTATGTGTTTGTACTTCTTTCAATCCAAGAGACTTTGATATATTTGAGGTAAACCAGAGAACACATCTTACAAACAGGTAAGAAAGGAAAACTTTGTCATCAGCTTGCTGGTGCAGAAGCCATGACTGTCATGACATATTTCTATTTTATGAGTTCTTGCATTTATTGAAGAAGGAAATTTTTGAAAGAAGCTAGATATCAAAGTCACATTTAAAATGGGTGTTCAGTTCCCTTAGATTCTATGGGATATTCTACCACAAACAAAGTGATTTTAAGAGAATCATTGTGACTTTATATAACGAAAGTAAGATAATACAAAAATTCTCACTGATGATAGCTGCTGCTACTACTACTATTATTATTATTATCTATCATTTATCAATTCTCCTGATTATTGTTAAAAATAAAAAGTAATGAAAATTCATATACTGAAAAAGACCTGTCATGACATAGACTACAATCAGCGAAGCAGGGAAATGAGCTGTTTATCAACGTAGCTGAATATCCAGGAAAAAAAACCAAAGATTCTGTTTGTTAAAAAACAATTCTTGCATTTCATTTTTGAGCAAAACAAGTGAATCTGTGTGGCTGAACTGTCAGACTTTAATTGCTCCAAAAGCCTAATGACAATCGGGGAGAAGTGCCAGAAATTCACATGATTTATTATCTTCCCACACTTCAGTTTCAAGCAAATGTACAATCCCAGAGGGATTCTCAACCACTTCCTGACAGGCCCTCAGCATTGAATTAATACACAAGGTAAAAGAAAAGTTAATGTAGAGTATCAGAATTGATTAATGGAAGTCATGTCAGCTGTCAGTCCTCTGCAAACTAATTAGGCAAAATGCTCAAGAAAACTCAGTGCTGCATATGAAGGTTGCCAGAAACTGCAAAGAGGATCATAAAAGTAACAGTAGATGATTATTAAAAATAAAATGCAATAAAAGAGAACAATTGGACTTTTTTTTTTTTTTTTGCTTCACTGTTTAATATGTATTTATTTGGCCAACTGATTTTTGCCTAGAAACTAAGACGTTAGTCCTAAAAATTCATTCTAGTGATTTCTGTTTGAGTTTTCTAATCTCTGGAGAAACTTTTTATTTCAAGACCTTTGATGCTTTATAACAGAGTTCTGAAACACTGATGAAATAATAAAGCCCAACCAATCCTAGGTAAAAATAATCTCATCCACAGTACAAGAATTTATGTCATTAGATTGAACTAATTCATTCAACCACCTGCCAGGACTACTGAAGACTGAAGTATTCTATCTTTAAGCATGCCCCAAAATCAAGCCCTGTAACAACTGACATGCTTTTGGCCTTGAATCATGTTCAACATGGACATAGTATGCCAAGGGAAAACCATGTAAATGCTTCATAGAGGACAATCTGGAACATCCTGTTAAACATTCTGAATGTTCCTACACCCAGGCACTACAGCTGATGTTGGTTTTTTTTATTATATATCTTGTCTGCCCTATAAAGCATCAATAAACTCTTTTCAACATTGAAGTCTCTAGTCACATGAACATTATTCTGCCGGAAATGTTGGACTCAGTTCAGCCCCTTCATCCTACAAACACTTGGAACTATTGCACTGGTACCACATAAGTCTATGAAGTGCCATCTCCTCTATTACAGAACAAGGTCACCTTACGGCATTTTCTCATGTCCATGTGGAAGTGTCAGAAGTCAGAGTTCACAGCAGTTCTGAACTGAGCATAACCAATGTCTACCCCATCCATACTGCTTTTACTATTTTCATGTATATTCTATATATAATTCCACATGGGACCTTTACTGCACCACTGGAGATCAAAAGCCAAGGCCAATGTATCCATGCAGCTTATACCCTTATCATGCCATGTGAAAAAGAGTTGAAGTTCATAGACATCTTGAGCTAGTGAGGCAGACGGGCACAATAGCTTCATTCTGAAAAGGCTTCTTGATCTGCTTGCTAATTGCTCTTCCTGGAACAGGGTCAGCTCAGCCCTTCAATATCTGAATCCATAACTTCCCAAGTGTCTTGCACCCCCATAGAGTATTACAAGCTTCATCAGCCCATTTCCAGTCCTTTCTCGTGAATCACATCCCAGCTGAGTCAATGTGGTGGGCGTATGTGAAATCAGAAATAACCCTGCTGTGCTTAGAGACAGGGAGGGACCCCAGCTTGTCCTGAAGTTTTAATGTAAACATGCTCGACAGCCTGGTTCTCTCATAGTATGCCAGGTCCCATTTCTGCTTAAGCTTCCCTAGAGTTCACACTTCCCCAGAGTCCACACACCTTGGAAAAACTATTAACACAAAGAGTGGACTTCAACGTATCAGCGGTAGATATTCTTGTGGCTGGTTCCGTCACACCTTTTCTTCAACCCCAGATCCCTTGTTTGCTTATTTACTCCTTCTTCAAGAGATCACAGACCCAGCTCCATCAGTTCCCGGACAGCTCAGGCTCCCAGTCACTGGAGATGCCACACTAGAGCAAAAGAGAAGTTTTTGTTCTGGGATTTTTCAAGCGAATTTCTCCCACAGAAGCAAATTGACAATGGTATGACACTCCGGGAGGATGGGCTTGGGGACACATCCTTCTACCTGTATGCATCTCAGTCCATAGAGAGAGTCCAGGTATGACAGATTAGGTGTCCACTGTGCTTTGCATGCACATGTCTGAGAAAGAGCCAGAGAGGGCTCAAGAGTCCTTTGAGGGCCTTTTCTTTGATTGTGGTCTCTACAAATGAGAGAAGGAAAATTCTAGACAGTAACGATTGGGAAAAATTGCCAGAATGAAGTGTGTGGTGTCTGATATTCTCAGGACATAACAGATTCAAACTCATCTACCCACATAAAATTAAGGATCAACACCCAAATCAACCAGTGACATATCCATGGGGCCTGATACTCCCTTCAGACGTTCTGATGCTCCATTCGGTCACTAAGCTGATGGGGGCAAATGTTTCCCAGGGTGTTTTACTTTGTCTTGCAGAGGAAGAGAGAGCAGTGTCTGAGCAGTTGTATGAGCAGTGAGCAAATGTGGTCATTCATACTTCACAGTGCCACATCTTTAAACCCTCTTCCTCTCCTCTATTTATCCTCCCATGGCAGCTCCCTGGAAAAAGAGGAGCTGAGAGATTACTGCCACTAACTTGGGACAGTGGATGAGAGCTTGATGTTTAGAAGCACTCAAGGGGCCTCAGAACTCTTGGCATGGCCAAGGCATCCCATGGGCCCTGACCTGATATGTGCATGTAACCAGAGCACTCTGAGGGCATCTGCGGTTCTCAGAGATCAAGTGACCTAAGAGGTGCCAAAAACCTCTTCAGGAGCCTAGATCTACGATAAATTTAAACTTAATCCCCACAATCTTTGTTTCTATTTCCTCACATCTTTGTGACAACCAACATCTAATTCTAGCCAAAACGTGCTGTAAATAAAAACTGCCTAACGTGGTCAGAAATGCATCAGCTTGAAGTAATTAGCCCAAACAGCAGAGCAGTTATTAGTTGCAGTTCCATCTACTGATGGATCATTGTTTATTAATACTAAGTATAAATATGCCTTGGACTTACAGGCAGGTCCTGCTCTCTCACTGTGGTTGTCATATTTTGTCAGCGCCACCTGACCTCTTTATGGGTCTTCTTGACTACTCTTTAGGGAAAAAGAGACAGATCAATACAGCATGGCAGTGAGGGGCTACAGTCCTCTCCTATTTGGCTTGACATTGATTGACACTGAGTTTCCTGGAGAAGAATTGATGCATGCTCAGAAGAGAGTCCTGCACATCCTGTCTGCAACGGTATAGGTTGGCAGGCACAAAGAGCCCCTGCCTGTCCCCAGGCATCCTGAGGAAATGCCATGCTGTTCAACCACTTCAGCCCTCCAGCTCTCAATGAGAAAATGCAGTCCAATGGCTCTTTTGGCACAGGGTGGTTCCTACTCCCGTTATAGTCCGTAAGTCCTGTCCGTTGCTGGCAAAGGCTGCATGATGACAGACATGAAACTGACATATGCTTGTGCCTGGGTTCTGATATCCATGAGCAAACCCAAAGTATTGCCCTAAATATCCTGCCAGACTTGTTCCTGCACATCCAGGCATGTTATATTCTTCAGCCAGCACATCAGATGCTCTCAGGGTAATTATGCCAGGGAAACTAAGCAAACACTTCACAGCAGAATGGACTCATCCAGACAATCTATAAAGGATTAGGTAGTTGCCAAGGGATGAACATTTTTCACAGAATAATCATCCTCTCTCTAATCCTCAGCTCTGTATCTCAGGGAAAACCCACAAAATACCTGCAAAAAATGGGCACAGGAGCTAAAAATCATAATTCTACTGGAAACAAAAAGCACAGGCTCAGCAGAGCTAGCAGTTGTTCCACACGTAATATGATCCATCGCCCAGTAAAGCAATCAACAGCCTGATAATTTTCTCTCTTTCAAAGTCGTAAATATTACCTTTCCCCTTGTTCCTTTTCTTTCCAAAATGGTCTACCTGCAACACAAACTAATTGAACTCCAAATGTGTTCTAAAATTGTGTTTGATTTTCAAATCTTCTGCTTTTCTTTCAGACATGAAATGTGCCCAGATGTTCATCTAATTTTTCCAAATGAGCAAAGGAATTGCCCTCTATCATACCAACTAGAAAGCAACACAGTGAGGGCTTATTGACTTCCATCATTTTAAAGCTACTACAGGATTAAAACAGGATTCATAGACTTTTTCTTGAACAAAAGCAAGAGAAGGGGCATTTGCTATCAAAACTGTTTTCTGAAGCCATAATGTCCAGATGCAAATGAGCTCTGCAGGGATTTAATTCCTTCCAGGCTGGATTACTTGTAATTATTTCACCTTTTATTGACTTGAGAATAGGCTGTTATCTTGAAGTAATCTGTCAAAGAATTCAGTACTTATTTTTTTTCTTCCCTGTTGCACTAGTGGAAAATTTTCTATCCTGGCCATTTTATGGAAAAATCGGTGCTTTTTTAAAAAAATTAAATACAGTCTTTTAAAAAAAACAACCTGAGGGTGTGACTGCTGTGCAAGTTGTGTACTGGGGTAATTTTGAGCTAACTGCACAAGCCAGTGAAATGATATAAAGTCCTTTTAAACAGCTGACCTAAAAGAAAAAAAGCGTGTTACAAACTGTGGATGCATGAATCTCAGTCAATACTAAAAGCTGGAGAGCGCCTAATGAGCTGTAGGAGAACAAGGCTGGAGGGGATATGTTAACTAACACAACATCAGCCTCGACTCTGCAGTCAGGGCTGACAGAAACAAGTCTGTGCTTGGTGACCAGCCGACCCTGCTGCCTGCAGCTGGCTTGTCTTCAGCTGCCTTTCCAGGGTGCCCGTGTGCAAGGTAACGCCAGGAAGATGAAGGCTCGCACCGCCAGCACAGCACTGCTCGCTTTCCTCATGGTGAGCGGGGAGATGAGCGTACCCAGCAGCCCCAGAGCCTGCAAGACCCGGTTTCCAACACTCTCTTCAGCTTAATAGGCACTTCATTTCATCCTTGACATGATAGCGAGACACCTCAAGCAGAGTTTTAATTTTCTCTTCTGCCTGCTGGCCACTTACGACATTTAGTCCTCCAACATCTCTTAATGCAGCCAACTACATCAGACAACATCACCAAACAAAATGTTTGTTTTCATGCACAATGTTTAAAACACGTTTTTATCCATATTTTTAAGTTTGCACCAAAAAAAAACCCCAGTTAGATTGCAGGTCTTTGAAACCTTAAAATAAAGGCACAGAATATGAGCAGTGTGACAGATGACAGAGGTCTGAAATGCATTCAGCTGCTCTGAATTTTGCTAAGCCTTGGTTCTGGCAAAGCTGTTGAGTTGGACAGGACAGCCCGGAAAGCAGGAAATGAAATGGTATTTGAGTTAATTTTATTTCATCATTGCAGCAGGTGTTCAGGTGTTCTGATGCAGAGATTCAAGAAAAGATGTTTAAAAGATGTTTATCATTAAAGCTCATCACAGAAGCCTACTATTTTCAACGGCAGCTAAACGTAGTAAAGTGCATCTAAATAACAAGAATCAAAAGATCCAAAGGAACAGAGTAACTAAATCATTCTCTCGTGATTGCTGACACATGGCTGCCACCCCTGCATTTAATCTCAGGTTCTCTCGGTCTCATTTAACTAATTTATCCTAGTCACTAGCAGAGAGGAGCATATTTCTTGCTGAAACTATTTGCTCACTTTAAACAAAAAAATGTGTAAAGAAAAACAAAAAGGGTAAGATTTTTGGGCAAACATTTACTTAACAGAAATTACTGTATTATGGTATTAGTGGAAATAGGAGCAGTTTGACTCCAGAGATTACAGTATTCATTGTATTTTAATGCAGCCACCAAAACATAGCAAACATATCTATTATCCACAGTGCTATGATTCTTAAAATTATGGGGAATGCATGTGTAAATTAGTTCCATGGTAAATAAAATCAGTGTTTGTACTTTTTTTAAAATAACCCTATGAAAGAGTCTTTTCCTACTTTACATTGAGAAAATCTAGCTCTGAAAAAAAGCTCAATTTATTGACCTAAAGCAAACCAGAGATGTTTTGATTTTCTTTTTCCTACTACAACATGATTTTCAGCAAATTCTGCTACCTGATATACCTGGAGCAAGTGAATGCCGCTGAGAGTTCAGCACATTCAGGAGGAACAGAGTGTCAGTCAGAACTGCCTACACAGACCTCAAAGGAGGATCTTGACCACAGACAGTAATAACAAAGTTTTGCTGGCTGGTTATTTTAGTTGCTACTTGGTATTTTACATCAGAGAAGATAGCTTGGGTCATCCAACCCATCCTCTGTACTCTAAACTTCTCCCTACATCATTCTATAGTTAATATCATTGTGTTAGTAAAAGCTATGGAAGAAAATAGGCAGAAAAGAATGCTGCACATTTTGTAAAACAAATTGAATGCTTACCTGTCTTATAAAAAAAATTTATTGGTCCTCCAATAGAATGAAAATACAATTTGGTAATAGTTAACAATTGTTCCCTAATGCAAAATAGATGTGGAAGAGACCCACAGGGGCTGTCTAGTGCACGTCAAGGCAAGGTAACCACACTCAGCACTTCTAGCTCATGTTTCCAGAGAAAGCTTGCAGCATCCAATATCCTCTTAGTACCAAGGACCACTGTTTAACAAGGCTAATTAGAGGTATTTTACCCTGATGTGCATCCAGAAACAGCCTTCCTAACATTTAAAAACCACCAAATATTTTCTTCATACTAACATGCATGGAGACCATTCATTCCTTTTTCCTTTGCACATTTGGGGAGTGTTATCACGTTGCCATCTCTTCTCCACCTTCCCTGCTCTTCCCTCACAGGCCACAGCTTGTGTTCTTATTGCCCTATCCCAGCCTTATTACATTTATCCACATCAAGTCTTACGTTTGGTATTTTTCAGACAATGCATTCTTCTGCCTGTTATTCTGAATTCTAAACGCTGTCCACCCTCGTTCTTCCAACTGCTTCCATTTCACTCTCCCCAGATGAAATACATACACTCTTTCACAACTTCTTTGATGCAAGGGGTGACCGACACTGAAAAATGTATTTAGAACATAATTTGAAATATTTTCTCACTTTGACCAGGAACTTTTGGATGCATTTTGCAAAAATTGTTCCCCAGTCCCTTTTTTCACGTCACAGTAATTTCATCAAGGTAGTTTTACCTAGGGTTTTTTAGGAGAATGAAATATGACAGAGAACAAACCAGGTTACTAAAGTCAGTTGGGTTTTTTCCTCTATCTGAAAAGCCTGCTATTCTTCATAGAAAGAAATTTAGTTGATATGACTTCTTTTTTTTTTTTTCAAATCTATTCTGGCTATTATTTGTCATTCAGCTATTTTCCAAGCTTTTTGATTAATTCTTCTGCAACCATTATAGACATCAGAGCTGAGCTGACTGGTCTGTAATTTCCTCTCTTTTTTATTTTAATATATCTGAGGACAGGTAATACATTTGCCCTTTCCGGAATGCCATCGTTTCCAAATAAGTTTACAGAATAATAGTTATTGGCACTGACATTTTTTCTGCTTGTTCTGGAAGAACTCTTGAAGAAGTTTCAAGGCCATTCGGTGTGTAGATACTAAACTATTCAAATACTCAAATATATTCTTTCACCAGTCTGTTGTTCTGGACTTTCTGTCACTGGTGCCAATGGTATTAACCATCTGATCAATGCACACTCAATGTGATGGCCAGTACAGGGCTGAATATCAAAATTTTGTCCACCTTTTCAGTATGACCTACAATTAGGTGTTGGGGGGGGGGGGGGGCGTA
>VZTA01013652.1:36875-68435 GCA_013398855.1 Mohoua ochrocephala | reverse complement strand
GGGGGGGGGAGGGGAGGGGGCAGTCGTTAATTATTTCCTGGTCTGCTCCTTACTATCAGTGTACTTACAAAATGTATTCCTGTTACAGTTAAGCCCCTCTTGCCTGAGTCTCAGTTCTCGCACTCCTGGCGCTGTGCACATTGACCTTCTCATCCTCAATACCAGACTGTCAGTTCAATACTTTGTTCAGGCCTGGCAAGTATTCATGTTTAGTGAAAGTTTTTTCTTAACCTTTCTTTGCACAGATATTGCACACATTTCTTTCTTTTCTGAGGCTGCTAACTCTCTTGAAATCTTTTTACTTGATCTTCCTTCTGCAGCAAGATTATGACCAGGCTTTTTATAGTGTGTCTATTGTTTTTATTTTTTTATCCTTTCTCCTTTCTTTCCAACAATCATGCCTTTCATCTTTAAATTTCCATTTCATTTTTGTCTGTTATTCATAATCAAGAAAAACTAGTTTTAATTACTTTCTTTCAAGTTCAGTGCAGTGTCAAGAAATTGCTTTCAACATACTGCAAAAGCTTTTCAAATGGTTTGGTTAAAACTACAGCTCAGCAGACTGACAGTTGCTGATGCTCCTACAGCGTTTGATCTCATTGCATTTCCTTGGGGTCAGCCAGGAATGCCTTTTCAGCTGCTGTTTGGTAGTGCTCCTTGTGCCCAGGATAGCCTCTCTGCTGATACACATCACCTGATAGCATTGCAAGAACATGCACAACACAAGCAGTTCCTGTGTCTGAAAAGAAGGAAAAAAGATACTCCGAGTTTTCCAACCTAGGAGCATGTGCTCTACCATCTCAAAAATATGCACTTCAAAATAAATGTGGGCTCTCACCCTTTCTGGAAGGCTTTCCTGCCTAGCAGAGCAGAAGCAACCTGCATATCCAGCCTCCTTCATCAAGAGATATGCAACTCTTACTTTTTGAAGAAAATTTAGTTTTAGAAAAAACAGGACCAGCTGCTTTACCTCTTTAAAATTATCATCACAGTTGCCCCTTGCAAAGACTGTTATCTCATTCTCTCCTCTTTTCATTGTTAGCAGAGACTTTCACTGGTGTTTGTTTATGTCTCTGTCTCCTCTGTCCATATATTCTTGATTATAAAGCAATATATTTTCCTCCTTTTATCAGCCCAAACTCCTTGAGCCAGCTCTACCCTGGTATATCAATATTGCAGTCATGTGAGTTATTCCCTAAAGCCTCTGCTATGCCAATCAGGTAATAATTTTAATTATGTGCTGAGATTTCTATGCCTGCTCATCCTAGAGACATGATCTTCAGCATGTGTATCAATAAAGCCTTCTGTTTAGTTTTTCAGTATTTTAGCTTCTCCATTTTTATTAAATTTTTGTATTGCCCTTGCCTGGATATCATTGTACACTATGTAGTCATTGGTCTGCTCTAGCCCTCTAAATGTCACTGAATGAGAAAACTACACTGTAAATTCGCCAAAAAATTACATTTAAAATTGGCAGTTAGGATACATTTTAAATATATGCCAGCCCAACAGGCTTTTTATTACTTATTATAAGGAGCAGAACAGAGACACAAAAAAAGCAGAGAATTTTGCTTATGCAAAATGAGTGGCTGCATGTCTGCCTTAACACAGCAATCACTCAGAGTGTTAAATTCACTAATTCAGAGTGTTAAATTAAATAATTTCCTGAGCAGAAAGCCACACTGTTGAAAGACTTAGGGGGAGAGGGAGGGGATGATGTTCATGGTGTTTCTTC
Source organism: Mohoua ochrocephala (assembly GCA_013398855.1). NCBI lineage: Eukaryota > Metazoa > Chordata > Aves > Passeriformes > Acanthizidae > Mohoua > Mohoua ochrocephala. The sequence continues at coordinate 66,700 of VZTA01013652.1, read as the reverse complement.
TCAGGTTTTTATAGTTTTTACTGCCTTTCACAGTGCTAAATCAGTTTAAACCAGTTCACATTCTCTTCCTCGGTCACTATTGCCTTCTTTGTATCCAATTTCCAAGCAGTCAGACTTAAGCACCTTGAGACATAATGTGTTCTTTAGCCTGCAACCTCTTTAGTGTCCACTAGTGACTGAATAAAAGATGATGTTGCAGGATAAGACACTGATGTAATTCCAATTCTCTTCTTTTTGTTTAATTTTTGACAAGCAATGGCTCCTGATAAAGCATCCTCTCCGCACATTTTCTCTGTAGATTTTAGCGGTAAGATTTTCACTTGAAGTAAACCAGTATTACACCAAGGAAAATTCTGTAAGTGGTAGTAACAAATGAAACACGGCAACTAAAAGTACAAAACACCTGGAGACAGATTCTGCTATCAGTCCTCTTCAGTGAGGCTGGATCAGTACACAAAAAATCCCCAAGATTTACAGCCTTATGACATGTAACAAGAAAAGAGAGTTATGTTAAACTGAAAAAGCTAAACAAAAAGCTGGAGGGTTTGGTGTTTCTGAAATGGTATCCAAATTGCTATTGAAGGCACTGGAGTTGTAGGGGTGCTACGAAGTGCAAGTCAGTAGTAATGTATTACAAAGGCTGCATTGCCTATTCTTATTACACAAAAATTACTCATTCAAGCCACTTTTTCTTGCGTGTCCTTCACACTGATTCCAAACATATCTTATAAGGTCTCCTGTGATTCAACCTAACGACTTTATACTGCTCTTCTAATTATTTGTCTTAAGACATCATGCAAATTATAATAACCCAGATTCTCATACAGCAAAATAATCTTCTTAGTTGATTCTCCACAGGGTTTATTTATTCAGCCTTCTATCCTAGAAGAAATAACGTCGACAGTAACCTCTTTTTCTACTTCTCTTCCACTGAATAATGTATTTTTTTTCAACAAGAGACACTAAGATCAGTGCTGATCACAGAAAAATCCTTTTAAAGGATGCTTATTATTTATTCAATTTTCAGATTCAGCATAGACACACGAGGTATTCAAATTGTGCTATTTAATACTGATCAGTCACTTTTAGAAGACTCTCTAATCTGTACAGTTATTAAGTATAATGGGATTTATTTCAATAAAGTCTAACACTAGGAATGAAAGTACATGTAGTAAATCCTATTATATCTAAAGAGATGGGTTGCATTTCCCTGTTTACTTTTTAATCCTCCTTTGTTGGGAAAAACATGTTTTCATTTGAGGGTGTTTGAGGGTTCTTTTCCTTGATGATCAATTTTACCATTTGAAAGCAGAGTGAAGGTTGAACAGCTCCCTTTGAAGTGAGCAAATAGGATTCCCATGAAGTTCAACAAAGGGAAGTGCGAAGTCCTGTACCTGGGAAGAAAAAAACCCAGGCAACATTATAGGCTGGAGACCAACCAGCTGAAAAACAGCTTTACAGAAAAGGACCTGGAAGTCCTGGCAGGCACAAAGTTGGACATCAGCCAGCACTGTACCCTTGCAGCAAAAGACGGCCAACAGCATCTGAGGCTGCGTTAGAAGAAGTGATCCTTCCCCTTTATTGTGAATTGGTGAGACACACTCAGAGTGTTGGATCCAATTCTGGGCTCCCCAGTGCAAGACAGACATGGATGTACTGGAGTGAGTCCAGCAAAGGGCCAAGGAGATGATAAAGGATTTACAGCGGCTGACATATACGAGAGGCTGACAGAGCTGGGACTGCTCCTCCTGGACAAGGCTCAGGGAGATCCTATCCATGTGTATAAATACCTGGTGGGGGCAGCAAAGAAGATGGAGACCAGGACCTCCACCCTGGTGCCCAGTGACAGGACGAGAGGCAATGGACACAAAGGGAAATAGAGGAAATTCCATATAAATATAGAAAAAAACTTCTACGTTGAGGGTGCCTAGAGAGGTGGTGCACCCTCCCTTGTTGGATCTACTCAAAACCCAACCAAAACATGTCCCTGAGAAACCCGCCCTAACTGCCCCTGAACTGAGCAGGTTGTTGGACAAGTGATCTCCAAGAGGTGTCTTCCTCCATTCTCAGTGATTCTATGACCCTGTGAAATCATCCATTAATTGACTGCAGATCTAACACCCATCTAACAGAATCTCACTTTATACAACTAGTTTCAAGAGCGGGAAGGCAATCAGATTCTGTCTCTTTACCTAAAGAATAAATTAGGCTGATTTTTCAACAGTTTGCCCTTTTCAGGTTCATTTTTATTAGAACTCTGCTGTATTGATGCTTCTTGTTCTATTATAATTTCTGCATGTGGAAAAAAGAAAAAAAAAAGAGAAAAAAGGAAAAGAAAAAAAAGGAAAAGAGATAAGAAGAGAAGAAGGAGGAAAAGGAGAAGAGAAAGAGAGAGAAAGAGAGAAAGAGAAAGAAAGAGAAAGAGAGAGAAAGAGAAAGAAAGAGAAAGAGAGAGAAAGAGAGAGAAAGAAAAAGAAAAAGAGAGAAAAAGAGAGAAAGGGAAGGAAGGAAGGAAGGAAGGAAGGAAGGAAGGAAGGAAGGAAGGAAGGAAGGAAGGAAGGAAGGAAGGAAGGAAGGAAGAAAGAAAGGAAGAAAGGAAGAAAGAAAGGAAGAAAGGAAGAAGGGAAGAAAGGAAGAAAGGAAGAAAGGAAGAAAGAAAGAGAAAGAAAGGAAGGAAGGAAGAAAGGAAGGAAGGAAGGAAGGAAGGAAGGAAGGAAGGAAGGAAGGAAGGAAGGAAGGAAGGAGGCATCACTTGAAAAAGAATTACAAACTTGGGCCGCAAATCAGCGTTTGGTGTTCACAAAGCAGCATCGCGAATGTTGTTTATTGCGTTAGCTGACCAATCAGAAGTGGGGACTGAGTCACTGTGCTGGTGGATCAGCTCTCAGGTATAAAGGCTTTTCTTATCAAGTTTTGTAAACTCTTATAGGGATGTAACCCAACCCCCTTCTCCTCTCTCTCCTTATTGGCTGGTTTTTATGTAACCATGCCTCCTCAAGACCCCCTTTTTCAACCAGTCCCAAGAGGCTCTCGCTCTCTAGGCACCGGGACTCCTCCGAATAAAATGCCTTTGGGATTCCCTGGCTGAGGGTCATCTCTCATCTCCAGCAGCGCCTAAACTCGTCAGCCTTCGTGGGTTTGGCTGCGTGCTATACTGCACGGGCGAGAAGTGGTCAGCCAGCGAGGTGCTAAACCACACTGCAGGGGCTCCTTTGCGAAGGGAACCCCCTTGAACAAGCTGCTGCCAGCTCGCTCAGCCAACCACGTGTGCCACAGTTGTTCAATGAAATGAAAAGCAACATGAAAAAAAAACCAAACTAAACCCCAAGATGTTTTGAAGTTCTAGTTATGCTCACCAGTGGCAATTTTTCTTTTTAATGTTAGATCACTTATTCAGCCAATAGAGTGCTAATGAACAAAAATGCTGTCTTCTGGAAGGGTGGGAAAATGACTTCTTCTTGGTGTCCTTTCAAAGGCAGGAAATTCAAAACCTGACTTCAATAGAAAGCGACACCTAATTAGGCAGCTTGTGTTCTTAGACACCGAAGAGAATAAAAGGTAATGTAAGACATACAGCTGAAAGTGAATCATGATGGAATTCAGGTTTTTAACACACGAGGAGGGGTGCAGGTCTTTGGCAGTGAATACAATTTGCGATTTCCAGTTCCACAGTCTTCTTCAAATAAAGTCTTCTGTCTTAATTCTTACTTTTAGGCAAATGTGTCTGGGAACCCCACTAAACAGTTCCAGATACGTAAAAAAGACCAAATACATCAAAATCTACAGATATGCAACCACATCCCCCACAGTCTAGTTTTGAACGGATACAGATGGGAGCAGTTGTCTTACTGCAGGTGATGTTCAGTGTAGTGTACACCATTTGTCTACTGAGGTATATTTCACAGTCTGACAATTCTAAGTCAGACAATACACTTAAAACAAAAATAAAAATTGCCATAATTTCAGAATAAGGGCAGTTGTATATTTCCTGACAACTGCGTGCCCACAGCACCAATCCTTTCTAATTACAGACCATATTTTATAGATGTAATGATATCGGTGAGGTTATGTCCTCCTATTCATCAGATTTTGATCTGTGTAATTGTCGTTTCAGTGCTTGGAGCATAGGAGTTGGCTCACGTAGGGTTCAATCTGCATAATTTCAAACACTGAAATTATACATATAATATGGCTTTTATATGGGCATCTTGAAACCTTCAAAAATTTTCCCTATGTAAATATTATATTTGTCAAAACATTGTTCCAAGATTATACTCGATATCTGGCATGGCTTCTCAGACAACTTTTTGAGAAGAAACTAATGGAAAATATCAATACATACATGAATAATGGATACAAATGACTTGAGAAGTAACTCATTTTCCAAAGAAATCATGTGGCTGTTGGAGTGGTAATTGATAATTGTATGCAGTACCACAGTACCAGGAGAAAAAAATGGGCTTTACCAATACAGAGACAAAATATTACCTATTTGCTTCTTGATGCCATTTGCTTCTGTGCTTCTCTCAGCTTCTCTCAAGTCCCTGTAAGCTGAGAGGCCTCAGACAAGTTGGGGTCTTTCTTCTGCCTTTAGCGGATGCTCCTGTTGAGTTGCATCTGGGAACTTTTCCCCTGGAAGGCACAAAGTACAGTCTCTGTCTCATAGCACAGCCCACCACAGTTCTCTCTTTTCCTTCTGAAAACAGGAGTGACCATGCACCTTGTCCCAACCAGGCCATTTTGCCAGACTCAAAATTTTGCATGGCACATGTCACACACACTGGAGAACTGTGGTGATGGAAACTCCTTGCGTAGCTTACAGGTAGAGGTGGCAATCCCTCCCTCGAGGTTTCACTTCACCTTTTCAGGATGAGATGTGCAATTGAATGACTTCAGCTGCCCCTTGAGTCAAGCTTACTCTAAAGCCAGCACTTCTCTGGTGCTGATCATGTCACCTTGCCCCACTCTTAAACTGTTAAAAGACATAGGTTTACCTGAACATAAGAGCTCTAATGTCAGCACCATGGTAGTAGGCTCTCTACAGAGGTTTAAAAGGAAGATCTCGCTCTGCCCTGTATGTAATAGGAAGACATGAATAGAGGAAAAGAGGTAAGACAAGGCAAAAATAAAACAGACATAATTAGTATAAAAAAAAAAGTACACTGTGTTGAACTGTGACTTCCTCTCCAGACTGGTCTTTCAATCTGCATTATTAGATCCTGCACAAAAATGATAAAAGAAAACATTCCTGTCAGCATCTTGATATGGGAAACCATTCTGTTATGTTCTAAGGCATCGGGTTAACAGCACACACATTCTGCACTGAGGATTATAACCTCCTGTTGCAAAGGGAACAAACTGTAATTGCTTCTTCCAAGCCCGATTATTACAGTCTGTGTGTCTGTGACTCATTAAAGAGCACTGAGAGGAAGCTGCTACATATGCAAGACAGAATGTGCACACACACACACACGTACATAAGCATATTGTTCAGACACTCACATTTATAAAGACATCCAGTATATAATATGGAATGGGAACCCAATACTGCCAATAGGAAAACTAGTGTTCTGCAAATTTTGTCTATTTGCCTTTTAAATTGGAATCAGAGAGACCATGGGAATATATTGGCACCACTTATGTTGCAATCCTCAATGAGGTAGTCATGGTTTCCAAAATTAGCAATAACACATGCAATTTGGAATCTTAATTACTGCTCTGTAAAGAAAAATCACTGACTTTAAAGGGTGTGTTATTGTCATTATTTAGGAATTAATTTCACACCATAACATATGGAAAACAGAGTGCAAAAGAGAGCAGGGTGAGATAAGAAGCAGCAGCATTCCCTATTTGTTCTACTTCTCTTTTCTGTGTGGCACATCAGGAAGTTTTCCCCGTATTTGTATTCTCTGTATGTATCTCCCTGAGAATATCTACCTGGCTCTGGCTAATTGGAACATTTGCAGAATGGAGTGCTTGACTTTGTGAATGGCAGCTGAGAATTGCTCAAAGGTAGTTTTTAACCGGTGACTCATTCCTGAGTGGGCTTCAGGAGCCTGACCGTCAAAGGAGATCTTTATGTCTCATTTTATCATACTGAGACTCTTTGACTACAAACATGCCTGGGCAAAGGCAAAAAGACTGGTGAGCTTGGTAGCTTAATTCCTTTTCCTGCACCACAAATAGGAGTTACTAACACACCAGGAACTTTTCCTCCTTTGCAACGATACTGCCATAATTTTGAGCGACAAGTAGAAACCACAATACTGCTACAGATCTCTCTGGGTTATTGAAGAGCACTAATCAGAAAATAACATTCCACAGCTGCTGCTTTCCTGAAGTACTCTTCACCATTTACCCTGGGAGAAGCTGTCATTATCTCCTGTTAGCAGAAAGCCTACACAAAGAGGGTCTTTAAGGTAGTCAGTGTCATGCCCAGTCTGATCTCTTCTTCTGGCAGACCCAGAGCTTCCTGTGTGTTCCCTTTGCCTCTTCCCACAGTATTCTACGAAACACCCATCTTCACTGGAGAGAGATACTTCTTAGTAGATAAGTATTGTCAAAATGTTAGACACTTCACGACCACTTTGTGGATGGGTCTGTTCCCACACAGCCGACTCACACACGTGCCCCTGGTTTTTTTGTGTTGCCCACACAAGAGCAGTGTATGGACAAGGACAACCAGTGAAATGGAACAACATGAAGCAAGCAAACAGGATATCAGTACAAATCCTACATCACGCAAGATAGTGGCATAGTTTTAGATAAAGCAGAAAAAAACCCTTATGTGTTCAGCATTTCACATACGAGTAGAGGCATATTTAACTAATGAAACATGTAATAGGTTCATGAAGAACATGAGAATTTGCTCTGAGCAAGATTGAAACACTTTACAATAATCTTCATGGATCTTTTTATACGTGCTGTTCTCTAGGTACAGTTCAAGATTTATCTTCACTCTCACTTTAAATCCTTTATTTTAAAGGGAGGCCGGTGATCACCCTAGGGCAAAAAAAAAGTAGCCCTATTGCTTTGGGCTATATGCTTTCAACACTGCCACTTGTTTCCTTACAAAAAAAAATTCCAGAATTTGATATCAACCTATTTAAGATGAACTTTTCACACAAAATTTCAAAATGATTGAATGATATTTTTTTCGCAAATCTTCCAAGTCTGAAAAAAAGCGGGTTCAGGAAAAATGCTTTGGTAGTCCAAGACTCTCCAGTATCTAGGGCCAGTTTAAGGGACAATGACTTTGGAGGTTCTAGGTCAACCTGAAATTTGTTATGTAAGCTTCAGGATTGGTTTAAAACCCAGTCAGGAGAGAAAATTTGACAAGTGAATCAAAACTAGATTGCTGATTCAAATTGAAACAAAACCACATATTCACTCCTTCGTGTATTAAACTGGATTCTCAGGGATATTCACATAGGTCCCTTACTCTCTGGGCTTTCAGATTCACCACTGCTGTGTCATGGAGGTTCTCAAAAACCTTGTCCCGCTGTTACCATGTCACACAGGACACCAGACACAGCACGGTTCATGTTCTCATCATTCATCATGCAGAAAACTGCTGAAGCAATTCAGTTAAGAAACAAAGACCCAGTGCAAGACAAAGCCAGAGGGCATTTAATTATGTAAAATCCCTGGATGGCATCAGTGGGACCTACCCTACTGTTTGGCAATGCTTTAAGCAGTAAGTTATTAAGTATTACTGGTTGTTCCTGGTGTTCCTCTCTCCCTTACCATGACTGAGAGAGAGCTGAGCTAGGTCCCAAAGAGGATACGAACAGAAAAGGGATTTGGTGTAACTGCTATGGCAGCGATATGCTACAGTCCTGCCTGCAAACACAGGATATTTTAGCTGTGCATAAATGTGAATGCGTCCTAGGCTCTCAGAAAGCCTGTAGTTACCTTTCTGCGTGGAAACTTTTTCGTTTGCTTGTCAGGTTTTTTTTCCCCCTAGCACCAAATATCAGAGATTTTCCTATTTGCCATAGCAAGCCTCTTAATCAACCTGGCATGCTGCCTGGTCGAGGTGGTTTTAAAGATGGAACTGGCAGATCTCTTTACGGCTGTGACCTGAGTGATTAATCATGTGCACTGGTCATTTGGTGACAGCAGGAAGCTTTTCATGATTGATGGAAATGGGCCAGGCTGGAGGAAGAAGAAGCTGAGAAGGAACCAGATATTGATTTGAAATCCCACTCATCCCGTATGAGTTAGAAATGCTAGTAACAAATTCCTCCTTCTCCTCAAGCATTTACTTGCAGTTCTACAGCAGGAGAAAGAGCAGTGAATGGCAAATTAATATGATGTAATGGACACGACCTCTGAAGTTTCCTTATGAGGAGAGAAACTTCCATAAGCCTTTCTGTGGCACTCGTACCAGTGCTAGAGCACAGGGATCGACCAGCGAAGAAATCATACCTGTGTATAAGTACATGCTCTTCTGTGCAGGGATTAGTCAGGCCCAAGCGTTACTTGGCTCTATGCAGTTGCAAAGTCAGTTGTCAGAGGGAAGGTTTGCGGTGCTTTCCTGGCATGAAGGGATATCCGACAGCAGAGAACTCAGAGAGCATTCAGCTCTGCCTTTGGCACCTGGGGAGTGATGGAGAAGTACACAGAGAGATGCCAGGACATCGTTCCCATGGTCACCTGGAAGGCTGCACAGCAAACCCAGTATGTGTGACCACACTGTGGCATCCTAGGAGGTGCCCATGGCACTGCAAGTTGCTGCATGAAGCAGAGAAGAAAAGGGCTCTGTTAGATTAGTCAGGTCACACACACCCATCAAACAATCGCAAAGGAAGCAGGGAGAGGGATTAGGAGCATAGCACATGTTGAACATCCAGATCCATTCTAATAGTCATGGATGATCACCCACAAGCTCCCATGCTTTTCAGCAGGTCGTGTCTCGCCATCACAAAGGGCTGAGTTTTGCTGCTCTTCACTGCTCAGAGCCCTGGCTTTGGTATTGCCTCTGCCAATCATGCATACAATTTTTCTAGTGTATCTACACACATCCAAGCTTTTCACCACTATAAGCATGTGCTCCTGGTGTTCCTGGCCTGCCTCCTGTTCTGTTTCTCACGTCTTAATCTAGCCGCTTAATTCCATTCAGTAAGGACATTTTCCTGCTCCCTCATCAAGCACCTAGAGTAGAGTTAGTTTTTTGACATTTTTTTTTCCTCAGAGGGCTTCTCCTCTGAAACGGTTTGTTATCACTGACCAAGGTCACAGTCCATAATTTCACACTGACTGGCCATATAACAGCATATCCCCTTCCTGACCAGCTCCCACATTAGGGATTTCCTCAAAAACAACAAAAAGTATTGTGGACAGGAAAACTGAGGCTGGTTCCCTCTAGCCAAAGCCTTCTTCAAGCCATAGTGCTCCCACAACACGGTGAAGGAAAGGTAGTTCTCAAGCCTTTCTGCATTCACCACTTTCTGCAAACAGCAGCATACCAGATGAATAACAGATGAGGTGGGTACATATCCAATAGCTGAGCACTCGAATAAGTAAATTACAAGGCACATGCTTGCAAACCTCTGTCTGTCACTGCAAACAAATCCTACCTGCAGAAGGTCACCTCCCCCTCATGCCTAAACACTGTGCATTTCTCTGGAGTGGTGTAGGACTCTGCTCATCATACTGATCAGCTTTCTTGTCTCACCCCCTAGACATCCTGGATGGTGAAGTTGGCAGAGGATTTCACTCAGGAACAGGACACCTAAATGCCTTTAAGAATCTATTCTTGGAGGTTGTCATCAGACTTGGCTGAGGGCAAAGGAATTACACTCGAAATCTTGGTTTCAGAAAAAAAATAAGACATTTTCATGTAAATCAGCATATAATTGATCCAATAGATATTGTATTTGGGGAATAAAAGTGACAGGCATACATTAGCACCTGTCACACCCTCTCATGTTCAGCCTCGCTTCCCCATGCCCTTTCCCTCTAGAGCTTCACCCCACTAATCACTATGCAATGTCACAGCTGTCTGGAAAAAACATCGCCTGAACATAACAAGCAGACACATGAAAAACCAGTCTCAGTGGATGTTATTTGCTTTGGTGCTGCTTTTATTTGTGAAAATTCTCAGCTTTTAAACTCTGCACAGACTCGGTGACCTGGAGGCAGAGGAGAGATGGTAATGGAATAGGTCAACTTTTCTGTTTGTTGCTTTTAAGGAAAAGTTCTAGTGCTTATTGAACTGATGATGTCTAGTTGCCTGTGGTTATTCTTATCTTGTGGTTGATTGCAAGCTCTGATTAAAGCTTCTCCCAGGGAAGGGGCACTTAAAAGAGCTCTCTCCAGAGTGGGCTCTCTGCTATATGAGTTCACTCTTCAGCCTTTAGTCAGGGTGCTTCAAGAGTCAAGAACCTAACAGGCTGGCTAATTTCACAAAATTTATAAGAATTTAATTATCTTTGAATTCATTTAATTTGTCTTTAATTCATAAAAAAAATTCAAAAGTTATTGCTAAAAACAGAGAAGCCCAGTATGATTAAATAAGAGACTGGGCTAAAATCCACCACAGGGCTTTCCTCCTTCCCTCTCTCTCATGCGCGTGCACCTGCAGGCACACACATATGCAAAGAGGGAAGAAAATGTGTGGCTTTCCTTAACGAACCTGATGAGAGAAACTAACCCTGATAGGGCAGCCTGTGCCCCATCTGTACTATCACCCCGGAACTGCAGTGATCTCTGAAAATCTTCCTACCAGCCTGCAAGTTGGTGGGAATTCCTTTTGCTTCTTCCCATCCAGTGACCTCCTCTCTGCTGCTTTCAAGTAAGGGAAGGCTCTCCACTGCAAACATGACATCCACTGCAACCATTGCTGGAGAAACCTCAGCTGCTACCTGCAGCACTAAGCCCTCAAGACCAGACCCACAAAACTGAAGGATCCTCCTGTCAGGAAAAAGATACCGTGACCTGGGGAAAGATAGAAAGAATCCTAAAACTTTGCTTTATCTTTCTGTGTTTTTTGCTAGTCTGTGTCATTGCTGCTTTATGTGGAGAGAGACATGGAATTTATTTTTTTTTTTCAGCTAAATCTTGTCTTTTCTCACCATAAAAATAGGTCAAGCTCAAATCTGAGCTTGATTACAATTTCTATATACAATACATTTTCTGCCATAAATCTAGCTAGTGTTCCACTGTTTGTAGTTGCAGTCTACTAATCTATTCAGTCTCTTAATCGCAAGGAATTTCATTCCAGTCCCGTTAGTAATTGCTCACAAGAGTTGGAGTGCTGTCTCCATCCAGTGGTGAAATGTTAAAATGCTCCTTTCCAGGAGCTTCAGTTTTTCAGACTTTTTGCAAAGCATGACATACATGACATCTTGATTTTAAATTGCCCAGCTAGCAAGTGGGTAACTGCATTGAAAGACCCCATATGAGACCTAAAAATGCACATTCCATATATATATTTAAAAAGTAGTATTTTTATCATAAAAATCTCATCACGGCAAATGCTGTGGATTTTAATTCTTAACCCCCTTCAGATTTCAGCTTTGTCTTTGACAGCTGATATTCTTCTGTCATTGTAACTGTTTCTGGAGACAAGAATGCAGAGCCTCACCCACCTCCCTCGCCCCTTCCTCCTCCAGTTTAATGCAGCTACATCAATAACCTCCTCTTTGCTAATGTAAAAAAAGGCTTCTGGCAGTTCACATTTTTCATACGTGGCAGCAGGAGAACACCACTAAAGAGAGTGAAGGGTTAGAAGAATTAATGTGGCTTTGCCAGCAGAGACTCCATAATTAGTTAAGCTCCTGGTTCTTTGCCTTTCTTACGCCACATTGATTTTAGCTGCCATGGACAGAAAAGAACAAAATGCAGGCAGAGTTGGCAAGCAGTACCCAAAGGAAAGCCAGGTTTATTCCTCGCTGTAGCAGCTTGTGCTTTAAGTCTTTCAAAGACAGGATGCCCCAGCTTGACTCTTACCTTGGCCTCCAGGAATACATTCTTGTTTTCCTTTCTCTTTGTTTTTGGCCTGGCCTCGGGAAACATTCAGTCTCAGATTCTCCTCACAAAGAAGAGAAAAAATGATGTTGTCTCAGTAGCACAACACCAACTTTATCAAAAAATGGTGTGAAAGGTTAATTCAGGCAATAAATGGCCTGTGCCAAGCTCTCAGCAATATTACATTGACCTGCTCTTTGTTTTGTTTTGTTTTGTTTTCCCTAATTGCTTTCAAGTATGCCAAGGCCTGGCTGATCTCCAGAAACCTGGAGCCGAAAAACCGTGCAAATCCATTTATAACCCATCTCCTTGGACTACCCTCAAGGCAGCACTGGCACAGTTCAGACTGCGCTTCTTTGTATTCTGAGGACACTGCTGAAGCCCGCTCAGGTTCGCTGTATGTTCTGTGGGTCTATGAAGCTGCAGTATGGGATTGGGAAGAAATCGATTTTTTCAATGTTGCCTTTCAGCATTTTAAACCCACGTATGGCCCATTCTCTTTTGAAGGTATGATAGCTCTGAAGTTGGCAAAAAAAGTTGTCAGTAAAGCTGTGCCTGAGATATTTGGAGAGTGACTTCTGAATGCTCATTTGTTATTCCCTTCAGCTGCCAGGTAAACCCCTGATTCCAGAAAGTTTTGAAACAAGTCTTGCCAGAAAGTTCAGGAGTGTTTGGACCACCTCCTTGTTTTGGATCAGTTCCTAGATAACTCCATTCATTCAAATGGTCCTTCTAAACTGAACAGGACTGGTAAGCTACTCTTAGCACACCAAGTTATGTATGAAAATACGCTAAAAATCTAGTTTTAATTTCTCATTAGGTCAAAGTGCAAATCTGGAAGTACTGAGGATAAGTCTCCTTTCATTATTGAAGTGCTAAGGAAAGATATTAATTTTTACAGAAGGAAATCTACCTCGCTCAGTAATATTATTACTTTATTATAAAACTAAGAGTTAGACAATCCCCCTTCTTATTTCACATGGATTTCTTTAAAATAGATAATGCAATTCTTTGAAAAGACGTGACCTTTTGAAAAAATGTTTTCCAAGTCCCTGGGTCTTTTCTATATCTCTTCCTGGCCAAGTGTACACCCACATATACCAGCTCCCATCCTCAGGCTGCATTGCCAAGGAAACCATACAGGTTGTACTTGGATGGTTCTGCTGGTCCTTTGAAGAAGACACTGAAGGACGCCTGCATTCCTTAAACAGCCAGATGAGAGCACGTGAGAGTTGTCTCCTCTTAGAACTGCTTAGGAGCAGTTCTGCAAGTCTGGCAACAGTTATTGGAGCCAACCTGCCTCTGCACAGGGGCTCCTGCCCCTACTGCTATTTAGGTAAATCCCACATGAACTGTATGGCCTAAAAAGTATGAATACTGCAAAACAGTCATACAAAGTTATTATCCTTTCCATTCAAGGACAAAAGTATGGTGCCAAGGAGGTGGTTTAACTCTTAATATGAGAGCTATCAGCAAGTGCAAGCAGAACACACACTGCTTACTGAACAGTGTGTATTCAGCAGGGCTGTGAAGCAGGTTCTAACCCCTCTCACCACATTTCATTTTTCACAGCCACCTTCATTTTTCACTTTCTTTAACAGATGCATCCTCCTAAAAACTTGCTGTAAGAGATATATTTGTAATCACCTACCTGCATTTCCACACAACTGCATTGTTCATAAAGGTTGAACACTCCTGTTGATGAGACAGAGGCTGTCTGATATTCAGCTGATTTATCAGTTCCCAGTCTTGTAGCAGTGATTCAGAAAACCCCATGTCCCATCAGCCTGCAATGACCTGAGAGTTCTCCATCATACTTTGCTTGGAAGTAATTCTAGCCAATTTACAATGCCCCAGGGAAAAGGCTCTGAACTTCCCAAACTCTCATACAAGTCACTCATTGTATTTAAATCCTCTAGTCCATGGAATTGTTCATGTAACCTTTATCCAAGAACAGAAAAATTAGGTCACAGAAGTATTTTCATGGGAAGCTTCCTCTATCTGTTAAACTAAAACAAGTCAAGACAGCCATAACCCATTTCTTCATTCTGACTGAAGAGTTTCCAGACTCCCATAGTTACTTATAGTGCAGGGCTGTGCTTAAATCATACCAGTTTTGTTCTGAGTAACCAGAAGAATTGGCAGAGATCACAGATCACTGGATCCTTGCCTAGTTTTGTTTCTCAGATATCTCTCTCTTGCCCATCCCTGAAAATAACTCCAGGCTCAAGGTAGAGTTGAGTTGAAGCTTTTACATGCTTACCCCCAGCACAGACTGCTGTGCTGACTGTCACTCTGGGGATTCAGAAAGCTTCCTAACCCCTGCTAGAGAACCCCTCCAGAAGGATTTTTTTCCTCCCCTAGTCCAGATGACAACTTTGAGGTAGAATCTTCTAAACAGGTAGTAAAGTGCAAGCAATAGCAACCCTGAATGAACTTCCAAAGAATCCTCCCCCTGGAGCTGCCTGCATATCTAAAGCAATGTTTGCTGCCTGTCTTCTAGGTGCCGACTGTAGTCACTGTGCTGTTCTGTGCTAAGCAAAAATATTCTTTCCAGTATATCATTACCTACAGGGTTGGTAAACATTGACTTCACTCCTGTGCCTGGAGGATTAACTTCTTACAATTGCAGCTTGTGATAAATAAACGAAACTTGAGGGGAAAAATAATGTGTTATCAGAAATCCTTGCTGTCAGGGCATTATTGTGCTGGGAGCTGGGATTTCTCCACCCCTGTTTCAGCATTTCCAGACTAGGACATGTCTGTGTCTCTGGGAACTCAGTTCAGCACTGCTCTGCTGCTCTTTCAAAACAATCCCTAATTCCAGATGGCCATGGGGACAGGACACCCTTTGATCTGAGAGCACTCCCGTGTCTCACAGCTAAGCACGGCTGTATCTGTGCTTACAGTTGGGCACCAGAGATAGCGACTGGGAGCACGGCGGTGCAGTGATTGGGGGGCCCGACAGCCACCACGCAGCAGCACGAGGCACTCTGCGTGTGCGTGCGCGCACGTGTTTTCCGAATCTTCCGTTCTCCTGCGTACACGTTTCCAGCAGACTGCAAAAAACCACGATGAGTAATGAAAATAGAACTCAAATTCTTCCAGTGTTCATTTAAATACACTTGCCTTTCTTTTAACCCCATCTAATTCCTTAGTTTTTCTCTTTAATTGTAATCTGCAGAATTCAGATTGTGCAACTTGCAGCTATCCATTGATTTTATAATCTAGCTGTCACAAGACCAGGCACGGTATCTTAGGTCATAAGAAATTACCAATATGGGTGAAAAAGAGAACAAGATTAAAGTTCTTTCTTCTAATAAATTACATTAATAACATTAACGAATAACTTTAAGTGTGTAGACAGAATTTGTTCTGAAAAACCACAATACTAAAAGAGAATTAGGAGTGACAGAAGACAGACAGCTGTATCTGCCAGAGGATATCACATCAAGCTGAACATGAATGCACCTGTAAAACTACTCTTGCTAGAATGCTGCTTACTAACAAGTTGGAAAATGAGTACAAAAAAACCCAACAAAATTATTAACAAATATAAATAGAGTATGGAATTTTAAGAGTCTTAAAACATCAGAATGGCTGCACTAGGTCAAACCAAAGGTCCTTCAAGTCTAATACTCTTTCTTCAACTGTTCCATTAGCAATCCCCTTGGAAGGTTAGCACAGGGTAAGCACATCTGCTGTTTTTCCCTTCTACTCCTCTTAGCTCCAAATATTTTCTGCTCAGGAAATTCCTGAGCTTGAAGAGATTTATATGTTTATTAAACCCCAATAGAAAAACTCTTCCAAGATTTGCCCAGTTTCAACTTGAACCTCACTCATAGTCTCGTCATCATCCTATTTTTTTGCAAATTCTGTAAATCTACTATCTCTTGCATGAAGAACTGCTTATTTTCTTTATTTTCCTGGAACTGACTGGTCCTTGTAGCCCAAAAGACTATGAACAGTCAATCCCTGTCCCTGTCCATGACCTCATTACCACTGACAAGGCCTGTGCATATACCCCATAGCCACTTCAGCCAAGGCTGAAGAAAGCTAATCTGCTCAGTCACACCTCAAATGCAAACCCTTCCATCTAATTATCCCTGTGGCCATTGTCCAAATGCCTTCCACTTTTAACGTTATGTCTTGAAGATCAGGGGATCAGAACTGACCAGAATCAAGGGATAGGTAAACCATGATTAATATGGTGGCATAACTAGGTTATCTTCATTATTTTCTCGTTCCTAAAATCTGGTGTGCTTCGCTCATTTCTCCTAGACACAGAGCCGATGTCTTGCTAACAGTGATCATCAAATCTAGGCTCATTAATTTTTATTTTACCCCATGAAAATCACCTTACATTCATCTACTTCGATCTCCACTTGCCCCTTTATTGTTCAATCATCCAAGCTTCACTGGAAGTAAAAATATTCACTGATATCGCTAATTTACTTATACAATAAATAAGTGTGAAGAGATGACCCTTACAGATGTTCTTTCACATTTTTAATCCAACAAAATTTCAGAGGTTACTTTCTTCCCCTCTTACAGCAGTTGTTTATAACAGTTTCAGCAAGAAGAAACACAGTCTTTACAGAAAGATCAGCTTGTCATAGAATTTATTTTTAAAAAATGAACAAAACAAGCAAAAACCTAACAATTTTCTGCTCAGAATCACCTCACACGTATATACCGGCTTGAAACGGAGTAAAACCTTTAGGCATGTACAGCAGAAACAAGCCTGTATTTCTAGACTGTGTTAAGTGACTAATATATTTTCTGAGCCTAACTCGTGTATTTGTTTGCCTTGAAAAGAATTGCACAGCTTAAAAAAAAATGCACTGAAGATGGCTCGTTGCTTATTTCATAGGGGAGTGCTGCTGTGCCACATAGCATTGCTGTGGTTCTTAGGCTTCATGGACAGCAAGTAAACAGATTTATGATATTGTTAGAATAGACTGTGGGTCTCATGAGGTGTGACAGCTGTTATTTTACAGTACTTAAGTCAGTGTGAAGTGACAGTCAGCCACCTACTGGAAATGGTACATACAGGCATAAATAATGCGTATCCACACGACTCCTGCAGCACATAAATGCAATAATGCAGTCATATCCCCTCTTTCAAATGCACTCTCCTCAGATGATCAAGACCACTTATTGGGCAGCTGTGATGCTCCGTGACAAATTTCCCATTCTCCATACTTACCCATTCTTTATGGCACAATCCACCCTTTTCAAATATAGTCTTTTTGAGCTTGCAGTTTATCCCATCCACATTCTTCTTAGCACACAGACCGATTAAATTACTGTAAATCCACAGATGTGAAAATAACTACCTGTATCTTCTTCATTAAAGATCCACACATGAAAAAAATACATTATTTGCAACATAAAACGGGTAGTTCCTGATCCACCTTCATCACGACAGAAGAAAAATGTTTCAATAGAAGCACCTCCTACACAGGACATGTTTTGTAACACAGACAAAAACATTACCTGAAGCAGTCTGCTAATTTGACACTGGTTCAGGAGGCAGGACCTGACTGAATAGAGACAGAACAACTTCATGATAAGAGTACAATGTCAAGAGTCAAGAAACCTGGACTCTCCTCATGGCTCTATCTCAGATTATTTATGTAACCATGGGTAACTCAGGTCAGGGCTCAAACGCGTGACTGAATTATGAGCATGCAATAAGTTACTGCGGGTCTAAGCAGCAATAACTCATGATAACTCCTTGCACTCGCACAGCCAGTGAAGGACACGTAAGCTGATGCAAACACTTTGAACCTGGGCAGATGCAAAACTGCATTTAGAAAGTGTAAATAATACTCGGTTGACAAGGGGATAACTTCATGGAGTGCCCTATGTTGATTTTATTAGGTGCCCATAAATTGAAATAAATCTTTTTATTTTAGCAAGCATAAATCTACCCGTGAAGGCCTATGTGCTCCAGCCACTTCCTTCCAGTACCTCTTACAGATATTTATTTATCATGTGTTAAAAATTCTGTTTCCCTCGATACAGAAGAAATTTTGTAAAATAGTTACCCTGCTCAGGTTAATCTTCACACTCAGCAAGGTAGTGGTTTTGGGCTTGGTTTGGTGGGGTTTCAGGTTTGTTTCATCTTTAAGTTTCAAGGTTATCATGTGAAGTGCTGATTAGACCAGGGATATTTTTTC
This sequence comes from Mohoua ochrocephala, assembly GCA_013398855.1. Taxonomy (NCBI): domain Eukaryota; kingdom Metazoa; phylum Chordata; class Aves; order Passeriformes; family Acanthizidae; genus Mohoua; species Mohoua ochrocephala. The sequence continues at coordinate 48,542 of VZTA01013652.1, read as the reverse complement.
CAAAAACATTTGTAGGTTAAATTTATATCAGCAGATTTTATATAAGATATCATCTGTCAGCACCTGTCTCACTTCATGCAAGATTAGGTATCATTTGTCCTCCCACAGACAGAATAAAAGCAGAAAACCAGTACAAAACCTCATGCTGTATATGTAACTAACTCAACAGGATACGGGGAAAGACAGGCAGGAGGAAATATGGTTGCATTGAAATGGTTTGCACTGTTAAAAGAAAAAATAAACCCATTTAAATTGGATTGCAAAATAGGTTTCGTATATACAGACTAAAGTAAATTGGCAGGAACCTGCAAAGCAAGTAGAAACATAACTACTATAGACACTGCCAGATGGAGAAAATAGAACAACTGGAGCAGAGTCATCAGTCATCAAAAGCAGAAAAAAAACGGAGGCAAGGAAGGTGTAAGAAAAGGTGAAGACAATGTGTGTTGTTGATAGCAATAACATTTCTACCAACGAGCCACAAGCTCTGCATTCAGCTCCTAGCAGAAGCAAGCTGTATTTATGCTCCATCTGCACACAAAATGATTTAGCTTATTTGTACACAAGTGATAACATCTGCACTCTGCTCCCAGCAACAGTCCGAGCCCTCCCTCTGCCCTGCCTCCCCACCTGTCTCCAAGTCTGAGCTACCAAGAGCTGGCAGAACCACCCACCCATTGGCGGCCTGACAGGCTGAAGATCCATAATATTTTAAAACAACTTTCAATGCAAAAATTTACATATTAAAGCAGAAAGACTCAATCAAATTAATTATTGGGATTTATTAAAGGAATTTGGGCAAAGAGAGTACCTTCTCCCTCAGCTGGAGCTCTGCATGCTCAGCATTAACGATCATGGAGCTGCAATGGATTCCCCCGCTTCAGCCAGGTGGAGTCTGACAAACACTGCCACAGCACAGGCACTTCAGCTCCATTTTATAATTTGAGTTCCCCAAAGTGCCTATTGTTGCACAACAGAAGAGACAGGAGCGTTACTCCTGCCATGTGGGCATAACACACAACTTGTCATTAGATCACTACCTAAAATCCTGCATACTGAAGGCTAAAAATCTTGCAAGTTCCAAGTGCTAAAGTAAAATGGAATAAAGTCTAATGCGACCTCCAGACAGCTCACTTCATCTTTCCTATTTCACGTTCACTTCCACGTCAGTGGGGGATGAACAGGTTACAGCAATAACATCCAACAAGCAGCCACTAAAAATTCATTTTCTTTCTCAGATCTAGATAAGGTTTTAGTAACAAGTGGTGCTTAACAAGAGCATTCAAAGTGGAATTAGAAAAAACTTCAGAAGAGAGCGACACAGATAGCCCCAGGGTCCCTTCATGCATATTACTCAATACTCTGCACTTTCCTGTTTCCTCTAAATCCAGCATAACTGTCTGGAACAACAATAACAGTCTCTGCTTGTGCTTCTGGCTACCATATGTACACTGGCCAGAATTCTTCAGCTTAACATATGAGACATTACAGCCCCACCTAAGACAGGCTCACGATTCAAGCTATTGACAGAGCCAGATACCAACACAAGAGATGAACAGTGGGCAATAGTTCCACCGCACCAGCGCCACCGAGCCAATTGTCAGCACTCTCCTTCCCAGTTGCCTGTGGCTGGAGATCAGGCGTCAGGCTGAGCAAAGATGCATCAGACACCTCTCTCCCCTCGTGGATGCCTTTGAGATGCGCATCAGTTTTTGCCAGCCTAGAGAAACACACAGCTCAGATTCTCAACAGACCAGCAACACAAGTCAACACAACTCCCAGCACAACCCCCTCCACGCACACACACAAAAAAGATATGTTGATTCCAGGGGCACATTCATTCCTTGGTGGACTGTCCCAGAACAACTGCTTGGACAAGACAGCCTACCATCTCTAGCTGGCCTCTCAGAGCCTTGGCAGAATCCTGCAGCCACCCCTAGGGACCTGAGCACCTCCACAACACCTTTTGGTGCAACTGCAACCTCAGCAGGAACAACACAAGCAGAAATGTTCATTTCAGCGTTACTGTAGTTTGTAAAATAGGTGCTGTTGCATCATGCACTACTGCATAATAGACAACATGCCCCAAATAAAACTTAAGCTTTGGAGTACATCACTTCAAAGCAGTTTTGTCGGGCTTTAGTATTGTTTTTTTATTATCCTATTAATTTTTTGATTTTGAAAAAGTTTGTTGTTTGGAAAACTTTGCAAAACAATAAACTGGAATCAAGGATGAAGCACAGCCATAACCTAGAGTTGATTCAGACTTATACCAGGAGTGACTGACAGTCAATGGATATCATAACTGCTAAGTGGCCTACACAGAGCTGGTCTCTGCCCATTCCTGAAGGAACAGGTGCCCACAGGACAGAAGCCAGCAGCACAGCTGTGTGAATCACTCACTACCCGGGGGCAGATGAGTCGGGCTCAACCACAACAGCTGCCAGAGCCAAACAATCCTCTGAACAGCATTTGATTCTGAAAGGAGCCCCCCACACGGCACAGCCGAGAAACTCTACACACGGCTTTTAAGTCCAACAGACACTTCTAATGAGTTGGCAATTTACAAATAATTTAAAAAACCCCCCACACTCCTCACCACAAAAACATAATGCAGATCTTACACTGTTTCCAACACATTTAGTCCTCAAAATCTAGGTTTGCGTTTGCTTGGGTTAAAAAGGAAGATGATTCTAATGAGAAATGGCCAGATAAGACAAATCAAATCCCAAAATTTTCATACTCTCCACCTTTTAAAGATCAGATCCAGAAAACAAGAACTTTCAAGCAGTCTTGTGAATCAGCACAACAGCACCCTGACCTCGGCTTCAGAACCTGTGATTCCCTGTGGCACCCCGGGCCACTAAGCGCCAGCCACAGTGCCCTCACACACCTCAGGAGGGCAGAGCACAGGCAGTGACCCATCAGCTCCAGGCAGAAGCTTTCAGCTCTTACACCCCTCACCTCTCAGCAAAAAAGTCCTTTTGCACAGGCTTTTTTGTCTGCTTCGTTTAAAGGGATAATCCCTAAACTCCAAGCCATTCCCTACATCTCAAAAAAAATACAAACCAGGTAAAATTGAATAAATTTTTTTCAGCCCCACTCTCTTCTCCCTGGCAACCCCATCACCTCATTCAAGGAAAATGCAGTGGTCAAAACATTCCATAAAACACAAGCACCATATAAACCACTTCAATTTGGTTTCCAGTCTATATCTTGATGGAAAAAAAAGACACATCACACCGTTAATTTTCACATGTTTAATGTAATGGCACTCTAATAAACTTACAGTACTTTTATCTCCACTAGATACTGTGTTTCAAAAGTATAATGGGAAAAAAACAGGAAAAACCCACTTTTTTTGTAATTTTAAAAACTAAATCATTTGGAGTTACATATGCATAAATGACTTTCAAAAAATTGTTCAGGATTTTATTTTTCACCCTTATCTAACAAAAACTGGTTTTGTTGGGTCTTTTCATAAGATGTAATGAGAGATAAAAGATGGCACTTAAGAAACTGAAGTCAGGGGTGTCATAAGGTTATACCAGGACTTCCGCTGGAGAGCATGCCATGAAGCAAACACTATAAATAGGGAAAGAATGTGCAAGAGCTCCAAATAAATGAGAAGCACAACATGTTTTTGCAAGCTTGTGTTCTGAGGGCCATGAAAGTGAAGACTCTCGGCTGAGGAAAGCCTGCCCCAATTTCCCCAGCTGAAGTCTATTAAAAGCAAACCCCCCATAGGAAACCATAGAGACAGCCATACACTGGTTTCTGCAATACTCGTGACAAGCTTTCCCTTGTGGATCAACAACAAAAGCAGAAAGGTGACTTGGAGAAGCCACAGAAATAATGGGAAGTGTTTGTTATTTTTCCCATGACAAGTAATTAAGAGAAATAATATGGAATCGAGTTGAAATAGACTAGGCAGAAGTCTTTTTAAGGTGTATCAGCTAAAAAAACTAGCAACACTATTGGTTTTATTATCAGTTTCATACTTAGACTTTAAAGAGATCAGGAAAACAAGTACACTTTGTACTAAGTTTGGAGCACTCTTAAAGAGGGGAAACTAGTCTAGAAGCAGCCAGGGGACTCTTATTTTCACCTAAAAGTTTAGCTCAAAAGATTGTGAATTTATACAGTCACTTAAATGACTTGAGTTTTTGGGGTGAAATGTGTTTCCTACAATTTACAGTGCTCATTTTAGCTTTCATTCCTCTAATTCAGAGTGAGGGAAGGGATCCAAGTGAATTGCTCATTCTACTGTTTCCAATTTTTTTTTTTTTTAATTAAGAAAATATTCACTAGACTAAGAAAGGCATTAATATTTTACCTTTGCATCTCACCTCTGGAGTTGCCTCCCACCAAAGGACATTCACAAATACTCTCACATGTAATACTTCATATTTGTGAGAGAAAGTAATTCATAACTGAAAGTTAATAATTTTTCCACTTGGATGCCCACACGATATGAATTGGGCAGATAGTCTGATTCATGCACAGGACTAATGGAGTATGTTAAAGAAAATAAATGCAGAAATCTACATGAAGTACAACCTTTGCTTGAATCATATATTAATTATACAGAAGAAACAAAAATCTCTACTGACACAGAAAAAGGGTGAAAAAAACACACTCAATCCAGTACTTTTCCTACTACAAGAATATTGCACATTCCGATAATGTTGCACAAATTACTGGCTTTTTATAAAGACCATATATGAGGTATTAGTCTATTAATAAATAAAGAACATGGAAAAGGAAAAGCACTTAATATAACGCAACAATCCATTCCAAGGATTAGTCAACGACAACTGAACAAGCAATAATACGTACCCTTAAGGGGAAAGGCTAAAGTTCCTTAGCAAATAGGCAGCTTTCAGTATCCATCCGACAAGCAAAGGGTTAAATCCTTAAGAAAGATTTTAAGAATCCAAAGCCTATTTAGAACACTGCTAGTTAAAATGCTTATTTTGCTCATGCAATCAACCTGAAAGGTAAATTCTTGCCTCACAATTCTAAAGGGACTGCCAATTTAACATACTGAACCTGTATTACTAGTTAAGAGTTACAAGAGAACTTTTTGATTAGCTGATGTCAAAGTATTTGGGGGTTTTGTTGTGGGGCATTTTTTGGTGTTTTTTTCTTTCTTTTTAGTTTTAAATGGTTTACACTAGTTGTGGGTTTCCACGGTGCCAAAATCATTGGTACTGTCCTTATAAGCAGTTTCCAGCCCCACAAGGCACTGGATGAATACAAGGATTGTAATTTTCAGTGATACTCTGTGGTTAGACTAAGAATTTACCTTTCAAATCACAACGCTGAAAAATTCCTGCTGACAGGTAATAAATCTGTCAATCCAAACACTGTATCTTTTACTTAGACCCTTTCCAGAACACCACAAATCTGTAGGCAAGCTTATCTTATTTAAGTTCCTAAGATCTCAGAGGGGTATTTTAGTTCGATAAGTGAGTTAGAAAAAGTACATTGCACACACGGTAATATAATAAGCATCAAACAAGAGTATTTTGGGTGTGCTCTTCTAAACCTTGTTAGACAGGTATTTGTATTGTGAAAGGAGGGGAAAAAACCCAAAACAAAAACTTTGTGTGCACACAAATTTACGTACGTGAATATCCCTCTATCCCCATAATAAGTCAAGGGTTATTCAAATCCTAAGATCTTTTCAGGCCAATGAAAGGCTACTCAGAAATAAAACTAATTCCTACATCGCTCACAATCTTAACATATTCCCTCTGGTTATTTTCCAACTTCAAAAAGTAAGGACTTTACTAATACTTTTGCAATGCTAGAGAGAGTAACAAAGACCCAGGCAAGTCATATTTCTGCTGCTATTTTGTGTAAATTATCTAATTTGCACAGTAAATCTGTATCAGGTAAAAACTGCAAGTGCAAACTTGGAAAGACACGATTAAAAGAAAAGCAGCACTTCAAAATTAAAGTATCTCCTCCGCTTCAATCCACACACCAGTAATTCAATCAGTCCTGAACTGGCATAGATGAAAAAAAATTATATTACATTTCTGAAATGAAAAATATATATCTTGTGTTCAAATTCAGGGAAAGTGTTTACTAAACTGAAATATATATAATTTTTTCTGTCACGCGAGATTACGTCTTTCCCATTCTAAGTAGTTGTTGACACATTTACTTCCCAACAGCATGTTGTTTCTAGTCTGAAGATTAGTTTCATCTACAACTTCCTTATAGTAGTTTAAGTGTTTTTTAGAAAATACAGTTCAGAGAATTTCTTCCATGTTAGCACAAAACCAAGAAAGAATATGAAGATGTCGAGAAAAGAAGAAAAGAAGAAAAGTTTAGAAGAAAGGAAACATTATTGTCCAGAACAGTCAGTATACGTGGTAACCATGTTTCCTCGTCTCTGAGTGACAGTCCTGCAGTGCTTGCTGGATCCATGAAACCTGGCATCAGTTCGCACCGCGTGTCTGTGTGCATTTTCAAAGTCACTGAATGAAAACATTTTTTCCATATTTTCAAACACATCATCAAACAGTCCACCTCCAAAAGAAAACTCTTGGAAAGAACGTCTTTGCCGATTCTGAGCCTCCCGATGACTCCGGAAGTGATTTTCAAAGTGCTTTTTTGACCGCGAGTTTTGACTAAATAGGTCAAAGTCCTTGAACAGATCGTCAAAGTTGAAATTAAATGACTGATGGAACGGGCTTCCATTACTTCCTTGTCCTCCATGACGGCCAAATTGATCGTATTCTCTTCGTTTATTCTCATCTGACAATGTTTCATATGCTATTTATGTTTAAAAAAAAAAACAAACAAAAAAAAAAAGAAGTTACAGTTCATTTCCATTTTAAAAAAAACAGAAAAAAAGAAAACCACACACAAATACAAAGAACGGCAGCTTTCTCTCCCACTCTTCCCGAACCGGACAAAGCAAGACTTTCAGTCAATGTTCAAGCCCAGTCAAGCTCAATGTTTATTTACCTTTCTCCAAACCAAAATAAGCTGCTTCAAAATAGTTATTCACAATAATAAACACAGCTATATTATAAAGACAGATTATATGTAATACAACACAGTTCAACTACCAATAAATATTAGTGTTTAGATTTGAAAGAAAATAACGATGAGAGGTGGTGATCAGAAAGCCTGAAGGAAGAAGGATGAGTTAGGAGCTCTACCTAACAAGACAAAGGAGCTGCTACACTCCTATAACAGAAACACAGGGCAACGTCTGCAAAGCTACTTGCCAGCCAGCCAGCAAGTTCTAGCTACACCCATTACAACCAAGCAACAAGATAAACGTCAAGGAGATAAAGGGAATGAAATTTCACTATGTGCCAATTCTCAGTTTTTCAGAAGTTCAGCAATAAACCTAGATTTTGTGACTGGATATATCCAAAATGAAATTAGATTTCCCTCCAATCTCTGGTCTAGAACTACAGCTACTGGTGTTCCAAGGCAGAAACTCTGATAGATATCTGAGTTACCCATTCTGATAACTAAGTATTTTAAAAACTCGTTTTCATTTTCTTACCTGTTAAAGACTTGCAATTATTCTATACAGTTCAACACTTAGAGTTCCTAATTCCTCCTGCAGTAGGTGCTAACAACTGCAGTATCTAACAAGACTGTCCCTTCCCTTTCATTATATTACTAACTACCTTTCTTTCAAAATAACTCTTCTGCAGACAAGAAGGTAAAAGCCAGAAATCCCACATTAGCTTAGTTAGGAGAACTACACAAATAGATGGATGTTATAACTGAGTCTACAGGGGACAGAAGCAGGTATACCTTATTTTTCAGCAAGTCTTCCTGTTCTTGATTATCCACTTGCACCATTTTATTTTACTACAGAATACTTAGAAGTGGTGTATGCGCAGGATCACAGGATAGTTCAAGTTAGAGGTGACCTCAGTCTCTACTCTAACCTCCTGCTCAAAGTAGGGTCGGTTATGAGATCAGACTAGGTTAGTCAGAGCTTTACCCAGTCATTCCTGAAACATCTCCAAGGTTGGAAACTGCACAACCTCTCTAAGCAATCTGTTCTTACACTGGCCTGCAGAACAGAATCACAGAATTGTTAAGACTGGAAAAGATCTCTGAGATCATCAAATCCAACCATTATCCTCAAGGTGAAAAAGTTTTTCCTCAAGCACTCTGAAACCTCTTGCACCTGTTGTCTACTGTACTCCCATCATGAACCACTGAAGCACCCTGCTGTGTGCTTTTTTATAATCTCCCCCATAGTTACTGCAAGGTTGCTGCTAGGCCCTCCTGAAGCCCTGGTAGTAATCCTGAGCTGGATCTTATGAAACACATCAAAAGGTAACAATTAACCTCCTAGGGCTAAAGCTGTCCTACTACCCAGTATTTTTTGTGAAAACAGGAATATGCCAAAAGCCTAATAAGCAGAAATGCGACTGTGTAAAAGGCCTTCTTATGTGCGAGAACACAGAAAGTCAGATTTTGATGCTGGACATTTGACAGCACACAAGTAAAATTAAGAAAAAAACCCACATTTATATGTCTTATTCAGTAAAAACAGAATGCATTTAAGTTACAGATAAAAGACATATATCAAACTATTAAGATAAAAGTTAGTGTATATTACCTTCCGCAATTTCTCTAAATTTTGCTTCTGCACCAGGACTCTTATTTTTGTCTGGGTGGTATTTCATAGCCAGCTTGTGAAATGCCTTCTTAATCTGGCGGTCAGATGCATTTTTTGGAACTCCTAAGATATCATAATAGCTCTCTGTAGCCAGTATTAATTCAGTTATCATTAAAATGCAGAGAGCAAATGTGAAGACAGATTGCGTAGTGGCCATTTCTCCAGTTCCTAAAAAGAAAAGGAAACATACTTGAAGAACAAGTTATTTTACATTCCACAACAACTTAGTTAGAACTGTAAACTGGCAGAGGAAGACCAGTATGTTTCAGGAGTCAATGACAGATTTGTAAGCGCACTGTTTTACACGTGTCAAACTCCATTATGCTATTTTCATATTCGCAGAATATATAAGTGAGAATACTGCAAATTCATATTTCACATGCGTAATAACCACTTTAGCGTTCATCTTTGTTTTACACTTAACTGATCATTGTCATACAAAGTTGTGAAAGTAAATATACAGCATATTTCATTGCACCAAACATTTCATGCTGCCATACCTGAACTAGCTTCACATTAATCCTTGAGTTCTAGGACCATAAACACAGCGGCTCTAAATTAAGCACAGGCTGCAAAAACTGACTCTCTACTGGAAGACCAACTCACTGATTAGCAGGTGCGACAACAGGAGCCTGAAAACACAACTGGCCTAGAGATGACTGTGAGGTACAGGAAGACAAAACTATTCAACACTCATGCTCAGCTTCAGTTCATTTAACCAACCTAAGGTGAACATGATAAAGAGTAAATCATTCATGTCCAGAGTTCAGCCAAGTAAAGCACATTTTCCTTTATTTAACAATGGGCTGGCTTAGCTCATCTGCATATCAGATTGCAATATAAAGGAAAACACCTACCATGTCTTTGATATCACAGAATTCATCTGATAAATACCGCTGCATAGAAAGGTTTACATATGAAACCCTTAGTGTTGGAACTGAAGGGAAAAAAAAGTCTTTCACACAAGACAAGCTCTTTCAACAATAATTAAAAGCTGTAACTCTTTTTTCAACAGTGCATCTGTCAAAAAGATGTATTTTGAAACAAATACATGAGAATTTAGGGAAAAACTGTGGCATATATAAATGATTTACAAAAACAGTTCCACATAGCCACATGATGTCTCATGATTTTCAGGCAGGACAGGGTGAGCTGTTCCTACTAGAAGGTGGGAGCAGATAATATGCCTGTGCATATTATATTTAAAACACAGAGTGCAGCAAGGCAAACGTTCAAAGACAGAATGGTGGCTGACACCTGACCAGAAGGATGTACGACAAGGCCCTGAACATTCCAGACGTAACACGTCCCCCCCACCAGATTACACTGATTTGAATGTAACGTAAGAACAACTCAAAGATGACTGGCGTTACTTTCCTGAAAGTTGAATAAACAAACTTACAGTCTGAGCACAATTACAGTTAGAATACTTTTACTATCCAGCATGGGACTCAATATTTGTCAGGCAGAATTCAAAACCTTTGAATATCTGATACATAAGAAAATGAAGCATTTACCCGAAAATCAATACCCTCTAAACAAAATTAAAATGCAAGAACCAAAAACGGAAAAAAGAAAACCATTTCTAATAGGTAAGTCAGGGGGCTAAATGAATGCTGTGAGACAAGAGCAAAAGGGTTGCAAGATTAATCTACCCATGCCCTCCTAAGCATTTATCTGGCCAGCAGCCTGCATGATATCAAGTGTTAAGGGGCAGCAGTTGAAACAAACTGTATTTTGATCGGTGTACTTAGATACCAAATGCACAGTTCTTTACAGTATTCTTCACGCACGATATCGGACATATTTTTAGTACAAGATTTTCCCACATATCTTCTCTCCCCACTTCACTAACCTTAAATTTTACAACTTAGGCGCTAAGAACTACACACATGTACATCCTAACTATTTTTACAATCCTTTTCAAAATAAAGCCTCTTTTAAATACTTATTGTGCTAGTGTCTCTTCACCCTCGGTTTCTCAATCAAAAAGGGACAGGTAAGTTGCACTTTCCAGGCCATGCACTGTAGCTACTTAAACCACATTCCAGAATTCTTCTAATAATTATGAAGAGCTACTTTATTTAGGTACATCTGTCAATGAAGTTAAGAGACTTTATGCCACATATTAACGATTTAATTCTGTTGGGTGAGCAGTTACAGATCTCAGCTACTGAGATCTGTTAACTACTATTGACCTTTGTATAAGAAATGCACTGTCTAATGTTTATCCAAGAGGTGATAACAATCAGTTCTTCATTAGTTTATGAGCACTTATCAACAGGTGCACAATGAAGTGATGTTTGAGGATGATGTACCTAGAATAAAATCTGTCACATATAGAAAATAAGAACCTACTTCACCTTGTAACACAAATACCCTATTCCACCCTTCTTTGAAAGTAATTAACCAAAATCTTGGATAAATGCTTATATTCAAAGTCTCACGTACTCAGAGAACCCAAAGCATCGCCATTGTTCTGCTACTGCTCTGATTACAGAATTACTATACACTAACCTGTGGAATGTTCACGTCCTATAATTATTTCTGCAAACAATTTACTAACAGTAATAAAGTTACCAAAGTCTTCCCTTGGTTCTCCTATCACGAGTAATCCGATGAGTAAGCAAGTCTCCCAGTCCTCAAGCAGCTAACAGGCAAGACTGTCAAACTGAGGAGCTCGTACTTGTCTTGGCCTCTCCTATACTGACTCGAAAGCAAATATAGGAGAATCTCGCCCTGGCGCACATGGAAACGAAGGAGCCATCCTGGCATCACCCTGCCTATCCAGACCCCTGAAGAACCTCGCTGGAGCCGGACCGCACCATCGGGCGGGGCCAGGCCAGAGCCGGGCAACCGCTAAAAGCCGCACTGAGCGACGCTGTCCCATCTCCAGTACGGCCAGGCTGGGAAATACCCCCGCAGCCTGGCCCAGAGAGTCCCAAATTCCAAATAAATGCCCCGGACAGAGCCCCAGTGCCTCCCCCACCCCC
>VZTA01013652.1:0-36506 GCA_013398855.1 Mohoua ochrocephala | reverse complement strand
GGCTCGTCCCGCTGCGCCCGCCCGTGCCCGCCCGCCCTTCGGTGGCCGCCATGCCGCGGTATTGCGCCGCCACCCACTGCAAGAACCGCGGCGGCCAGAGCGCCAAGGACCAGCGCAAGCTCAGCTTCTACCCGTGAGTGACAGAGGAGCGGGGCAGGTCTGGGTGAGCGCTGGCCGCGGGGGTGGTAGTGAGCCCCACCGCGGAAGTAAATGGCCGAAAGACTCAACGCCACGGGTCCACCACGCCGGTGGTCCCCGTGGAACCCCGCCTGGTCCCGGGAGGCTGGAGGGAAATAACTCTGACCCCCCTGGGGAAAGGGAAGGTGTAGGGAATAAAGAGTGGACAGCTGGGACATAATCACACACGCGCGGTCCCTCGCACAAGGCGGACGGAACTTGGGGGAGGGGGCGATGTTACGGCAGTGTCCAAGGACTCTGGAATAGGTGCGGAGGGTCCGGGAAGTGAAGAGTAAGGAAATTCGACTAAAAAAATAAAATTTGCACTTTTGACTCTTGTTTCGCTGCTGCCTACGTGGAAGGGACGTCCCAGCAGGGCAGGCAGTTGTGGAGCCTTTGGCTTAATGGTGAAGTGTCTTGTGTATGATCGTTTACGTGCCAGGCGAAGGGCCTGGAAGAGTAGGCAAGTAAACATCTATTGATTCCTTAAAATTAAACTTTCCCACTAGAATCGTTACCTTTCCTGCACTATGAACAGAGGTATTGCTGGTTGACTGGAAGCAGATGAGTTAGCTGGAACTTAGCTATCTCGGTTGCCAAAAACCAGTTTGTGGTGGCTGCACTGTGCCGCCCAGACACCGCGTGGACCAGTCGCCATCCCCGGCCTGCAGTAACCTCTGGACTGTTGTGGTTACGTGGCTGTCGCTTCCCAGGATGCTGAGTTATAAACAGTATTTCGCAATCCTGAGAGAAGCACAGTGCAGGTAACCAAATATTAATGTATTTGTGTAGAATAATAGTATGGAACCGTTTGTCAACAGAAGCAATTTAAGAAAAATTGGAAAAACAGATTTCACAATTAGCCTCAAAATCTGTTTTGGTAAAATTTATACCTCAAACTGAGTTTTCTTTCAGTTTCTGAGTAGTCATAGTTGTTCCAAGATCAGGAAGGCTGTGTAGGAAGACCCACAGGAAGACTGCTTTGAAAGAAATTTTATTTTAGATTGAAGGAAAGCTTATTTCCCTGGCACATTTCTAATATGGAATGCATCATAAAACAATCAGGAAAATAATTTCTTTTCCCTTGTGCTTTAGAGAGTGTGATTGCCACATAGATAATCAAAACAAGTTTGAGCACTGAGACAAGTTTATATTCAAATGTATGGCATCAGTATGGAGATGATTGCCAAAACATAGCTTTTTTATCTAGCCTTTGAGTTGTGCTGCATTCTGAGTTTCATGCTCCTGTAGAAGGGGTGCTGAGATTTGATTTATAGATTTCTCTTGCCCTATATTAGCGACTACTACTGACATAAATTGCAAGTTTTATTCCCTTGCCTCTTACCACCACCAAAGAAGTCCTCTGCTGCTCTGTGCTTGGGGTCTGAGCCCCTTCCAAACCTTTTGTCACCTAATCTCAACTGGCCTAACTGCCCTTCTTTGTTTTATTTCTTCACTTCTCTGACTTGTGTAGTGACAGCAGCTGCTAAATAAATTCTGTCCACTTCCTCTTTCCATTTCCCCTTTTGTTTTGTGTCTTGTTTACACCAGAGAACAGATCCTGTTGATGAGGGAAAGGCATGTTGAAGCATAAGCAGGTTTTGGCAAAGTTGCTAAAATAATAACTTTCCCTGTCAGACTCTTCTCTGTCTCTTGCTACAGATTATTTTGTTTTCCATCTGAAGCTGGCTGAGTCTGGGCAGAGCAATGGGTCCTGTCTTGTGAGGGTAACTGCAGGGAGAGCAAGTGTTCTCCAGGCCTTGGAGAGGGTGTGATTGGCGACATGATCTTCAATGAAAGGAAGCCATCGTCTTCCTGAGAGACGTTTTTGGACCTCTTTAGTAGCACCCAGGCTGAGCTGTGTTACTCGAGGAGCATGCTCTGTCATACATGCAATGCTGCCATCGGGTGCACATGATCTAAGCAGACAGGATTTGAAAAGCCTCAACCTGTAACTTGTCCTTCAAAGGTTATTGTGTTCTTACCAGCATTATTCCTTGCATTCCTGCAGATATTCAGAGCTGGGTGCATCAAAAGGTTGCTCTGTTTCCTTGGTAATTTGAAGACTTACATGGCAACAAATTCAAAAGATTGGGGAAGGGGTAAAGACATACATCTTTATGATGTGAATTTCAGCTGTCTTTCAAAATCACCTGAGTTTGCAGTTTTGGAGCACAGGGCCTGCGTAAGAGTCATTGCTATGTGTGGCTTTTAGAGGAAACCTGCAGCTTCAGGGATTTGAGGGTGGGATCACAAAAGCAGAGGTTTTGGGTTTTTTTGCAATTATTATTGCTCATAATTCTCAGGAATATTGTTTTCTGAGCAGTAGTCACTTAACAGTGCTCAGAATTCAACTTGTGGTTCATGTGGTTGTATGCTAGAGTTAAAATAAAACAGAAATGCACCAGAGAAATGTAGAAATGCATTTCAAATACTCTGATACCAGTCTGAGATGAGATGNTTAACAGTGCTCAGAATTCAACTTATGGTTCATGTGGTTATACACTAGAGTTAAAATAATAGAGACAAGAGTGGTCTGAATGTTCATGTTTCCGTTACCATCCCTGCTTGACTGTGCATGCATCATAATAAGCCTTTAATTTCCCTTTAATTTGTGTGCTGTGATTCATTAAGTAAATTAGATATCTTCACACGCTTTCCCTTTAATTTAGTTCTCTTTCCGATGTAATTTGTCTGACCATTTGCATGTATTTTCAAAATCAGGTGTTTTTCTATGAAAGTATATACTCATCATTTTCAGGTAGGTTAGATGATTGAAAAGTTAATTCTAAAGTATAAAATATGAGCTCCTAAAGCTGTGAGAAAGCTTAATTGCTGAAACACAAAACATAGAAATGCTTGGCATGTGCGTGCATTTACTTTTTGAACAAAATTTAAATCCTGTACTTGAAATATTCACATTGCCAAATGATCTGATAATCCAAAGAGGGGCATGTATTAGGAGGTACTCTGTTAAACAGAAAATACTAGTTGGGTCTAGAAAGACAAATAAGCCCTAGAAATACTGTTAATAAAATGAGGGCCAGTCTTAACTTTGTTTAAATTATGCCTCAGTATTTCATCTCCCTTCAGCAGAATTGCTTTCTGAGCAAGCGTTGTAGGATCAAACCTTTCAAAACATCTTGGCCGTGGATTCTGAAACCCTTGGCTAGCAGCAATCAGAAATTCTGCTTCTGAACTCCAGAGTAAATACCCAACTAGAAATAATTTGGATAATGATTGGATTAACATGTACATGACATCCAGATTAGAATTTAATATTTAAAATTTCTGTAAAAGGATTTTTTAAATCTTTTTAAGGGAAGGCTGCCTTGTAAGTAACAATGAGATATTCTTATTTAAAACAAAGAAAAACAACAATAACAGGGGGGTTTTTGTATGTGTTCTTGTTTGTCTTTTCAACTTTTAAAAGATTTCCACTTCATGACAAAGAGAGACTTGAGAAATGGTTGCGGAATATGAAGCGAGATTCGTGGACTCCAAGCAAGCATCAGCTCCTCTGCAGTGATCATTTTACCCCCGATTCCCTGGATGTGCGATGGGGGATACGGTACTTGAAACATACTGCTGTGCCAACTATTTTCTCTTCCCCAGATGATGAGGTAATCTATTTCTATCTTTTTTTGTTTTGTTTTGTAGTACAAAGCTAACCAACTACTGATGTAATACAGATTTTCTAATTGTCTGTAATATAATCATGATTTTATTTAAAAAAGAGAATTCCTGTCCATCAAAACAGTGTGTCAGCAGGACTGACACAAAACAGGTATGTGATTCCGTAATGTAAAGGAAGAACAACTCTCCATACGTTGAGTTGAGTTCAGTCCCTTTTTTAAACTGGAAATTTACTATAGAAACTAGAAGCATTTGCTAAGAAAATTTTAAATTTCTTATGAGAATATTACGATTCTAAGTTTTTGCCTATGCAATTACTCTTAATATTTTAATGTTCTTTTAAAGTCTTTTATTAAGTGTACAGAAATACTGGCTTTGAAATATATTAATTTCAATATATTATTTCTCTTTCCTGTCCCTGACCTTTAACCTAAGAGCTCAGGAACGTAGGCTGCCAAAGATACCCTACGAAGACTAGTCCATCTTGTCTTTCACAGACTTATGCTATTGGTTACATAAAAATATTGTGCTACATAGGCACCTCATCTTGATCAAACCTATGCTAATTCTCTTCTAGCATGTAATTATCTTCCACTGGGTCATCACGTTGGAGGTGGGAGGAATGGAAGGACTGATTTAAGGCTAAATTGGTGAAACTGAAATATGTGGCTAATTAATTTTACAAAACAGTTTATTTTAGTCATGAAGTACTCTGTCATCTTGGACATCTGCAACTCTTGTTTAGACTCTTCTGACTCTGTGGAGTAAAAAGTAATCTTGATAAACCTCTCAAATACAAAAATAGAAAATCTTGCCAGTTGTGGCAGTAGTAATTTAGCAAGAAATATCTTTGCTTTAACCCCCCCTGCCATGGTTCAATATATCCCTCACATTCCTGTGCTGCTGTTGTAACAGGGAGTTGTAGCTTTGGAACTGGACTTTGCTGCCCCGTGCTTCTGTGCCATTACAGATAAACTGGGTGTTTTGACCCTCTTGATTTGCATGTGGCCATAGACCAGTCATAGTACACCTACAAAGGTGGACAGTAGAGTTACAAAGGTAACAGACTTTTTATGCAGTTGTGTTGCCAAGAACACACCAATGGCTTCTCTAAATTATTTTGGCATCAGCAGTGTATATCTGAGAAATCCCAGACAGATGTATCCAGTTTGGAAGAGTAGTATTCTATGCTTATTTTTAACATAGCCATCATTTTCCTGCTACCAAAAGAAAAGAGGTGCCAGTGCTTTGTATCTGTGGTACTGTGAACGTGCTTTCCTGGGGTCTCCCTTCTCTCTCTGGCATTACTTTCTTCTCACTGCACTTTTCTAAACGTCAAGTCATACGCTTTTAGTGACCACCTCAGCAAATCAACACTATCTTTTGACTTGACCTCTGGTTCTCTTACTTGCCCCAAACCTTAACTTTCTACATAGACTGAGTATTCAGAAAGATATGGGAAAGAAGTCTTATTTTGGGGAATAATTTCTGGTTAGTGTGTCTCTGATTTAACGTAGAGGAACAAGAAGCTGAGGCCCCAAACTGCCTTTGGAAACTGAGAGCAAAGAATTGCAGTATTTGCATATTGCTCACCACCGCCTTGCTTTATGTGTTACTGAGCAAGTGAAGGATGTCTTCCCAGAAGTGCTTAATGATTCTTCATAAAACATTTCATTCTGTTTCTTCTTCCAAATAAAGAGTGTTTGTGGCTCAAAAGCAGTGATAGTTACCAGTGTTTCAGTATCAGTAGCCATTCTACATTAGCTTGCTAGGGTTTTTATTTGAAGGTTGACCTAAGAGTGGGAGGGCAGGGACCGATAGACAAGGAGGCTTTTCAATGGAAGTAAGAGTCTTCCTTTAAGCAACTGTGCTGAGACTTGTTTTGGTGCATTTTCTTCAACCTTAATGGCAGCTCTGCTAGGTGAGGATTTGGGGAACATTTACCTGATGTATTTTGTAAGAGATTTGTCTAGTTAAAATACATAGCCTGAGAAAGTCTTTTTCAGCTGCTGATAGAAGAAAGAAAGGGAAATGCTTCATTTTCACAAAATCCTTAAGACTGACATGATGTTAAGTACTGTCTTTGAAGAAGTAGAGGTAACCAAATGAATGCTATTTCTGTATAAATTTTCCAGTCCTTTTAAGACTGAAGTTTCATATAAAACTGAATCACAAAGTTTAATGTACTTAAGATACTTCAGACTACATTCATACTTTTAGGAACATACACTTGGAAATTATCTTTTTCATCATAATACGTTTTTTCAGCCTGGCCTCTTTTTTTCTGTTTGCTTTTTTTTCTTTATTTATTTTTCCCCTTTTCCTGTCTTTTTGCTGGTTTGGTTTTTTGAGGTTTGTTTTTTTTGGTTGGTTGGTTCGTTTGGTTGGGGTTTTTGCCTGGCCTATATTTAATTAGCAAAGTTAAAATTGCTTATTTTTCTGTTTCTTCTTTGTTCTCTGTGGTTTTTGTTTTGTGTTTTAGTTCCCAGGCTAAACATGTACACAGTTTTACATGAGTACAAATTCTTCAGATTGGTCTTTTCATAATCAGATCTACTAGAAAAAAATAAGATACCCACTATTCTTGTATTTTTGTTTCACTGACTGACATACCTAAAATCTCATTTGTATTTAAATGTAATCATGTGGTGATGTAGTTTATTGAAGGAAGGGAAAAGAAAGTGGCTGAAAAAGGATAAGCTTCAAATTGTCTCTCTTTGAGTATCAACTGCTCTTTAAAGTCCTGTTAACATTGTATTTTTCTGCTAAAATTTCTATATATCAAAAAAATTCTCCATTTTTATAAATTGTGAAGTTTAGTTGTTGGTTGAATTGTTGGTTTGCAGTTGAATTGTTGGTTTACAATCATCTTTAATGCAAGAAGCTTGTACTGTGTACATATAATATACATATATTTAATACATATGTTTAATACAATGTTAATACAATTACAGGTGGTAATAGAAGATGCTAGCTAGTCTTTGTGTAGCCACTTCTCTTCAAGTACATTTAAAATTACTGCATCTTGTGTAAAACAGTCCAAATTCCCTAGTGTTTGCAAAAAAAACACAATAAAACAAATTAAAAATGCCAAACCACAACAAAACAAAACAAACCCTAAAAAACCAAACACTATTATTGCTTATAGGGCTTTAAAATAGTATTTTAACATTTAGGGCCTGAAGCAAAGTTGTGGAAGATGCTTACATAAATTCTTGGGCCTCTGATGTAATTTTTAAGCTGTGCTCATCTAAGTTACTCCTCATGCACTACCATGCTATGAATTTAGATTTTCCTAATTTTTTTATGCCCAGTGATTTTCTTGTTACAAGCTGGTGATTTTCTTTTTTCTTTTTTTTTTTCTCCTTCAGGAGAAAGATTCTTCTCAGAACAGTCTACAGCAGGTACAGAAAGAAGATCAGGAAGAAACAAATGTAGTGCCAGAGAAAGCATCTGTACCACTTGAACCTTGTACACCAAAGAAACATCCTGTAATTGCACAAAACGTAGAGGAAAAAGCAGAAGCAGTTTGCTCAACTGCATTGAGTAAACCTTTACAAATTCAAAACCCGAAGCTTCAGAATGAAAGCAGCTTTCAGGCAGACAGTGTCATTCTCGATAGTTCATCTGCGCAGTATGTACATCAGCCTAATCCTGTTCTAATGGCAGCAGCAGTCCAGAGCATGGAAGCTCCCAGTGTTCATACTTCTGTGGAGGATCCAGGAAGTTGTACAGCTACAGTCCTGCAATTTACAGACCCTGAGTACCTTAATTCATCCCTGAAACTGAACAATGCTTTAGGGTCGGTTCCTGACTATGCCGTTGAGAATTCTGTCCCTCACGTGGTCTGTTCTGGTGAAGTGCAGACAAGTGAAGATGCAGTTTTACTGAGTACAGTCACACAAACTATTGAGCAGTTCAGTGGAAGTGAGGAGTCTGTCATTGCTATTATTATGCCAGCTGAGAGTCCAGAAGAGCCTGAAAGAGTAAATAGTTCTTTCCTGCCTCTTGAGGAAGAGTTTCTTGACACAGAGGAGACAGAAGTGATTGAATATGGTGGAAATGAAATATTGCAGACTGAGCATTCATACTGCAGACAAGACATAGACAGAGATCACCTTTGGCAAAAAATTTCAAAACTCCACTCTAAGATAACTTTACTTGAAATGCAGGAGGTAAAAACTTTGGGGAGACTCAGGTCCTTGGAAGCTCTTATTGGACAACTGAAGCAAGAAAACCTGCTTTCTGAAGAAAAGCTGAAGATGGTAGAAAACTACTTTACAACACTTGAAGTGACTATGATACAGTAAAGGCTTTCAATTGATGGTTCTAAAATATCGTGTTAGCCTCTTTGGCTGTACTTTTGGACAAATTAACTTTTTTTCCAGTCACGGTGGTTTAAACATCTAATGCTAATTGTGTGAATAGCAAATATTCTTTAAAATGTTACATCAGCCAAAGCTAAGTGGTGGAATGTTGTCTGTAAAACATGACTTGCAAGTAAGATTAAAAAAAAAAACCAAATCGGGCAAAGTTCGTTTAAGTGTGTGAATCAAGTTAATGAAAGATAAGTTAACCCTTTCTTAGCTGCAGGCTTCTCTGAAACGTGCAACACCTGCATTTGGGGCAGCAGTAGAATGGACAGAATAAGCATATAAGAAGAACAATTTTATGTATATGTATATATATGCATTGTCCAGTGAGGCAACAATTGCTCTTTAGTTTTCTGTTCATCTAACATTTGTTCTGATAGTTTTTTGTATGCTTTGATCTTATTAAAACTGTTTCTGCATAAAAAGTGTTTTCTTGCATTTGTTTCTGGAAACAAAAATTCTCTTAAGGATATTGTTCCAGTGGACAGGCCCATCTAATTTTTTTTTGGTTATGATTCAGCTCAAGTGGAAAGCGATCTTAAACACAGATGTTTTTGCTAGTTAGTAAAAGGGAAAGCTCTAACTATTTAGTGAGTGCTGTCTGCATTGATCCTCCCAACCTATAGCTGGGTAACACTTATGCTCTTAATAATACAATGAAGAAAATAATGTTCTGCAGAGCAAAATGCTAGTGAAAGTAGCAGAATTTGGCAGAATTTTACTATGCAAGAAACAGAATGACAAAACTAGAAAATTATTCCCCTTTACTGATTTTATTAACGATTTCTAGTGCATGGGTTATCACTACAGTAGACAGATACTGTAGTTCATTTTGAGGGAAATTAATTTGCTTAAATGCTTTCTGCTTATTCTGTCAATGTACCACCCTTTGGATCTGGTTTGCTGCACACCCTAGTACAGTGAAAAAGTCCTAGATCATCTGGTCCCTGACTAGACATCATAGGTGCGCTGGATGATCCTTGTTACACCCCTTCCAGCTGAACTATTCTAGTATACTGTATTCTACAACAATTAGATTACTTGAGGATGTCTTTTTCTTTATTCAAAAGTGTGTCATCCCCACCACCACAAGTTCAGTCTCGGACCGGAGCAAATGGGTTCCTTTGCAATGTTACTC
The DNA here is from genome assembly GCA_013398855.1 of Mohoua ochrocephala. Classification (NCBI taxonomy): domain Eukaryota; kingdom Metazoa; phylum Chordata; class Aves; order Passeriformes; family Acanthizidae; genus Mohoua; species Mohoua ochrocephala. The sequence continues at coordinate 27,182 of VZTA01013652.1, read as the reverse complement.
ATATTCTCTTTTACACACTTTCTAAACTGTTCTGGTAATCTTTTCATAAAGAATTGAGAATCAATTAACACTAATTACAAAGCTGGCCTCCAACTAGATAACTAAAGTTACAAATAAATTTCAGAAAACTTTTGAGACTTGGAATATATTTTGAAGTGCAGAAGTTGGGCTGCTAAAGCACCGTGCTGTAGCAGGTTGGTCTGCATTAGTAACCACTGGATTAGGCTTGCTTTGTCCTTCAACTCATTAACTTCTTTCAGACTTTAAGCACAGGCTCTGCTTCGTAAAATTGCTAAAGGACATAAAGGTCACTTATAATATGATGAGTTATTTACCAGGTCTCTGTGACCCACTCATTTTGCTCTCCCTGGAACAAGAGAACATTGCTGTTCTGCCTTGTGTGCTATGAAATCACCAGGGGTGTCCTGTATCCTGTAGAAACATTGCTGCCATATCTGATCCAGTCTTGTGAACATTGTCCAGGTGGCCTCTCTGAACTGCACATTTTGTAATGTTTTACCAAGGAAGAGATCTTTCAAAGTGATTTACAAAATGCTAGATGAAATTGCTAAATGATTTGGCAATTTTAGAAATTTCATGAATGTACTACAAATCCTCTCCTAATGCTGTGTATTTTAAGACTGACAACCATTTAAAAAGTCTGCTGTAGGCCTTGAATGGCAGTGACAGCTCAGACATGGCAAAAGAGTTGCAACACTATAAGCTGTTGTCTCAGCAAAGCTCTGTTCCCCAAAAATATGTGGGAGGTTTAACATGGGATTTGCATTGCTCATGTATTTTTGCTTTTACTAAGAGCTTACAGTATTAAAATTGAGAATATTGTTTGTGGCATAGAGTTCTTTAAGTGTGGGGGAAAAAACACAAATGCTCAATTTTCCTTTCTTTTACGGAGTTTCTTGGGACTTATATGGGTTGACTTTGGCTGGATGCCAGGTACCCACCAAGCTGCTTTATCACTCCTCTTCCCAGCTGGACAGGGGAGAGAAAATAAGATGGAAAGCAACTCTCAGGTTGAGATAAGGCAGTTTACTAAAGCAAAAGCGAAAGTTTGCACACACACAAGCAAAGAGAAAGAAAAAGAAGGGTTAATTCTCTGCTTCACATTGGCAGTGACATTCAGCCACTTCCCGGGAAGCAGCGCTTCAGCACATGTAGCAGTTGCTCTGAAAGGCAAATATTGTAAATAACCAATTCCCCCTCTTCCTCTTCCTTCCTTTAGCTTTTATGTCTGAGCTGACACCATATGGTATGGAATATCCCTTTGGCACACTTGGGTCAGCTGGCCTGGCTGTGTCCCCTTCTGGGATCTTGCCCACCCCCAGCCGGGAGATTGGGGAGACAGCGCTGATGCTGTGCCAGCGCTGCTCAGCTGCAGCCAAAACACTGGTGTGGTATCAGCACCTTTCCAGTTACCAGTGCACAGCACAGCACTGGGAGGGCTGCTGTGGGGAAATGAACTCCATCTCAGTCCTAGATTACAGCAGAAAAAATCAGTAACTCTGCAAGCCTCTCACCAGCTCTACAAATTTCCCTTCAGAGTGTGTTTTGGACCAATGGGCCCAGGGTGGATGTATTAATTTAAAAATACTTAGCATTATAGTTGGCTGGTTTTGCTCACAGGAAGATATGTCTGGGTCCTTTGCTTCAATTAGATGTTAACCCTGAACTATGCGGGCTAATTGCTACAAGGAAGGAGAAATAGCATGTTGAGGATCAACAAACCCCTTTGAAATAGATGCTGCATGTACAGTGCACTTTCAGTGTTTCCTAATCATAAACTGCAGCCCTGCACACAATTTTATTTCACTAAACTTTATGGGCACTTGTGCTATATACTCCTTAAAATCCAGTGGAAACTGCTTCTGTATAGTTGCAGCCCTGCATCCAAGGAGTGCACTGAATCATCATCATTCCTTCTGTAATGTTTTGGGCCTATCTTGATCCAAGTCAAGTGTTCACATTTATCTTTTCAATAACTTTTTATTTGCATCAACTTTTTTTAAAAACCTTTGACTTTCCATTTCCACTGATGTAATTAATTACTTCAACACTACGTATTTAACAGATGTCATCTGTTTTCTTGAGTTACCTCATGAATTGTTCAGCTCTATTTCTTTTCCACTTGTCCACTGGCTACAACAGGAATTTGGCATTTGCTTTCTCCTAGGTCTTTATTTAAATTCCACCAGTTTTATTAAACTTACCTACAGGCAGTGGAGTTCCATCTGGAATAAACTGGTGCCCATTTCCCGTGATTTTCCATTGTCTGAATTTATCTCTCTCATTCTGTGAAATTTATCTCTCGCTCTGAATGCAGGAACAGCTGCTGGGGATTTTTTATTCCTCTCGGACTAACAAGTATCCAGGGTTTCTCTTCTGTGCTTTCTTGCATCAGTGGTGCAAATACTGACTGCACTCTTGCATGCATCACAAGAATTCATTAGAAGTCTGTCTAGATCTCTTATTCAATCTCTTTGATATTTTTTCTCTCTTTTTACCACAGTGAAATTGTAATTATTCTATTTAAACCACTTGCCACTTAAACTCTCTCTGCCTGCCTGTGGGAAATGGTGAATTAAATCCATTTTTTGCTTTGCTTGCATGTATAGCTTTTGCTTTCCCTGTTAAATTGTCTTTATGTCAACCCACAAATTCCCTCACTTTTCTGATTCTCTCTCCCCATCCCACCAAGGAAGAGTGTGCAATTAGCAGCATGGGGCTTATTTATTTTCTGACTGAGATTTGACTGTGACACACACTTTGTTCCTGACTGCCTTATGCACGACTCGATGCCTCCTCTCCCTGGATAAGGCCACTGAACTGCAGGTTAGTGTCATACCTGCAAATCCACGTCCTGCACTTCAGCCTGTATCCAGTGCTGCCTCAGCAAAGCACTAGGACAGCCTAGCCCAGCCTTTCCCCCTCACAGAGAGATGGTCTAACACCCAGGACCCCATCACACACTCAAGGCCTCCCATCACACACCCAGAGCCCCCGTCCCACACCTAGTGATCCCATCAAACACCCAGAGCCCCCATCACACACCCAGGGCCCCCATCACATACCCAGGGCCCCCCATCACACACCAAGGGCGCCCATCATGTCGCCAGGCCATGCTGGCAGGGTTGTCTGCTCTCTGTGGACTCCTACAGCCATAATTATGCCAATGACAGTCGTAGAGACTGCTTGGCAGGATGTTATTTCTAAGCCCACTGAGGTAAGTGCTGAAGTTCCTTTGCTCTTAGACTTTTTAAACCTCATAATGACAGTAGGGCAATGAAACCCAGAGCCTGCTTTTGTGAGAGATTGCAGCTGCACAGTAATAGGCATCACAAAAGACCTCCAATAGGCACCACCTCCTTTCTGGGCGTCCCAGGAGACGCTGTAAGCAGTAGAATGAATTTTTTAACCACCCAGGCAGAACTAGACAAATTCCAACCTTGAGGAAAGGCATGAGACCTCGGTGAATGACTTGGTTCCTTCCCATAAATTCCACAAGCAAGAAGCCTCTTGCTGTGTTGTAAGGCTGGAGGGGAAACAGCACCTGCACCCTGGGACCCTGTGAGATGCTTTGGGGCCAGGGAGGAAGGAGTGGGCTTTGGCACTGGCACTGGCACTGGCAGAAGTGCTCTCCTGTGGGGTATCTCCACACTGCTGATGCAGTACCCGTTGCTGGTGCTGTCCCTCACTGGGTTCCCAGTACCAGGCACAGATCAAAGCTGCAGAGAAAACCAAGTAATGCACTGGAAGGCACGAATTACCAGCACCAAGGCAAAAGGGAAGAGAAACAGAGAAAGGGGAAAGGGCAAATTACATGCTCATCAATTGCTTAAAAATGATCTTAGATTTGGACAAAAAAATATATTATCCTTTGTTCATTTATGAGGCAATTTTCTGACTTACTAATATGAGCTGATGTAAATTTCTGCAACCTCAAGTGGATCTCTGTAAATGCTTTAGAATTTTATTCCCTCTTACAAAAATTTCACTGCTCTGCTTTCTCCTTTACTGGAACCAGTGTAATGGCTTTCTAATTTACCAGACTATTTACTGCTGACAAGATATGATTTTCAGCCAAAATATTTTCCACAAAGAAAACAGTAAGAGTAAAGCATCTAAACAGACGTTTTCCACTAAACATATATCTTGGCACTATTAAATATTATGAGGTACATTGCAAAAAGTCTATCACTGTTTAAATACCTGCCTTTCCTGGAAAGGACACCTAGATTGACATTTCTGAGAGCACAAAAGCAATTTAGAAGCGTGTTTCATAGCCATTCAAAGAGGTTAAACCGTAGAGATGCTCATGGAATAGATGTACATTTCTGCATAAAAATAGTACATATTGCATCTAGCTAAAGCAGCAGTGCTCCCTGTAAACAGCAGGTGGTGCTACTGGATCACGCTGTAGAAGTCAAACTAAAGACGTGCATTTTATTTTTATTCTCTTGTTGATTAAACATATGCAAACAGGTTAACTACGCTGGTTTGGGGGCTTTTTTCCTTATTTCAGATGTATCTTTAAATTTCAAATGCGTCTTTAATACAGAAGGGTAGTATATGAGCAAAACAATGTGACTAATTCTCTTCAATCTTACAGAAATAAAGCTTCAGATGAGATGAAACTCATTTATATTCTGAACATAAAACATTAAATTTGAGAGCCTTCTGCTCAAATGAATGGCAAAAAGAAATGTATTCACTGTCCTTACATGGCGCGTGATTGCATTCCTCATTTGTTGAAGTGGGTCAGTGATTACTGTTCAAATCCCGTAAACAGTTTTGCATTGCTTATTTGCATATTAATCAGAATAATAGTGTGAGTGTTTAATCACACCCTTCATCAGGGGTGTCTGGTTTGCTGCTCAAGTACTGCAGCCATGCTTTTGAGGCTGGGAAGATACGTGCACAACAGCTCATGTGTGGCATAATCCCCTCTTAAATGCCACAGGACAAATTTTGCTAAGAATATGCAATTTGAGATGATCAGAATAGGAGAATGTTGGCCGAACACATTCAAGCAAGTTTCTTCTTCCTTTTTTCAGTGTTACTTGCAAAATGTTAAGAGATATTTGGGCATTACAATACAGGTTAGATGTACACGTGTGATTTTCCGAATGAAAGGAACAGGGCAGCAGCAGTGGCATTGCAAAACCAGATTAGTGAAGGGAGATGTATCAAGGCAACCACTGGCTTCAGAGGCATAAATGATTCTCAAGGCTGGTGGAGCCACATGTTGCAGTTTCTCTGAGTACTCAGTGGTCAGCCCCTCCACCACAGCCTCCTGAAAGAAATCATCTCAGCTGACTCTGTATTTCTCCACCATGAGATGAAGCACAATTAAGTGATATTTGATATGAAGAAGAAATTAAATAAGGAAATGTCTCTTCATCTACTGAATATAGCCAGGGGGATGTTCTGAATAGTTTTTTTCAGATTTAGATATGTATATTATAAATATACATATACATACAGATAGATATGTATATTATAAATACCTANGGGGGATGTTCTGAATAGTTTTTTGAGATTTAGATATGTATATTATAGATACCTGAAGTTCTCTAATGTAGATCTCACCTGTTTCCAAAGGTAAATCACTTTTACTTCTCAGACAGGGACTGGTTAGAAAGACTAAAGTCTAACATGAAGGAGTTGGGCATAACAGTCCTTCCAAATTGTGCCTCATTTTCCGTACAGCCGGTGACAAGATGAAGAACTTTTGAAATTCTAGAAGGGATTTTGCTCAGATATTTCATTTGTATAGATTCTCTCCCCGAAGATTTTGAAAGACACCTCTATCTTTGTAAGAAATTTGTACAAGTAGGATAACTAATTCACCAAGTGCCTGCCTTAGTCAAAGTGTGTCGAAGGCACAAGTCTTGGTGCTGCAGAACATCCTCACAAGGTGCACATCAGCCGTAAGAGCTCTGCACTCTTCCCTTAGCCACACAGACTGGTTACACTGAGACACGTTTGACCCCTTACAGCTCCTCGGGCCTGAAAACAAACTTGTCACTGCTATAGCTTCTCTCTGGAGTGACAGCAAACACCACGAAGAGCTCTTTTACAGCTGTGTCTGCTTGGGTAAGCACATTATAGATCACAAATACCAGCAGTCTGACCTTCTTTCCGAGTCAATACACTATGAAGCCACTAGGCTTTAGGAGCTCTCAGCGACAAGAATAGCTACTGTTTGGAGATAATAAAGACATGAGAGAGATAGTTTCACAGCAAGCAAAATATGTGAAGCCCTTTAGATTTTATACTTAGCAGCAACTGTTATTAATCTTACATCAAATTTCTTTATTCAGTGTTTTATGTGGTGAGAAATCCTGTACCGTGTAAGGCTGGCTCTAGCTGGAGGGTAGTTACAGAGTGCCCTTTTTTTTTTTTTTTTGGCTGGGCTAGAGTTCATTTTCTTCTTAGTAACTGATACAGTGCTGTGGTTTTTTGGCTTCATTATGAGAATAATGTTGATAACATAGTGATGTTTTAGTTGTGAAGTAGTGCTTACCCTGAGTCAAGGAGTTTCCAGTTTCCCATGCTCTGCTAGGGAGGAACTGCACAAGAAGCTGGGAGGAAGCATGGCCAGGACAGCTGACCAAAACTGGCCAAGGGGATACTCCATACCATAGAACATCATGTCCAGTTTATAAGCTGGGGGAAGCTGGCCAGGAGCTGCAGATCAGTGCCCAGCGATGGGCTGGGCATCAGTCGGCAGGTGGTGAGCAGCTGGCCTGCACATCACTTGCCTTTCTAGGGTTTTATTTATTGCTCTCTTTTTTTTTAATTTCCATTTTTAATACAATTATTATTATTTTTATATTATATTTTATTTCAAATGTTAAATGGTTCTTATCTCAACCCACAGGTTTTACTTTTTTTTTTTTCCCCAATTATCTCTCCTATCCCGCAGGGAGTCCAGGGAGTGAGCGAGCAGCTTCATGGTACTTAGCTGCTGGCTGGGGTTAAGCCTTGACATGGAGTGACAGCCCCAAATTGCCTCAGTGCCCACTGACAGACTGAGAATACTCCCACAACACTGAATTAACCTCCCCAGGGCTGGGGAGTCAGTCCAGCAGACTGACAGGGTGTTTTCAGGAAATGGTGAATGTTCTGCTGCCACCAGATAAGGGTGAGTACGACGGCAGACTCTCTTTTCAAGCCAGAGCCCCAACCAGCATCTGTGGAAAGGCATCCCCACCTCACTAGCAGCGCAGCAGCCCCTCCCTGAGGTTCAGTTATCTGTGCAGTCCCTTAAGAACTGGGGGAACTCCCTTCCAACGAGCTCAACTTCCCACCTGGTACAGAAACACTGCGTTTTCCCACTGCGAGGAGAGCACATATTCAAGGTTTGGCTGGCTCAGAGGACATCTGCTTTGAGCTGAATCACAGCTCAGGCCTCCAGCAGGGACTTGACAAAGAAGCAAAACCTGGACTGATGCTGGCTTATATTCTTTTATTTCCTCCCCCTTAGTGTAGTGAAAGAGGAACCAATAATCCAAGGCTATGAGACTTACTGGGGTAGGAAATCCTGCAAGGAAAAAAAACACAGATAATGACCATGAAACTATGATTCATTTATGGACATTAATTAGAAGCAATAACAAATACCAATTAGATTTTTGCTTGAAAATATATTAGACACTGACGTTTACCCAAGACTTGCTACAGAAACATGAACTCAGCCACAGTTTCATTTGAGATGACTAATTTCACAGCTTTTAAACATATAAATCACCATAATGATATCACAGACATAAATCCGAATGAAATTGTATTTTACATCTTTCACATTAAAACCCTAAATTTGCTTCTTCAAGTATCCATTTTGTGAGATTTCTATAAATTTTATTCTGTGTTTAACATCTGAAATTAGTTTACAGCTTTATCAATGGGTTTTGGTGTGTACTGAAGGATTGCAGACATTCTTTGTTTACCTTTATTTGTTGTTTCTGTTTAGCTTTTACACTGATCTCATTTCAGGACTTCAAGAACACAACTTCCTATTGCAAAATCCCTCATCAGGCTGCCAGGTGCCTGCTGCTTGTAACAGGCATTGCTTACAGACTTTGTCTCTTTGTTTTCCCACAAACTCACATGTTAAAATGTGAGTGGGGTGTGGATAAGCCCACGTCTTATTGCACTGAAATCCTCAGCTTCCTTTGAGTGCACCCTGGCTGGTAAGGTGAATTATCTTCCACCAGCTAATGTAAATATGTTAGGTGTTGTCTTTTTCAATGAGAATAGCTTTTTAACCTACTTTCTTCAAAATTAACTTTCCATTATGTCTGAAAGGATTTTGTTTATAATAATCTGTCGGTGTGGGGGTCTGCAGCTCTAGCTCCCTCATTGTTGATAGCAGCTAATATATGGAAGTGGAAGAAAAAAGGCAAAGAATGCAATACTAAAACACAGCTATGGATCTTTTCTAATTATTTGATCTGCTTCTTTGACAAATACAGATTTTTAAAATTTGCCATATTTCACTTCTCCATCAACAGCTGCATAGATAATATAATAGTGGAAATCATTGATCTAATGCCCAGCATAAGAGACATAAAAGATGGAAAGCTTTTGGGAGTCACTGTGAGAACTGCCAGTTCTAAACACCTGCAGGTTTGTTTAATTTTGTAGTTACTCACCACAGGAGAAAAGTAATCTGACAGTTAAAGAAATATTGTAAGCTTCTCAAATGATGTTTTAGCTAGAAATGAAAGGTTTGCTTTGGGTTTTAAATAAGTATGTTCAAGAACAAGTATGAGCTTTTAACATAAGTTTAATTGCAGGTGAAGTGATGCTGTGAGTGTCATGCAGTGATATGAACAAAATGCTGAAGTGATGGTAACTGATGGTAACAGAGGCAGATAACTTTTACTCTATCATGCACACATGCACACCCCAAAATTCTCAAGATACTGTACTTGCTTTAAAAAGCAAGAAGATATTTTAATAATGCTGCCAAAAAAAGTCCCAGATACATTTCAGTTTTCTCCCTCTACGCATGAAAACCAACACATTCTTGGTTCCCAACATTTATTGTAAAAACGCATTTTATTGTTTCTACAACAATTTTTTAACAATAGAACATGAAGCGGTAATGAAATGTTATATGACAGAATAAAACGTCCTGCCTTTTCATTCAGGACAGTCTCTAAAACTGCAGTATTTGGCATCAGTATTTTACTTTTGACAGGATCAATAACCTTCTGGGAAATACCCCTTAGTGCTTTCTAATAAGCAAATTGATGGATTTGAAACAGAAACAAGTTAGCTTCCTGAAAAGCTTTAACTGGGAATGAACAGTTTTAAATGAATGCTGACACCTGCACAACAGCCATGTTTCTGCAGCTCTCCAGGGAAAATGCAAAAGCAAATAATGTTTCAGAGCTGCAGGGACATTAAAAACATTAAGTGACTGTTCATTTTGATTTTCTTCCCCAAATGTTTATGATTTTCAAGGGATATGAGTAAAGGCTATAAACAAAGATAGAGTCATGAATTTTAAAAATTTAAATCAACTTTGATGTTCTTTGTTCTCCACACAGACCATTTCCTGTGCTTTACAGCGAAAGTCCATTTCTGTTATGAAAGAAATTCCCTGAGCCAGGCTCAGGCAGGCAGCCCTGTGTCAGATCCCACAAACAATGTGAAGGCTCACCAGAGAGCTAGTCAGATGTAAGACATTTATCACTGAAGTTCCTGATGTATGGCCCTCTAACATGTCCCTCATGCAGAACAAAGACTACAAATTTCCGCTGTGCTTTCCCCAGCCTCCCTTCTCAGGGCAAGATGCAGGTAATTCCAAACATGTAGCTTTTCATATTGTTGCATTTTCCTCAAGTATTTCTATTCCTTAAGAAGAAGACTAAAGGTTGCATTTTAAAGGTATGTAGGTGTTAAACATCAGGCTGCCTTTACAAATCATGCCACTAATCTTTTTTACTCTCTGCAGATCAGAGATACTTGGCCAGAGGCAGGGAGTGGTGTGCCAAGGCTGACAGCCTGTGCCAGTGGCCTGGAGCCACAGCACTCACCCCAGGCACACCTCTTCCTCACAACCAGCCCCTCAAAGAGACAGCAGTAGCTGCTAAGAGGAAGTGACACAATTTATACAGACTCAGGGCTGGGAAGATGCTATGGACACTAAAAGAGAGAGTTGGTACCTTTGTCACCTGACGTGGTGTAACAACAAAGCACTCAAGCACTATACTCATGAAATGTATGCAGATCTGAAATAACAAAAGAGCTGGCCTCAATATACTCTATGCTTCCTCTGAAAAATGCTACTCCTTCTTCTCCCTCAAATATATCAGAGCCTGCGTGAAATGAAATTCACAGTGAAGTCAGTCAGGATGCCCCAGAGCTGCCTCCCAGCCAACTGTGATCCCTCCTTGTTGCAAAGGGCTTCAGAACGACCCCAATGAAGGACAAAACTCTCTGTCGAGTTTAGTGTCACATCTGATGTTGAAAAAAAGTCACTGTAAAGTAGGTCCCAAAGGAAGAAATGCAAACCTTCCCTTCCAGAGTGAAAATGTTTGAGTCATTTGAAACATGAAACCAGTAACCTACCACAAAAACCATAAGCAAAATGAAGCTCTATAAGAACAGGAATCCTGGCAAAGATGACCCACAAGCCTTGTACCATTTGCAAGCTACATTATTCCTTTATTGCTAACTGCTTAATTTTAGAGCAGCTTCACCAAATCGCACGCACAACGTATGCGTCACGCTTTGTCTGTATTCAAAACTCCTAAGTGGTCAATATTGTTCTTCTAAATGTAATCATTAGTAATAAATATTCAGATGTTTTAATTCCATACATATCATGTTTCTGTTCTAAATATTTGATGCAAAGGGAAACAATGCTTTTAAAACTGATGAAAAGCTTTGTAACAGAAAACATTTGTTTTAGATTTGAGCCAAAACATAAATCTAATATGAAAAATATAAGAGAAGAGGAACTAACTCGTGATCCTGAAGGGGCTATAAAACATGCTATAAAAATACTTTTAAAGTGGTTTGAGAGAGAGCGAGGGCCAAACTAACACAAAATGTCAAACTTTGACCCACATTCCATCTCCCATGACCCATCACAAATGCAACATGACTGCCCACTGGCTAAATTTCCATTGCTGTTATGAAGGGAACATGGCTCAGGGGTAATGGACCCTGCAAACACAGACAGTTCTGAATCTAATAGAAGAATCAACTAAAAAGTAAAAGAAAGATTATTTTACCACCCCTATTGTGTAGATCTAGAACCAGACAGGAATGTGAATGGCCTTGGGAAAGCTGAGAAAAGACTTCTTCCAAGCTCTAGACCCAGTTAAGTATCCAGGCACAAATCACAAAAACATAAAATCCCAGAAAGTTGATTCTAGCAGGGCTCTGGAGGTCTTTTACTGTGGTTCCCTCTCACAGCAGCCCTTCCCCTCCCAGCACTGCAGCCCTTGGATTCTCCAAGCTGGGCAGCTCCCTGCCAGGAGCAAGGAGAGGACAAGGGTCCTGGTACTGGCATGGCCCACAACACCAGTCTGAAACACTCCCTTTTCTACCAACAAACACTGCCTGAAACCAAAGGCAAGTGTTCCCAGTTATAATTTCTAAATATAATATTGGCACAAAGATGTGCTTGTGGTCACACAAGAGTCCACAGACCAGGCAGGCATTATTATATGGTGGAAGCCTTTTAAATTACTTTTGTTGTTGTTGTTGTTGTTGTTGTTGTTGTTGTTGTAGTAGTAGTAGTAGTAGTAGTAGTAGTAGTAGTAGTAGTAGTTTTTCCTTTGGTTTTGCTACTGGTGAGAATTTGTCATCAAGGGAAAAAAAAAAAGATGGAACAAGAATGACAGTGATTGCCATCCATGTCCCAGCTGTACTCTGAGGCAGCAAAAAAGCCATTTTGATTTTAAGATGACATGCAGAGTTCTGCTTCTGCTGAATGGGAAGAGAATCATCATGATGTAAAACATGAGAATCAATGGAGACAATGCACTGTACTACGCCTTCTCCAGCGAGGGGAATGTGCAAAGAGAAAATGTGCTCTATTCTTTGACACAGCCTCTCAGAATTAGAGTAAGTACTTTGGTGCTAGCAGTTTATTTTTGCTAACACATAGAGACTTTATAATATTTTTGCAATACTTTCATCTACTTTCCCATTGCCATATTTAGCAAGAAATAGTAGGTGAAAGGCTGGAAAACAAGGGGGCAGCAGAGTCTCTTGCAGGCTTTGAAGTTACAATGGCATTGGAGACATCCCAGCATAATTAAGGGAAATCCAGGAACATCCATTTGAATCAGTGGCAGTGGAACAGCATAATCCTCCCACACTAAGCCCTGCTTTGTTTCCAGATTGTGCTGCTGATCCTAATGAGAAATATCAATGGGAGAGTAAAAAGGGGCCTGGATATCAGTTTATATTCTTTGGAACAAACAGGGTCATTCCTACTTCTGATAGCATCCCCCCGGGCTGCCAGTTGCCTCTAAACTCTGCTTTTATTGGCCAGTATCTGAAATCAGGCTCAGAAGTCAATCACCAGTATCCTCACCAATCATTTATAAGTATATCTGGATATATATGTTTCTGTACAGGGTTAAGTTTGTTTCCTTACAGGTAAAAACACCAAGAAATGTAAAACCAGAAAGCCAACCGGGGAGTGCCACTTTACGGGCTTTATTATGGATTTTGACATACTCCTGTGATTTGAGGCAGTCTCAGCACATTCTGATTAAAAGTGTGAAAACATGTTCTCAGGGGATGAAAAAAGTGTCAGATCCTTTCTCCAGGGAAGTTGAACTAATTGGCACACTGTTTGCCCAGGAATGACTGAAACGTAACAGAGAACTTAAATGACAGAGAAAGAAACATCTTGTCATTGAGAAATCCTCTTATTTCCCATATGCCATTCCAGTTATTTCACTGGGTCACACATTCACAACTATTAATAACTCTGAGCACTTGATTCTAAAGGAAACCTCTGCTTTGAGCAGCGTGGCTATTACAATATGCAGACTGTCTCATTTGACAGCCTGAGCTGCCCTTACACAGTCTGATAGGCTGCAGACAGACACTATTTTCCATACAAAGAGCCTTTCTGCTCGAGCAGCTCCCCTCAGACATCAGTACCAGCAGCACACCACGATATCCAAGTGAGCAGCTGCCAAGCTCATCAACACAGCATGGTAATACTCAGGCACAAGGAGCGGAGAGGAGCTTACCACCTCCAGCAGATCTGTACCAGGTTGATGTGGCTAGTGGTTAGCTTTTGACAATTTGCAGACCCCTGGGAGATGGTGTTTCAGTGGGCACTAATTATATGGTCTCTTCTGGTTGAATTTTCACTGAGAACAAACTGCCTTGCAGATATCTTGGCCCCTTCTGTAAAATTTCATTTATTTTCTAGTGTTTTCCTCTATTCTTTGTCATTGCCATTTAAGTGTAAATAAAGTTTATACCATGAGGAAGGGTACCTAGGGAATGTCCTGTTATTTTCTGCACCATCTCAAAATGCTTTCCAGGATCAATTAGGAGTTGCTGACTTGCTAAGACTTATGACTACTACATTTTCAACTAATCTTCTTACCTGGTTTCCCCAGCTGTCGTCATACTGAATGGGATTTAATTTTTGTAGCAACTTGCTTATCTTTGAAGTCAGTGTTATCCCTTCATAAAATCCTTTGTGTGCCATAGATTAGGGGAGCCATTCTTTAGCTATGCTCAGCTTTTGCAGCTCCTATGGGCAACCTAGAGAGTCCTATAAAACCACTGCATCTAGAAGCATGATAATTCTGCTTTGAGAAGCAAACGTGCTGTTCAGCAGCCCAGCTTAGCCAGAAAGCAAATCAAAATGGTTTTGGACACTGCTGACAGCCAGCAATATTTTTTAGAACTGAGAGGAAATGGAGATCACTTTTGACTACCTGAAGCAAAGTCATTCTGATCTCATTCTACGGTTTTAACTAATTTATTTCTTTGTCTCGTTGTTCCTAAAAAAACCCCACTACATTCAGGTAGCATTTTTCTTCATTATGGGGTCTTACCCTTGTTTTAGTCTAACACACATGCTGAAAGACTAGAAAATAAACAAAAGTCTATTGAATATATTTTCATTCTAACATCTAAAGGCAGATTTGTTATGGAAAGAGTTACTTTATTTATCAATCTGGCTTACAACCAACCCGTTTCATGGCTGCTAATCAGACTACAGCAGCTGCCACCTTCAGAAGAACATGTGTGTGCCAAGATGTCTGCTGACTGCTTTGTAATTTCCCAGTACAGCTCCACGGGCTGCTGAGTCCTTCCTCTTGCATCTGAATCTCGTGACCAAAGAATAACAACTTTCTGAAATGAGAGTTTGTAGCTCTAAAGTGCTATCCACATTAAAAAAGGGTGTTTTGTAGCATTTCATTAGATTTTGTATTAATTCCAGCACGCAGGTTTCCCCCACCCCTGAAAAGCCCCAGCATTTGCTAGCAGCAGAATCTGCCCAGCAGAAGCCAGAGAGGGATCCATCTGTACATGGAAGGGAGAAGACCACTCATGGAGACCTGCTCCAGGTGGTGTAATATGCCATATGGGTTTTTTCCACATGGGTCAAGCCTTGCCCTTGTGATTAACCTGGACCATTTGTTTGTTCTTTTGAAAAGTGGGGGCTGCTCAGATTTTATGTTGGCCATAGAGATTCATATTGAACTGATTGAAAACTCTGCAGTGTATGACAGGTTTCTATCTTAGAGGTGTCTGTCACCATCCAGACACCAGTGACAACAGAACACCTACTATGGAGAAAGAGATTTAGTGACATTTTTCCATTCAATTTTCTGTAGAGCAGGCATTCCTCTCCATACCTTACAAATGTTCAAACAAATCAAATGTATCGCTTCATGCAATGAGGTAGAACTTTTTTTAGAACAGGGAGTTTCATGAGACTTGGCCAGAGGGCACTGTGGGTGCAAGTAACCAACTTGGCTCAGGAGGAGTCGGATGATGAGTTCGAAAGGCACCGTCTGGGTACCTTCTACTGCTTGAACTCACTAAGTAAGCAAAATACGTCCAGAAGGGTAGGAAGTGTCATCTACATTTGCCATGTTCTTGTGCTTTTGACCCCTGTTGAGACAGAATGCCAGGCTAAGTGGACCTTTGGCCTGAGCTGCTGCAATCATCTGATGTTCTGACATTGATTTATGGTAATTTTGTAGTAAGTTCTAAATTATTATTCAAATGTAGGGAACCTAAAAGAACTTTGCATACATTGAAGTTAATAATTATTAATAATGCATCGTTAAATACATTTAAGGTTTACTTCAATAGGCCTATTCATGACAATGCATGCAACCTTTGAAAGAATATTTGTAGGACAAAACCTGGGGGCATTTCCATGTCTTCCATGCTTTTTAATAAGAAAAATTTAACTTGCTTTTTATGTGTGTATGACAGCAATGATTCTGAAGATGCTTTGTTAAGGAGCCATAAAACACAGCTTTATTTTTCACAGGAATAAAAATTTTGTCTTGATCTTGCATGCTTTAGAATGTGGGAAAAAAGTGTTGTGTGCACAGCACTAAACCCATTGTATTTTCATAAAGTCTTTAAACTGGCAAAACAATTGTCGCTCAAAACTTGAATCAAGAGCAGGCAGAGGAAAAAAATGGTGCCATGAAACTGAACATTAATAAGCTCATTTAGTCTGCTAATGCTCTGTAGTCTGCTTCAGCAATTTCCATAGAAGTGTAACACACAACCATTAGGATTAAGGTTTTCTGTCTCTCACGGGATACACTCTTGTCAATTTTCCATATATATTTTACTTCCAGGAAGCAAACCCAGTGAACTGAAGCATCATTTGAAGTTTCCTACAGTCACTTGTAAATTCCAAGCTGTGTTTTCACTTACTTTTGCTGATACAGTCTGTCATGAGATTGGAAGATATCAAACACTATTAGCTAATCAAAATAATTTCTGTGATAATATTCAATTTCCTCAGGACAAAAGCTTATCCTTTCTTTCCAAATGGGAAACAGTGCTAATACAGATCATAAATTAGTCATTCTCAGGGAAGGATGTAGCCCCTCAAACCTGCTTTAGCAAAAACTGACATTAGTCTTGAAGATCAATTTCAGACATAAAGAAAATGAAACACTTCTCATGAGAATGGGATCACCACCTTCTTTTACCTTCCAACCCCAATCTGCAAAACCAGCCAGAAAACTTTGCACCACTTGGCATCATTCGACCATCCACATCCCGCCATAGCTATGCTGGGCATGGAGGCAAGGGGCAGCGTGACAGATTCCCTCCAGATCCTTCCCCATTCCTGAATGGCTTCATCATCTCAGTACAACCTTCAGCACCTTTCAGCAGCAAACGGCCCTGCTCCCTCATGCCTGGGGTGGGTCTCTCCATGGATCCATCAGCTGCAGGATGTGGTCCAACAAGGCAGTGTAGCTCCAGGTAGCACAGTGCCCAGGCAGTAGACCCTCTGAGCCACCTGCCTTTTAACTCTCAGCATTCTTCAGCTGCAGTTTGTGTCTCTCATACTTGGTTATACTTCTTTTCTTCATTCTTTACTTTACATACTGCATTCTAAAAGATCTTACAAAATTGGAACAACACAAAAAAATAAAATCAATGGTTTTTTCTTGATTTATTATTCCCTTCATTTTTGTGTCTGATCACTCACTAGCAGTTTTTGCTGCTTGAAGGAAAGGATTGGGCATTTGCTTTGCATCTAAATATCTCACCTTTAAATTTTTAGTCATTGGTTTATACAACATTAAATGATCTTCAAGATTCTTTTTTGAATAGTTTACTTTGGCCATAACATATATTCTTTTAATAAAACGTCCTATGTTCTCACGTTTAGAAGTATGGATAAATATTTTTCAGCTTTGAGGTAAGTCTTCATTTCAAGCTGTGGAAACCACATCTTACCTAAAAGAGATATGGCCAAAGGTTGTAGCTTCAAGGGAACACTTTCTTTGACGCTCTGAAGTGATGACAGGTGCTAAGCAGGTGCTGCCTTTGATCTACCATTCTTGACAGGGAGGCACAGCAGACACTTCCTTAACTTCAAGTTAAAATGAGAAAGTTACTCTTTGCTCAGTAATTAAACAGTAGCAGTTACCACCCAAGTGATTGACGAACTAGATTTATTTGGCAAAACAGAAGGTGAGGTAAGCAGGTAAAAATGCTTCTACAGGATCATTTGCAAAAAAACACCACTGCAGAAAACTGCTTTCTGCTGTTTCTCCCACATCTGTTAGGGGAAATACACTGCTAGCTGCATTTCTGGAGATAGAGAGGGTTGTGCTGAACATATACTCGAATCTTTCAAGGATTTATATTCCAAGGAAAACCTTTCTAACAAGGTCCCGAACATTTTGTGCTAAGTAGCAGCACTTTCCTCAGTCATGCAAAACTGACTGCATTTTGCCATAAGGGAGATATCCCAACATCTGGGACCTCCTTCATTAACCAGGACTGATGATAAATGATGGAAAGTGGTTTGGTGAGCTCTTCCACCAGTTCCCTCAGTACCCTTGGGTGAATCCTATCCAGCTCCATTGGACTTGTGAGTGTCTAGGTGGCAGAGCAGGTCCATAACTACTTCTTCCTGGATTGCGGGGGTCTATTCTGCTCCCTATCTACCAGCTCAGAGGGCTGGCTCCCCTCAGGATATTAATGCTTTCTGTTAAAGACAGAGGCAAAAGAAGACATTAAGTACCTCAACATTTTGTTTATCCTTGGTGGCAATGTTCCCCTTCACATCCAATAAAGGATGGAGATTTTCCTTAGCTCTCCTTTTAGTGTTAATGTATTTATAAAAACACTTTTTATTATCTTTCATAGCAGTGGCCAGATTGAATCCTAGCTGAGATTTTGCCTTTCTAATTTTCTCTCTTCGTGATCTAATTACATCCTTGTACTCTTCCTGAGTTGTCTGACCCTTCTTTCAAAGATCATAAACCCTCTTTCTTAACCTGAGTTCCAGCAAAAATTCCCTATTCAGCCAGGCTGATCTTCTGCCCCAATGGCTCATCTTTCAGCACCTAGGGATGGCCTGCTCCTGCATCTTTAAGATTTCCTTCTGAAAGTATATCCAGCTTTCCTGGACTCCTTCATTGTTAAGGACTGTTCTGCAATGGATAGCTGCAAGCCCTCCAGAAGGGACAGGAGGTGAAGGAGAGGCAGTGGGTGGCTCTGTACATTAAAGGGTGTTTTGACTGCATAGAGCTCGAGGATATGTGTGGAGGTGACTGATTTGCTCCAGGCAAACCCCTGACAGACCTTCACTATCATTTGCCTGACCCTCAAGTTCCAGAGCTTCATATCTATTCCCATACCTGGGGTGGTGAGGGAAGCTCAGAGGGCGTAGTTATGGCAAAAGTGATTTGGTAGTGACCATCTGAATCTTTTAGACCTAGGGGAAATGTATAGCAAGCAGATCAGACAAGGAAGCACTGTAACACAGTGGGCAAAAATTACTTTACCTCATGCATTTCTTTGTTTGCTTCCTTGTTTGCTTGCTTGGAGTTTGTAAAAATGTGAAGTAGTGGTTTTAATAAGGAAACTCGTGGTTGTTAGAAACTTCTAAAATACAAAAAAAAAATCTTGATAAACTGCCATAAATTATCTTTAACTAGAGTAGTGTGAAGAAGTACAGGAACCAGCTTGTTCTGCCCAGCCTGCCTATGCTCTGTTTGAGAAGCTGCCAGGGAAAGGGAAACTGAGCAATATCAGAAATTGCCAAAAGTAAGTTCCTCACCCAGGGGTTCCAGACTCTTAAAGTACGCTCTGGTGTCCTTTCTTTGATGAAGCTCAAAAACATAAGGGATTAATCAATAGGGGAAAATGTAACAGAAGCTTTACAGCTGTCTTCATGTCTGAGTTGCTTTCCTACTTCTTTTGTTTTCCACTTTTTTCTTTATTTTTTCAGTCAAAAAAAAAAAAAAGAAGAATAGATCTTCTAGTTTAAAACCTTATATGTTACAGTTTCATGAAACTACTCATTCTACCAGAAGAAGAGTGTGGGTGTAATTAGAGTGAGCAGAAAATCTCTGCAAAGGAGATTTCCTTGTTTCCCACCAGAGTCTTGTGTTTCTGGGACACAGTTCAGCAGCTGGACATGTGGGTGCAGCTTAGCATTCACCTTGGGAATTCCAATATTTGATTTGCATACATCTGTACACAGACTGATTTTGGCAAGGCAGACACATATATTAGAACAAGGAAAAAGCTGGTTCAAAACTTCAGAGTATGAACTCTTCAGAGTATACAATAATCTGGTTTGCAATTTTTTTGGTTCCTACTCACAGATTTTCAACATCCTTGTAATCAATTCCAACAGTTCCGCTTTTAAGACTGATAGAGAATGCCTTTTATTAACTCAGTGTATTAGAATGGGGGGTTGTGGGTTTTTTATAATAGTTTTCTCCAATGTTTTACCTTGCAAAAATAGCAGCAGCTGCTATTTAGTCATCTGATTAAATGAAATTCTGATCTTTGCACTCTCATGTCTCTAATCCTCTAGAGGCAAATGAAAACTAAATACAGAGTTCTCTCACCAAACAGGGCTCAACAAGATATTGCTCCTTATTAAACCTATTCAGTGGCAGCACAGGGACAGTATTTTGCGTCATAGAGGAGGTAAAGGTAGTAATGTCATGTGCCCTGGCTTTCTGTTGGACAATTTGTCATCAAAACAAATTGCTGCACAGCATTTTATATATAAAAACATTTGAAAAGGTTTGTATCCAGGCAACAGTTGTAAGCTACAAGATAAATTGCCTATTACTCCTTGCTTATAAATTAGTTCCAGCTAATTTCTCCTAGCAAACAAGGGCTGCATAGACCTGATAAAGGAAAGTGATTAAAGCACATTTTAGGAAAGCCAATAAAACAGACTGTTTTACCAGTCTCTGGCCCTACTTTTCCTGTGGATTATGAATCTGAGAAGGACCCCTGTGTGATATTCTTAGCAGTGCTGAAAATTCTGACCATAGCAGAGTTGCTGACGAGGCCACATGTTTCTTGTAGATGGAAATGCTGCCTATTAACTGCAGTCTTAAAAATTATAATGATAACATAAAGAAAGGATAAACCAGATGAAAAAGCATCCCAATAGAAAAGAAGTAATAAGGTGAGTACAGGCCCCCATGGCTGCAGGAAGATGCCCCAGTGACCCCAACAGTCACTGCTTGCTACAGGTATTATAACAGCAGAGTTCATGATTTTATCATAAACTGAGCACAGTTATCTCTAGCTTCAGTACATGGTTTGTGGCAGATGTCTCCAGAAGACAGAGATAACCCACACCCAGAGCAGTTTAGAAACCACTGTTCTGTTTGCAGATCAGTTGCTGGACATCGTGGTCCCGTGTCTAATGGGAAGTAAAATGAAACAGGAGCTGTTCCTTGTTTCTGAGACAAATGCTACAGCGCAGGTATACAGCTAAACCCTGTGATTCCCCCTAAACAAAGCAGTTATATTAGAATTACATAGAGACCAACATTAATGTACTATCGTATTATTAGACACGATTATTATTAACACATTGATAGATTTTTATAGCCATATAGTAATTATTTTCAATATAGTAATTATTAATAATATTAATCAACAATAATAGTATTTATATTAAACTAGTATATAAATGTTTGTGCATTATATAAATATATTTTATTTATTATATATATTATATATGGTAAAACTAATGTACAAATATTACTATTATGCATACAATTTAATATATTGGCATGGCCCTTTGGGAATGGTCTCTGGGTTGTGGCAACCACCTCAAGTCCAGAGAATGTCTGGGAAGCAACCAGAACTGGGCCAAAGACTGTGCAAACATTTTAGCAGATGGTGAGCACACACCAGGGGTCAGCCCTGGCCCTGTTAATGTACTAATGCACACAAAGCCTATAATGCCTTCAGCCTTAGACAAATGCCTTATAAAAGACAGATCTTCAGTTTAATCCTGTTGGATCAGTATGGCTTTCAGGACACCAGCCACCAAGAGAGGAGGGAGGAGGCATTGCTTGGACCCGTGGGTCTGAAAAGGGAGGCAGGCATGAGGCTTCCCCAAGTCACCCCATATTGCACCTCTGGGGCACAAATGGCATGAACAGTGCCAGAGGTGAAGCACAGTTCGTGTCCTGCACCTCCTGGCGAGGGACAGCCAGGCTGAGGATGCTCACTCCACGCCTAAGCCTGAAATACAATCACTGCCTCTTTGTGGAGAGCAGATCAGCCCTCTCAGATAACAGCTTGTCTCGAAGACCTGCACGATTAGTGTTTTAAAGGAAGGCACAGGGATCCGTGTAGCAGGCAGTCAACAGCTTGAAATCAGAATCCTCTTGGCTGGGGCTGGTGAATATGCATTTGAGGCTGATAGAATTTCAAAATACCCGAGAAGGAGCAACAAAGTGCTTCTGCGTGTGTTCAGCCTCTTTATTTTTCTCTCCTGTGCTTAGATACTTTCATGTATAAGTTCTGTAGGAAGACTTTTCTTTTTATATTGAAAAATGATAATTTGTAGGCAAAAAATTTTTTTGATAAAAAGCCCAAACTTTCATGACAACAAATCCACTTCAATTCACGTGAAAATGAACTTATGAAGGATGGCATGAATAAGGGTCTATAAAGCACTGGAAATATATTAAAGTCTTTGCTTCCCTCTTGAATTAATATGCCATAATATTCACAATGTAATCTAAGAGTGCATACTTTCTTTATTTAAAACATTTTCCCATTCCAATTATTCAGGTATAATTCATTTAGATAAAATCTCTATTTATAAACCCAGATAAAAATTGCAACAAGGGAACTGTAAAGTTTATAGTCAGCTGTTAAAATACCAAAAAATTATTCACTCACACACACAGACATGCTACATCTCACCACAGCTCTGACTGTAATTAAGGCCTTTTAACATCTGGTTTTCAAAAGCTTTATTTTCTTTTAACCCTTCAAGGTGTTACAGCTTTCTTTGTTGTCGCCTACTAGTTTTGTACAGGACTGTAATAGAAAAATATCTTCATTTTTACAAAGGCACTTTCAAACATATACCAGAACTTATTCCTGAATCTGAATCGATTTCTATGTTCCAAGCCAATATTCTCAGCTATGAAACAGATATTTACATCTAAGTCCTGCAGTTAGAACTATTTCCAGTGGCTCTAGTAGGATTCAGATCAAGTGTTACATAAGGAAACAAGAATAAATTCTCTATATAGTTTTGTGTCTTCACCCTTTTTTTTATGGCCCAGTGAACACAGATATGGCAGAACCCATTTACCTGTCTCCTTCCTTAATACCACTGATGGTTAATATGCACAAGAATGTCACTGAGCCATTGCTCATGGGGAACTGTATTCTAGAAAGGAGGACTAACAACACAAACTGGCAGAGAGACCCGGATTTTAAAAAGCAACATGCATAATTCACCTTCTTAATCAGTGACACAGCAGGGTCATGTTTCCTGGAGGTCCCAAGAGCAAAACCAAAATCCTTTTCCTCATTTCTTCCATCAGTTTTAAAGACAAGGATCCCCTCCCAGCTGCAGACTACTCTTTTAAAGCTAGTTTGGATATTTTTCCTAGTTGGAACTGATGGATTAGAAATACCACTCCTAACTTTTACTTGCTACCTCTCCCAGCCATTGAAACTAGTTTTCCTGTTATATATATTTATAGCTAATGTACATGTAGGGACATCTTTATCAGAAACTTTGAGTCAGTTGATTAACTTACCAGCTGTTACTGCTTGCCATGGATATTCAACTTCCTCCATTTGATTTCTCTCCTAAGAGCTAGATTTGCCAGAAGAGGGGGAGAAGGTAAAAATAACTGCTTTCTTAAATAAGCCATAATAGTTGGTCAACTAAATGAGATGCATTGTGCTTTGGAAGAAATATTTTTCCTGCTCTCACATTCTTTTGTTTCAGTTCTTCCCACTCTGCTTAGACATCAGCTGTGTTTTCTTCCTTCGTTATGGACTATTTTTGTTGATATCTTTCTTTAGTTTACCATTCTTATCCAGCAGTGTCTCTGTAGGGCTTCTATGGCAGCTATTAAGCTGCTTTAGAAAATCCCTTCCCTTAAGCCTCTTCACAAAAATAAGACAAGTGACATATATATATGGATGATGGGCTTTTCCCTCAAATTTTCCTAGGGAGGTTAAAAAAAAAAGTCATTTTCATCTTTATTCTGATAGCAAGAAAACAAAAGAAAGGCAACTATGGGTGTGAACTTTAACCATCAAACCACTTTCCAGGGAATAGTCAGGGCTGTTGATTTCTCTTGCACAAAGTATTTTTACTAGAAAGATCTTATCCCTAAATCTGTCAATATACATTTAAGGAGCATAATTTTTGCTTTCAAAACAGATTAAAGATGGCAAGCTTTGAGGAGGAGGTGAGGAAGCTGAGGAGGAGTGTTAGGACAGTTGACCCTAAAATTCACATTTCAGGATTTTCAGGGACCCACTCTATACCTCAACATACTGAGTGTGACATTCTAACCTCCCTTTGGCATTCTCTTTTTTTCTTCTGATTTCAACATGCACTTCTACAAAAATGTTGTTTTCAGCCTTCGCAACATTCTTGTAAGTCTAGTAATAAATAACATACTAAAGCACAGGGCTTTAAAACATTTCAGGAGAGCAGTGTACCAGAGTATGGGAGTTCGTAGTCAGCCACAGGTCCTGAGTCAAGCTGGCACCCTCCTCGTTCTTGAAAAGTGGAGCAGAAGGAAACATTGAAGCTGATGTCTGGCTCATCATTGTTTATGAAGAAAATTCTGCAAGGCTTCTAGTCTTGCATTTTTGGGGCATGGTTATGGGGCGGTCAAACAGCTCTGCAATCACACTGAGCCTGACTTTGAAGGTTTCAGTCAGGAAGATCCAAGGAAGAAGTGAATGCTGGAAGCTGGCCAGGCAGGAGCCCTGTTCACTTATCTTCTTAGCCAGACTTTTCCAGGATCACTGAAGCATCTATCTCCTTAGAGTTGACATGGAAAATGCCTCTAGATTGAGTAGTCCTAATCTTCTGTTTGGCACCTTCAAAAATACAGAAAGGGAGTTAAGTATGACCTCAGTGGGAAGCTGTACCTTTAAAAGACTTGTAGAAGGTATTCAGGCGAGTTAAGGACATTAACTATACTTGTGTTCAATCTTTGGCTGTTAGCAATCACTGAATCCTAGATCAGGAGTGTCAGGCATATGATCTGACAGGAATAAAACCAAGATAGTTCCCTGAGCAGAAGGCTAGAATGAGCAAAGTTTCTGCATAAGTGAAGATTAACGAACAATTCTAGAACACAATTAAAGAAGACTTCAAGATTTGCCTGTTGGCTTGTGTGGGCCTTGACACATATCCTTTGCAGTCTATCAGGTGCAGAGGCACCTCAAACCAGTGCCCAATGGTCCAGGTTTCTTCACCACCTAACTCACAGCAAGATCTGCAAAGTCCTTCAATGGGTCTTGTTCTTACCTGTAACTCCCCGTGTTAAAATGAATTCTTGTTTTGAATATGCAGCTGAATAACTGTAGTGCATTTATACAGCCACAAAAAAACAACTAGACAATAAAATTGCAGTCATCCCTGATGAAATCAAGCATAAAAATTACATACCAAACCTCCCTAGAACCTCTTAGTCATTTATGATTTCTTCCAGCCATCCTTCTGAATATTTGTCATGTCTTTATACTTTCCACATTTAAAAACATTCATAGCAGAATTAATCATACCATCTCATTTCAATGACAAAAACCTTTTTAGATAAGAACATTTGCCACCTAATGGGGCCTAAAAGATCTAACTATGAGACAGTTGTCAGAATGGCACCAAAGTTTACCGAGAGTTGACGCAAATGTGAAAACAAGATGATGTATGTTGAGCAGGTCAAATCCTTTGGTACCTGTGAATGAAATCACATCCTTCTATCCATCCTGAGCAACAACAGGAAGAGATGAACTCAAATGAATTACTGTTCCTAAGGTGCACTTAAGCATAGGGCAGGATCAATCCCTACTGCATCTCTAGAGCTGGATTGACCTTGCTCCCAAGTACAGACTTGCCTGTCACAACATATTTTGCCAGTCAAATTTTGACCAAAGTCATACTCATACTCCCTTTCAGATGTCACCCCCTACTGAAACACAAGGAAACACGTCAGCTGCCAAGGAGTGCTGCTGGCTGTACACATTAACTTCACTCTGCAAGTCCCAAATGCATCTAACCAGATCTACTACATTTACCTTCCTGTTTATAAACTGTCTCGTAAAAATATCCTCTAATGATACTGCTGCGTCCCTTCTAGGAGGACTCAGTAGTTCTGCAAGGATTGCACACAGGATTTCTGAGCAAAAGAGAGATACATGCAAGATAAATTTCCTGTAAACAAAGCTACAGACTAATAAAAGAATATGCTAGTGATGACAAGAAGGATTTCTCTTCTAATGAAATATATGACGTGGTCAGAGATGAGTCTTAAGTTCTTTGTAATGGAAGGAAGAGATACCTCAAAAATAAAGGGTGTCACATTTAAAATGGCACCAGAAGTTAAAACAGAGAACATTTTGGTTAATTTCCAGTAGTTAATGTGTTGCATTGGAAAGTCTATGCTGCCCATACTTGCCAAACTACTGCTCCTCTGCTACCCAATGGGCTCATGTGGAGAGCCACAACAATACTCTGAGATCAAAGTCTTAAACTCCAAGGCATGTGAGAGTTGCGAGGCTGTCCCACATTTTCCTATTGGACCCATGCACAAATTTCTGTAAATAACACTGAATCAGATTGAATATGAAGTCTAAGGTAGTTTCATTTTACTTAGACAGTTTTTTCAGTGTGCCGCTTACACACATATATGGCAGAGGCTGTGAAGGAAAGTAGTTGGAAATAAAATCGAGCTGTGATACAGCTTATTTGTTTTCATGTAAGCAGTTTTGTATTGGTGTACCTTTAGCTACCCGAAAGGGCATATATGCTTGGCTGTATTGTTTTATATATCACTTTGACTATACCTGTTTCAATATAATTAGCACACACACACAGAGTACAAATTTCCAGTTTTCTCTGTTCTCCAAAACCACATCCTATGGCAGGGAGAGGTTAGTGGCTTTTTAAGATCAGTTTCTGTGATCCTAGTTCATTCAGGACAGCAACCAAATTGGCTCTGACAGCCAAGGCAAGCAAGGGAGAGTTAACTGCAGAACATGTAAATTCTGCCTTGAATAAAAAGGGTTCCAGTGCTAATTTCAATAGCGTTTCAAAACTGAAGCTGTAAGGAGAGTTTTGACAGCTTGGGATCACCGTCATTAGACAATGAAATGTTGCTAACAAAGCTTCTGTAGCCAAGACAGATTACGTAGCCAAGCTATGTGTTGACCTGTTGTTGAATGATGTGGGTGCAGCTTCTGAAGCACAATTTTCCTCAGTGCCCAAAGGTGAAACCCCCTTTGAAGCACCTGGCAATGGCTCCCTAGTCCTGCCTCCTGCCACCCTTCCTAAAGCCTGCTTTGTAAAGGCAGCAAGTCATGTCTTGACTATGGATGCACATACACTGCACGGTGACTGAAGGCAGGAATTACAAGTCTTTTATTCAGAATTTGTATCCCCCTCCTTTCTCTGGCTAGAAAGGTCATTAATTTGATGATTGCCTGTGCTTTGGTTTCATGCATCTCAGGGGATGCTGCCTCTGATATCTTAAACAATATTCTTTTACTTTCCTTAATTGTGTGTTAGAATAAGAGGGAAAGAAGGAAGTGCTTGTCTCTTTGTCCAGCTCCTCTAGACACAACCTTTTAAAATTCCTTAGAAATCCCTCATACTCAAGTGGCTGCATTCTTTCCCTACATTCACTCCTAGCACTAACTTCTCCAAAATATGATTTATTTTCCACAAAGGATGTTGTAAAAATTATACACCACATCCTCAGACTTGTTGCAAAGCTTTGTTCAGAGTCATTGCTATAGTCTTCCACAGCAAAACAAGATTATTTTTATTCCTGCCCTTATTTAATACAAACTGGATGCAGCCATCTGAGAAGGATCTGGACCCCACTGTATGTCATTGTTTATGAACAACAAAATGGCTCATTTACATCTAGATTCTGTCAGGGTGCATTTCTCTTTCTCCTTCCTTCCTT
>VZTA01013643.1:7833-26942 GCA_013398855.1 Mohoua ochrocephala | reverse complement strand
AAACCAGTCTGGGATTCCACGGTGGAATGGTGGGATGAAGTTCCCATTTCGCTGTGGGGCAGGGCCAAGCCATGGAAGAGGGGCCACGCAGCAAGTGGGGGCTGAGTTTTGTTTAGACGCCAGAGAAAAGCAATATTTGGGTAAATCCGATCTTTTCAGACTCGCAGGCAGTGAGGGGGTCCTGGCCATGGACTGGGCTGGGACTGGGGCAGGGGGAGGCTGGGCCGAAAGCCCAGCAGGGACCCGGAGCCTGCATGGCCTCCCTGGGCCTGCTGTGACAGAGCTGAGGCCGCAGCCGGTGTGACAGCCACAGAGCGCTTCAAATACCCTGCACCTGAGGGGTGCCTGACCTGGCCACCTAAACACAGGGACCAAGCAGGAATAAGGGAATAAAAGGAGGGATTTATCTGAAGGCCTTCAAAGGCTCACCCTGGGCAGTGCAGAGGCTCCACCCCAGATGGACCCTGGGTCACGGGTTCTTCACCCTTTGATCAGTTTGGTTCATTTGCACATCAGGGTTAATTCTCCAATGATCACCTCAGTTCATGATGGAATTACCCCGAGTTTGCCCCCCTTGAGAGGCTTTGAGTTGCCACATTTGGGGCCCGGTGTCCTTGGAGTGGGAACCTGCAGAGGTTTGTTGTGTGTGAGCAGCAGGAGAGAACAGCAGCTCCCAGGGCACAAGGAACTGCAGAGTCACACACCAGGCAGGGCAGGGTTTGAAACATAGAAAAGTTCAAACCTAAGGCATCCTGAGGAGCTGCGGAGAGCTGCAGTTCCTCTCTCGCAGGCAATCTCTAAATATTTGCAATTTTACTCGGGAGCTGCCCAGCAAATGCTGGGAGCAGGATGAGGCCCCAGCCAGCCTTTGTTTTGTTAGTGAGAGGAGTTTGTACCAGGCTTCATTTTCACTCCCTAAGCCTCCCTGTGATCTGCCTCGTGCATCTGTTTCCCCTTGATCTCGCTGCCTGACTGACAGCTACTTTACACCAGCATTATCTGTCAAAACATTATTTAATGGAATCCCTTCTAGAAGGAGTTTTTGTTATTATTAGAAATCAAAATGCGGTGATAATTGAATCCCTTTGTATTCCCTGTGTAACGCAGGCAGTAAGACACATTCACACCTGAGGGGAAAACACATCTGGATTTCCTCTTTGCCCCAAGTCCGGGAGCTCTCCCTCTGCCTGGCTTTGATTCTCCTACCTCGGAGGGGGAGGAAATTTGCAGTGTGTGCATCTCATCTGAGGGAAACAATGGCGTACGTACACTGATTTTTTTCTTTCTTTTTTTTTTTTTTGCTATAGGAATGGCATTAAATAAATACATAGCAGGCTGCAGTGTCACAACAAGGAGATGTACAATTACGAAGACAAAATACCCCAAGGAAATCAACACAAGGCTTATTAATATCCAGGCCTGCAGAAGACAACTGTCAGACAATTGGTCAACAAGGTACATGGTATCTGTTAGATACTGACTAACCCATTATGATCTTTATGAAGTGTCCTTTTGGGGGTCTAGATCTTCAAATATGAGTTGGAAGACCCTTTTCTTTTATTAGTTGCTAAGCTCTTTATACTTTTACCATATTGCGGCAGGTTAGAAGTCTGAGCTTTATTGTCTTATGTTATTGAAAATCCAGATTCCCGCAGCCTTCTCCCTCAGGTCAAGATTTGTCTGAGAATACATTCTCATTTCTCCATGTACAAAGGCTGTCTGGAGAGAGGCAGAAAAAGATTATGACTGTAATATACTTAAATCCAATTTATTTGCCTGACTAGAAACTTCCACACTTCACAATTGCTTCCTACAGAAGATTTTGTATTTAATTCCTTCATCGCAGCGAGGAGAGGGAGCGATCTGAGTCCTCCAACAGGTCTGCGCTCCATGCACACACCTGAGCCGGAGGAGAGGGGATGAAAACAGCAAATGGACACTTATTTTGCACCGTTGCAGTTTATTTCTGCTCAAGGATAATGAATTTGGAAGGGATTTTTAAATTCCCTTCACGGAGCCGGGGTTCGGGGGCGCTGGGGGGGTTCTGAGCACCCTGTGAGCGCTGCTTGATGGAGACATCATTTGCCTCGGTGACTTCATTCTCGTGCTCCTCTCTCAGCTCTGGTCTGAGAGGAGCAGCTCAGCTGCTGTGGTCACCGGCCACGGGATCGCCAGGTCCTGGGGCTATTTTAAACCTTCATTTGAGAAGGCTTGAAAAGCCCAGGCTCGGGTTTCCTGCACCCTTTCCCTAAGCAGAGGTGGCACCAAAGCCTTTCTGCCTGGCTCCAAAACAAACACGGCCAGTCCAGGATGCTCTGGGCCAGCCCGGGCCTCACCAGCACCTTTGTTTAGGGGTAAAAATGTAAACTGGGATGAAAAGACGCTTTGCAAAGTGCAGCACTGGCCTTTGGACTGTGGCCATGGCACTGTCCAGGGCCTGGAATGCTTGCAAAGGACGGATAAACCATCACAGAGGGATCAGGGAAGCCACGGAGCAGGAGCTGAGGCTGCAGTGGCCTTGGTTCTTGCACCAGTGTTTGGGACTCATTGCTTGGGCAGGGCAGTGCCCAAAAGTGTCAGAAAGGAGAATTTCTTTAATAGTTATGAGAATAAAAATTACAAAACCAGGGCACAACACGAGTTAGTGTGAAGGTCAGATCCCCTGAGGTGATGAGGGTGATGGCACCACCTCCACGGTCAGCGAGGGCCCTGCAGCCCCTCTGCAGCCCCTCTGCAGCCCCTGGCAGGGGAGGCCTTGGGATTCTTGGGATGCTGGGGCAGGTGGGCGTGGGTGCCACACCCGCACAGGTGCCCCTGGGGCTGGCACAGGCAGCAGCTCAGGGGCACTCCAGAGGGGGTGGCCAGTGCTCCCTGGTGTGCTGTGCTGGGCGAGGGACAGCAGGGACAGAGCCAAGGACTCAGGAGCTGGTGGCTGTGGGGGGAGTGCTCAGACAGAGCCCTTGGGTGGCCACTGGGACCCTCAGACAGGTGCCCTGGTGGCCACTGAGGTGCCACAAGCCAAACGCCCTGAAGCTGCAAAGGAGGAGCTGCCTCCGCCTCCTTCAAGATTTTCCCTCTACTGCAGAGCAATTTGTCTGTCCTGAGACCAAAATCCAGCCTAAAAAGATGGGAAATCCACTCTGGGACAGCTGTTTATTTGGGAAGATGCTGCAGAGGGGTTTTTTAGCCGTGAAAAGAGATCTCAGCTCAGTCCTTGGCTTGAAACAGAGACAAACTTAATTCTCCCAGAAAACACCATGGCACTGATAACTTCAGAGCAGCTGGGCCCGATAAAGCTCCTTTTCACAGCAAAATGTATTTAATTGCTCCCAGATTTCGGCAACTTGTAGAATTCCAGCGTGTGGCTGTGTGGCTTGTGCTTTCCAGGAGCACCATCCCTCCATTCACCCCACGAGCTGGAACCCTGTAATTCCCTGTCCAGGTTTCCCAGCTCTGTCCCTGTGCTGGTTTGCACGGCCACGGCGCTGGATTTTTTCATTTCCCTCCCAATCTTCGGAACAAATTCTCCTTTTCAAAGTCTGCACCCCGCGGGGCTCTAAAATCATAACAATTAATGCTGGCAAAGACTCCTGAAGCCACCTAAGCCATCCCTCCTAGGGCAGGATTGCTGGAGCAGGCAGAGAAATTAATGGAGAGGGAAGGCCCGGGAGCCAGGCAGGGACCTGCTCCCGAGCTAAAGTTGGGGTAAAAAGTTGAAATCACTTAAAAAAGCTGCTAGGGGGGAAGTGGCAGAGCTGCTCTGTCACCCAAGTGCTTGACAGTTAATATGGAAGGAGTTGTAATCACTAATTTGTCCCAGTTTTAACTCTTCTTTCAACATTTGGTTTGGGTTCTTCCCCCTTCTTTTGACTTTTTCCGGGTTTTGTAGCAACAAGGGGTGATCAAACAGATTTACAATGCTCGGTGTTTATCACCCTTCCAGAGGCGTTAAGTGGCTATAAATGCA
Source organism: Mohoua ochrocephala (assembly GCA_013398855.1). Lineage (NCBI taxonomy): Eukaryota > Metazoa > Chordata > Aves > Passeriformes > Acanthizidae > Mohoua > Mohoua ochrocephala. The sequence goes on along the minus strand of VZTA01013643.1, from coordinate 22,975 downwards.
TATGAAATATCTGTGGTGGATCCCTCGCCTGCTCAGCAATGTGTTCTTCCTACGTTCCTAATTGCTAGCAGGAAAAATAGGAGGAATTTGTTTACCAGCTTCCTGCATAATATTCAGACATCTGGAGCTGCGAGGTCTGGATGGCGTTCCTGGGGGACAGAAAATACATCAAGGACAATTAGACAACTGGGGAGCTGCAGCCTAAAGGGAATTTCCCCAACATGGGAAACGGCTCCGTGACGGCTCCGAGCGAGCCCCGGCACCCACCCACCCTCCCTGGGCTCTCCTGCTCTTCCTCCTCTCCCTGACAAGTTTTTCCCTGCTCCTTTTATCATCCTGGCAGTGCTGGGAATGGTTGGACTTGACGATCTTAGAGGGTTTTTTCCTAAATTGTTTCCTGACCTGCCGATTCCCATCGTCTGCAGGTGCAGTGTCCCCATCCCTGTCCCTCATTCCTGTGTGAATTTTCCCAAGGCAGAGACAGCACCCTCAGAAAAACTAATTTCAGTGAAATATAATTGCTGTCTGTGCCTCTTTTGGGTGTTTCAGGCTCTTTTTAGGGAGTGTAAATACCTGGTTGCCACCCAGCTGCGTGAGCCCTCACTTCTGGCTCCTGTCACACACCTGAGGGGACAAACTCCTTTTCCGAGGGTTCCTCTGGGCTCCTGCCATCCCTCAAAAATCCGGGGATTGCCATCTGAGAACCAGGGAGCAACAGTTCCCGTGGGGCTGCTCCTCATCTGTGACACAGATGGGTTATTGATGATTTTCTGTTTCTTATTTAACAGCTTGAGATCAGCAGAGAGAGACTGTGTGGTTTGATTGAAATCAGCCAAGGAACTGCTTTTAATCATGATTTAAATCAAAAAAGTGAAAAACGTTGGTTTAAGTAATTGATTTTTAAATTTGCTTTGCATTTGGGCTTTTTTCGGTTGCCTGAATAAAGGTCTGTCCCCTTTGGGGGTGTCCTGGAACCAAAATTCTCTTTGTAACACATTAGGGCCGAAGGCTGCGTGGTTTCCACTTGTGTATTTTGTGAACATACTTTCATTTCATTTACTTTTTGTACAAGCCCCACTTATCTGCTGTATTTTTATTCCTTTTCTGCTGCCTGTGTTTTATAATTCCTGGTATCAGGCTGTGGCAGGAGGTGACTGGAAGGCAGCCAAGGGACACTTTTTCCTGGAGATAATACTTTTTGTTCAACATTGACCTGAGAAAAGGCGCTTAAATATATTTGGCAGCAGGACGTGAGGCTGGGACAGCCTTTGGGAGCACTCAGGTGTGCCCAGGGAGGGGGATTTGGGAATGGGTGGGGGTCCCTGAGCCACCTGGAAGCCCCAGGACACCCCCCCCACCACCCCAGGATCTACCCACGACCTTTTGCTGTGTAGAATTAGCAGATCTCATCCTCTCACATCTTTGGGCAAAGACAGGTGTCCAAATCCAGCTTGGACGGGGCTGGGAGCAGCCTGGGACAGTGGGAGGTGTCCCTGCCGTGGCAGGGGTGGAATAAGATGGGATTTGAGGTCCCTTCCCACCCAAACCAGTCTGGCATTCTGGGATTCTGTGAAACTGTGAGCAACAGGGAGGGGAAGCCCAGGGGGACCCCTTGGAGCACCCACAAGTTGTTGATTTATCCCTTTCCACTTCTGAGAAGGTTCTGCTGCCCAAGCTGGTGCCAGGAGAGGTTTGGGGGTGTTTGGGGGCCCCTGCCCGGCTGGGCTGGGCTCCATGGATGGTTTGCCTGTGGATGCTCACACTGGTGAGGGGGAAGCTGAGTTACTGCTGTGGCCAAAGGGCTCTTGTGAGCTCATGGAGCTGATTCCAATCCTGCTGCTGCTGCTCCAGCGGGCCCTCTGCTCCCTTTCCCGTGGATATAGGGAATTCCTCCCCCAGCTGGCGCTGTCCACGGAGGATTCATCCACGTGGCACCACCCCAGGTGTGGATGGAGCCGGTGTCAGGAGCGCTCCCTGGTTTTCCGAAGGGCCGATCAATATCTGAGCCGATCTTTCGCCGCTGCCGCCGCAAAGGTTACGCCGGGAGCTCTCCCTGCAGATAAAACAGAACATTATGTCTTCTTTGGACTGGCTCAGAATTGCAAATCCTGAAGCGAGATAGGCTGAGGCACTGGCGGGCAGCTTTGCCAGCCCCGGGTTTCCAGCAGGAGCGGGGTTTGCAGCAGCCGAGGTGATGCTGAGCCGCATCCCGTCGCTGAGAGGACAGCGGGGAGCGCAGCTCCCTGCAGGAGCCGCACCCGCGGGAGCCCCGGGCCGTGCGGAGGGGATGCTCGGGAGCAGGGAGCGGAGCAAATAGAGCTGTACGGGCAGATTGAGCCCAGGTAGCCGGAGAGCCGAGCGATGCTCCACGAGCAGTGCTGGAGCTCCTTCCTGTGGTGGCAGGGATGAGTTACTCGTTGTGGAGCACCAGCCCGGCGCCGGGAATCGGCCTGGGAATGAGCGTCCATCCGCCCCGGGATGCACCCTCCGCCTTCTCCAGCCGGGACAGCAGCAGCCCTGTGCTGCCTCGTGGGCTCGGGACGGAGTGACCCCCCTGGACACTGCTCCAGGACACTCCAGAGGCTGACAGGAGTGGTCATCTCAAGCAGCTCTGGGCCAGCTGTGCGGTCACTCGTGGCGTATTCCTTAAATAATGTTATTTCCCTACTGCAGTCACACATCTTCCCAGTCGGGAATGGTCAAACTGGCACTGGGCACGGAAGAACGGAGCAAGGGCACACAGTGTGGCACACACCCGGCCCGGGTACAGGCAGCAGTGGGGAATGTGGGGGGCAGGCAGCTCTGGGGAGCCCCTGCCCAGCCCTGCCAGCCCCGGGCACGGCGGGTGAAGGGCTGAGCCGCGGGTCCTGCCCGCCCCGCTGGCCGCAGGGACAGCAGCAGAGGTGTGCGAGTGGTGCCTGCACATCTTCAAAAGAACAGAATTTGGCCCTTAATGTTCTTTTGATGTGTTTTTTGTATGCAAATAAGGTTTAATTTGCGAACTTTGAACAGTTTGCAGATGAGTTTATTAGAGTGTTGCGTTATTAAGTTTATACTCCTGGGGTCAGCGCCGGGCGTGGGGAAAGCACAGCGAACATTATTTATATTGTTAAACCAAGTCAAGGAATTCAGGCGTCTGCCATTCGCCAGGAAAACAGACAATCAAAACAAAGCCATATTTGTAATCATACTCTGTAGTCTTTTTATGAGAAGTAATTACTAAAATAATCGAAAGACATGGATGGGATTATTAATGACAGCGATAGCCTGGAATATCCATCCCTACCTTGCGCGGAGCAGCCGGGGAGCTGGGGGATGGAATGAGCAGCCCCGGGGTCGTGGAATGCCAGAGCTCACGCTTGGAAATTGTTGTCTCAGCTGAGGAGCTCTGAGGGGAGCAGTAACAGCCCCGCTGCTGCCTGGGCCCCGGGTGGGGATTCTGAACCCAGCGCTTTCCTATCCCGTGGACTGATTTTGCTCTTTCTGCTCTGAAGAAACTTAATATAAGTTATTAATGAATTCCTTTTAATATGAGCATTTATATGCGTAGAGCTGGGTGAAATTCAAAATAAGGTGGAAAACATCCAGGCTGATTTGCCTGCATTACCATAGGGATGGGACACTGAGGAGGGATACAAGTGGGAGCCTGCACAGGCTGCCCTGGGTCCAGGCTGTCAGTGTGGCATCGATGCCTGGATGGCACCTGGAGCACCCTGGGATGGTGGAAGGTGTCCCTGTCCACGGCAGGGGTTGGAACTGGATGGGCTTTAAGCTCCCTTCCAACCCGAACCATTCTGGGATTCTGTGGCGGCTGTGGTGATGCTCCCCTGCTCACGCTGCTCCACAGAGCCTGCCCAGCCCCACCTGCCAAAATTCTGAGGTATAAACCTGCTTTAGAGAGAAAACAGAGCTACACGGATACACCAGGTCCAGCTGCAGCTCCCCGAACGCCGCTGGGCCTTTATCCCAGGCCAGGCTCTGCACCGAGAGCAAAGGCAGGAGAGCAGGACTGTGAGGAGGTGGGAGCAAACCCCTTCCACGCTTCTGGAACAGGAGCAGCGGGAATAAAATGCCACTTTTCTGGCACTAATGAATATGTGGCAGTGCAGGAATAGCTCTGTGCCCATAGGAAGTCTGGATTTTCAGCTACTGTTTAAGTTCCTTTTCTTCTAAAAGTGCCGGTGAGGCTCAGTCCTGTCATCCACTTCCTCTTACAACCGCCGCCGACTTCAAAGGAAATCCTGCTGGCAAAATAGCTACAGAATTGTGTCAGGAGTTTATTTGCTCCCAAGATTAGATAATTAATGAAGATAGAATATTAAAATTACATTTACATAAAGCTAAGGGTAATCTTAAAGCGTTCTATTATTTTGTAAATGACCCGAAGTTTGTAACGCATTTATAATGATGAATCAGGAGACGGGGCCTTTCAAATGAGGAAGTACAATTTATAATCTCACTTTCCTTCATTATTTATTCATCCTGCTGTTGAATCATCTGCTCTTCAAACCTGAAAAGCCACGGAGCTCCCTTTACCTGCCAGTGTTATCCTAGAAGGAAACCAAGTTTTGTGTTTGATCCCAATCACATCGTGAGGGGAGCTCCACACGGATCCTTTTCTTGGGCCCAGTTAATCTGAAATGCATAAAATCCCAGACTGGTTTTGGCAGGAGGGAACCTTAAGGATCATCCACTTCACCCCCCTGCCATGGGCAGGGACACCTCCCACTGTCCCAGGCTGCTCCCAGCCCCAATGTCCAGCCCGGCCTTGGGCACTGCCAGGGATCCAGGGGCAGCCCCAGCTGCTCTGGGCACCCTGTGCCAGGGCCTGCCCACCCTCCCAGGGAACAATTCCTTCTCAATATCCCATCCAGCCCTGGCCTCCTGCAGCTGAAGGCCATAAATTCCACAGAACTTCTGCTGTCTGGCTTTCCCTTCAGGCTCAGACTTTGCTACACCTGAATTACCGAAGATGTAGTGATGGTAGAAGCAGACATTTTCTATTTTCAGCATAAACCCATGGAAATATTGATTCCTTTCCACTCCGGTCCTGTATTTGTGGCAGTGCCCTGAACGATTGCCACTGTATGATCTCATTGTTCTGCTCCTTTCAAAACAAGCCTCTCACCCAGCAGAGCTTTATTTAAAGCCCATTGCCCATTTCTGGGTGCAGCAATTTCCCACCCCTCACACCAAGGAGGAATTTTCAGCACACAAAGTTGTGGCTGCCCCTGGATCCCTGGCAGTGCCCAAGGCCAGGCTGGACATTGGGGCTGGGAGCAGCCTGGGACAGTGGGAGGTGTCCCTGCCCATGGCAAGGGTGGGATGGGATGAGCTTTGAGGTCCCTTCCCGCCCAAAACATTCCATGATTTTATTCCAAGCGTGGTGTGCAGACAAGGCCCTCAGAGGGTACCAAGGGCTCAGGAGGATCCCCCTAAGGAAATCAGGTCCTTAATCCAAAGGCTGCTCCAGAAGCATTCCCTCATCCCAAGCAGGAACAAGAAGACCCCCAAACTCCTTGTGGGAAGAGCTGGCACTAAACCCGACCCACCCCGCTGCTCTTCAGCACAGAGAGCAGCACTGGGGTCAAGAAATGACAGAGAAAAACTTCTCTCCCCTTCCCTGAAGTCACTGCCCCGGTCTGGGGAAGTGATTTGCTGCTCACAGGGACTGAGAAAGCGAAGTCTGGACAGGGCAGGATTTTGTGACTCAGCTTTTACCAGCATTGGAACAACATCAACAGGATGCTCAGCGCAAGTGATGTAACCCTGGCCATAAATCCAGGCAGAAAACTCGGAATGTTATTTACTAACTCCCTAAATTACCCAATCTTCAGAGAAATACCCTCTCTTCACCAAAGGACTCGAGCCAGCTATTTCCCTTTCCTTACAGACTCTTTTAAAAATTACTCAGAATTCTTTTCCTTCTCAGCTTTGCTCAGAAATGCACATTTAAAAAGCTTCCCAGGCTCTTTCCTTGCTGAGCTACTGAGTCAGGGACTGAAGCATCTGGCACTTGCTGGGATTTTCCAGCTGGAGGTGTTGAGTTCAGAGAACTTAACTTTTATTTAAAGGCTTTTTTATGTTCAAGACTCAAACAAAGCAGCGCCCTGTGAGTGCAGTGAGTGCTGAGGGATCGGAGGTGGATTCCTGCCCCTCTCCTCGTGCCTGTGAAGATGAGGGTGGTGGGGGTGAGGGCTGGTGCTCTGGAAGGTGTTCATGAGCAGAGGGAGGGTTTGGGGGGGATCTGGGAGGCTCAGGGAGGGTTTTTGCTGTGTGATTGTAGCTGTGCTCTGCCCTGCTCAGGGGTTGTAATGGAATATTCACATTCCACTGAACTTTGTTATTCCCAGGGCATGGACAAGCCTGGCTTAGGGCACCGCTGACAAAAGGAGAGGTGTGTTGACATCTCTTTATTAATTAAGGCCTCATTCACAAATTAGGATTCAAGTTGCGGCTGCCCCTGGATCCCTGGCAGTGCCCAAGGCCAGGCTGGACATTGGGGCTGGAAGCAGCCTGGGACAGTGGGAGGTGTCCCTGCCCATGGCAGGGGTGGCACTGGGTGGGCTTTAAGGTCCCTTCCAACCCAAACCAGTCCGGGATCCCACGTAATTAAAAGGGAAATGTTAATGGTTTGAGGGAGAAGAGCTTCCCGAGGAGCTGGATGGAGTTTGGAGCGTGGCTGGATTTGGAACAAGTGGAAAGGGGAAGGAAGTACAACAGGAACTGGGTGTTCAAGCCCTGACAGAATCTGATTAATCAGTGACCATGGTGCCCGCCCAGAACCATCCGTGGCCAGCGCTGGTGACAACACAGCTGGGGGAGAGAGATCCCACGTGGAATCTGCACCTGGGGAAACCTCAGGCTGATTCCACAGCGCTGGCTCCATAGATCAGGAGAAACCCTCCTGCTTCTGCAGGTCTGTGTTCCATCTGCAGCCTTCCCGAAGCTTCACAGGCCTCTCGCTGTGCAATTACAGGAGGATTTTAGTCTGATTATACATTAAAAACTCCCCTCTCCAAAGAAACTCAAAGATCAGAGACATTTTCTTTCAAGTATTACACTGAAATTTGAACGTTCCTGCTGCTTATTACAAACTGCTTCTGCGAGGCACTGTGGCACTCTTAGACTTGATACTTTTATTGTTACGATTGTTTTCTTTTCTCTATAAATCCCAGCATTTCGCTTCCATACCCTTCTTTTTTACGGAAATGTTGTCAGGGAAGTTTTAGTCACAGCTTGAGCAGGATGCACAGTCACAAGCCACTGCTGTGGGTACATTACCAGGACTACGAGAATCACAACCAAACACAAAATAAATGACCTGTTTGTCCTTCAGCTGGGTGAAAATGGGAATGCAAAGTCTAGAGTCTTATTTTTCCTGATCCCCACGATTCTCTAATCTTATCAAATATACATTCCCATATTCCAAGGCGGCCTGATAAAGCAGCTTGCTAGAAATAAGTTGCATTAGATTGTGTAGAGCACATTTTCCTAGGAAATCCAATTTCACAATCGTGTTCTGGTGACATTTAGCCATTGCTTAGTACAGCAAGGGCTCCTTGGATATTTGAAACACTGAGTCCTGGGGCAGCAGGACGAGGGCAGAGATTGTCCCCCTGTGCCACCACAGGGACATCGAGGGCTGAGTCCAGCTCTGAGTCCTCATGGCAAGGAAGGGCTGGAGCGTGTCCAAGGCAGGGAACGGAGCTGGGAAGGGGCTGGAGCCCCAGGAGAGGCTGAGGGAGCTGGGAAAGGGGCTCAGCCTGGAGCAAAGGAGGCTCAGGGGGGACCTTGTGGCTCTGCACAAGTCCCTGACAGGAGGGGGCAGCCGGGGGGGGTCGGGCTCTGCTCCCAGGGAACAGGGACAGGAGGAGAGGGAACGGCCTCAGGCTGGGCCAGGGCAGGCTCAGGTGGGACAGCAGCAGGAATTTCCCCATGGAAAGGGTGCTCAGGCCTTGGCAGGGGCTGCCCAGGGAGGTTTGGAGTGCCCATCCCTGGAGGTGTCCCAGGAAGGGCTGGAGGTGGCACTCAGAGCTCTGGGCTGGGGACAGGGTGGGGATGGGGCACAGCTTGGGCTCCATGGGCTGGGAGGGCTCTTCCAACCTGAGTGATCCTGTCCACTCCTTTCCCCAGACCCCACTCTCTCCTGGGAATGCAGCCTGGCATTTCCCTCACCCTTCGGAGGCAGGGAAAGGCTCACTCCCCACCGGAGCCCAGATTCCCAGCAAATCCCACGTTCCCAGAAGCTGCCTGGCCACGGCACAGCTGCAGAGGGAGCCGTGGCTGTCCCTGTTTGTCTGGGAGTGGAGGTGCCTCCAGGTTCATAAATCTGTATGCAGTAGTAGGGGTTCTCTAACAGCAATTCATTTTAATTATGTGAGACATAAAAAGACCACCTACAGATGAGACAATACAGCTGTAAGATTCTCAAGGTTACTGTGGGGAATACTTCATAACTGAAGTATGTTTTCCCCAAGGAATTCGACTACCATTTGATTTAATTTTTAATTTTTACATTTTAATCAAAAATAGATCAAATGGTGGTGTTCTCCCCTGGGAACCATACTTCAGATATGAAGCAGTCCATGTTCCTTTTAAATATGTAAAGCTGCCATTTATGTATAACTCATGAATGACACCCCGTGTTGCAAGCAAATATCACGCAGCGATTTCGGGATTGTTGCAGTAACAACACCATAATCACACACAAACATCCCCCACCTGCCTCCACAGAGCCAGCAGCACCACGGGGAGGGCGTGGGAGCTCATCCAGCCCCTCCCGAGGGTGAGGAAGAGCCCCACGGATGAAGGAGGTGCCCATGGAGGTTGTTGCTGATCCCATGTCCCGTGGGATGGAGCACCAAGGGAGAAGCTGCTCTGGGAGCCGGGCTTGGAAACTCAGGGTCAGGAGCAGAGCTGGGAACATCAGAGCCAAGCACGGAGTGCTCCAGAATTGGGAGAAAGCTGGAGAGGGACTGGGGACAAGGGCTGGAGGGACAGGACCCAGGGAATGGCTTCCCACTGCCAGAGGGCAGGGCTGGATGGGATATTGGGCAGGAATTGTTCCCTGGGAGGGTGGGCAGGCCCTGGCACAGGGTGCCCAGAGCAGCTGGGGCTGCCCCTGGATCCCTGGCAGTGCCCAAGGCCAGGCTGGACATTGGGGCTGGGAGCAGCCTGGGACAATGGGAGGTGTCCCTGCCCATGGCAGGGGTGGCACTGGGTGGGATTTGAGGTGCCTCCAACCCAAACCAGTCTGGGATTCTGTGACAAGAAACAGCCTCAGGCTGTGCCAGGGGAGGCTCAGGTTGGATACTGGGAAAATTCCTTCCTGGAAAGGTTTGTCCAGCCCTGGCACAGCTGCCCAGGGCAGGGGTGGAGTCCCCATCCCTGGAGGGATTTCAAAGCCCTGTGGAGGTGGCACTTGGGGACACGGGGCAGGGGTGGCCTTGGCAGTGCTGGGAATGCTGGGCTCGATGGGCTGAGAGGGCTTTTCCAGCCTCAACAATTCCGTGATTCTGTTGAGTCTTCGTGGGATTTTTGATTTTTCTGTGATTTCAAACATTGTGGCCAATCCTTTTTTTGCTTCTTTGAGCTGGGAACAACTCGGGAAGGGAGAGGAATGGCTGAGTCCTGATGTCCCCAGGGCTGGGGAAGCCGATGGATCCCTGGCCAAGCCTCTTGTCACCGCTGGGAAACGTGGGAGAGAAGGAACCGCTGCTGCAGGCTCCCAACTCTGCCCGTGCCCTTTAATTCCCAGGAAAAGCGGCTTTGGCCACAGCTCCATCCCTGCTCCTGCTCAGAGCACCAAGCCCAGCTCTGCGTGGGCATCCAGGGATCCTGAGTAGGGGAGAAAATGCCCAGTGTGACTGTTAATTTGATAATTAGAGGCAGCAATCAAGGCAAAGGCAGAGTTATTTATGTGTGACTGCGAATCTGCTAACACAGGGTATCACACCATGCTCCCAGGAGAGCTGCCGAGGTTTTAAGCAACTCGTTTACACATAAACAGCACGGATTTTAAATCTATTCAATAAATTATAATATTTAAAATAAACAAAAATAAATTTAAATATATTAACTATATTCATTTCAACATGTAAGTCTTGGCTTGTCAGATCCAGGTTGCCTTGAAACCCCACTTGTCCCAATATTTTGATTTTTCCATCTTTTTTTGGCAGTCGAAGATGCCAAATGGACTTGTAATGACCATCAAATTAATAAAGTGAGCAACTAAACCCACTACAAAGACCTTACATGACATAAATGATGTATTTCTCCTCCTCATCAGAGGTTTTATTTACCTTTATTCCTCAGTGTCCTCGGAAATCACTCACGGAATAACCCAGCCAGACAATTCCATGCTGCAGCCAAAGTGGTGTTTAATGCTTCTGCTTTCGTAAGGAGCAATTTACAAAATACAGAGTTAAAAATAAGAATTAGATCCTTTTAACCTGAATTAAAACCAGGCCAGGGGCCTTTCTCACCATGTACAGGTAAATAAAGCATCACTCTGGTTATTCTGTGTACAAACCACAGCAGTAGGAAATATAAAGATTATATGTTTTTTCATCAAGAAAACAAAATTTCCGAGTTCTGCAAGGCATACAAAAATAATTCTGTGGTTCCACTGCAGATTTGACACAAATCTGCTTTAAAGGAATATTCACTGTCCCAGCCTGTGCCAGCTTTATGACCCTGGAAAAGCCCAAAATAAATTACAAACGCATCTATTTAAAAAAATATCACTATTAAAAGCCTTCACTGGAGCAGACAATTAAACTCCAATTTGTTTCCAGCCTGGCTGATTTCTAAAAGCTCGGCTCAGCGCTAACTGCAACTCCACACACGACATGGGAAGGATTCTAGGACTGCAAAAATCCTTTGCCTGAGGATTCTGCAGCCTGATAACACCCAAAAATCAACCTTTAAGAGGTTGATTACCCTTAGATTTGTTACCCTTTGGTCGTTAGATTTGTGCCAATAAAAGCCTGCTGGATGACGAGGTCAAGCCTTTTTAAACACATTTTTTTGGGGATTTAAATACAAGCTTCCATGGGATTTTTTCCTGGAGTTCACAGCTGCAAAGCCACTTAAAAACTAAAATTTGTGCCCTCCCATTCCTGCCCGTGGCCTTGTACGAGCAGCATTTTCCAAAGGAGCATTTTCCAAGGGAGTCAGGACTGTTGGGAAAACCTTTGGAATCAACACAACCTCTGTCCCAGTCCCAGGTGAAACCTGGGCCCAAGGCCAGCTCAACTTAGCCAGTGTAAAACATGAAATCAGCCTTTTCTTGTTCTGTTTAAACAAATTCTGAGCTACCTGAAACACGAAATCAGCCTTTTCTTGTCCTGTTTAAACAAATTCCGAGCTACCTGAAACATGAAATCAGCCTTGTTCTGTTTAAATAAATTCTGAGCTACCTGAAACATGAAATCAGCCTTTTCTTGTCCTGTTTAAACAAATTCCGAGCTACCTGAAACACGAAATCAGCCTTTTCTTGCCCTGTTTAAACAAATTCCGAGCTACCCGAGGAGCAGGAGCTTTCTGAGCAGGTGGAAAATTGCAGGTAACTGTGCCCTGAGTGGCACCAGGGCAGCGTGGGTGTGCTGAGCCAAGGAGGGCAGGGCAGGATCCGGGATCCAGCTGCATCCTCGGGATGCCAGCAGGAGAAAAGAGCTGCTCCTCGGCCTCCTCCCCATTTCTAGAAGCTCAGGATGTGGCTGAAGTGGCCCTGCAATGACAAAATCTCAGGTCACTACAAAGGAGCTCAGTCTTCGTTTTCAAATTTTATTCTAAATTGCAAAGTAACACCACAAATATTCCTTTTTTTTCCTCAAGGACAACGAAAATTGAGGTACAGGAAGCGTTATGTTATTGTTTGCTTCAGTAACTTCCCAAATTCTGCTTTTTAGAGGGAATTTTGAAAAATGTGGTGAGAATCTCCAGATTTTCCAGCTGCTGCTGGCAATGTTAATTTGTGCTCTGCTGAAGTGCTAAATCCATCTTCTTTATTTTTAATTTCCGTGCTTTATTCCTGAGCAACCTAACTGTGGGGGTTATTAATTTCACGTTTTATGATCTAATTCTGGAGAACAAGTCCCAGTCTTCTTTGTCCCAAAAAGCAGATTCCCACACTTACAGATTCTCCAGCAACACATCTCGGGCAGGGCTGGGAAGTGCCTTTGCTCCCATGATTTTCCAAAATCTGAGGAACAAAACCAGACACGAATCCATCAAAAAATAAAATAAAATTAAAAAAAAGAGGGCAATTATTTGCAGTTTTATTACAAAACGCATCTCAAAAGTGATCTTGTAACAAACACGTGGACAGGGGGAACTCACTGTGGAATTCTGCTTTGTCTTTGCAGCCCAGGGAGCAGAGTCAGGGAGGAATTTCTGCCTGGAATCCAGATCCATGGCACAGTCCATGAGCTGGGCGCCAGCCTCCCGCGGGATGGTGTCCATCAGCCTGCACACTCGCTTCTGGAAGAACCAAAAGCAATATTTACATGGAATCACAGGCCCCAAATGGTTGGGATTTTCCTCCCAAGGATCTCACATCCATTGGGAAGAACACCCAGTTAACAATGGACTATGAGGCGTTAGGCCAGGACCCCAAGATTTTGGATTTCCCACTGCACCTCATGCTGGGAGAGAAGGGAATTCTGCACCTCACACCTCCCTGTGCCTCAGTTCCATAAATTCCCACCGGGAAAAGGCATCCCTCAGCCTCCTTCAGAGCAGGAGCTGGGGTGGTGTTTAGTGAAGGAGCAGAGCAGGGGAGTGCTGTGGAATGAGCTGTTAAACCCAGGACACAGAAGGAAAAGCCCTGCAGCCAGGTCAGGCAGGGATGGGAACATCCCCCAGAGGGGTTTTGTACCTCTCCCTGAACCCTGGCACCTTTTCCAGCTTCCCAGTGCTTCACAATCCATTCACCTCCCACTCCCAGAGCTCTGCCCTGAGCTCTGTCCAGGACCGAGCGATGTTTGGATGTCCTGGGAATCAAAGGTGGGAGAAAGGGCTGAGCCAAGTCCTCACGGCATTCAGTGACCCCTCACAAGACCAGGGACTCCCAAAAATACTGCTTTGAGCACCACGTTGGGAACTGGGAAAGTTAAGCTGCAAATCCACGGAAAGCATCAACTGGAAACCTTCAGGAAAACATCCCTGGCCTGTGACTGCCCATGGAAAGGGAGGACACAACCCAAATCCCAGGGCTCCTTGGAACTGTAGCAGCAAATCAGCACAACAATGGGAATTACAAAACTGGCACAGATTTAGGGCCTGAATCCCAAAGAGATACTCACACACTTGGGACACTTTTTCCCAAACAAACTTTGTTTCAGGAATCCCAACATTCCATCTCTTTCTCCAGCACGTGATTTCCCAGGAAGAAGATGTGCTGGCACAGGACTAACAGACTACTCAAGCACAGAAACTAAATTTAAAGTTGGAATAAGTATAAGAAACCAAAACGGGTCCAGGAACCTCGGTGGAAACAGCTGAGATGGGATTATCGGGAAGCAAGGCGGGATATCAGGATGGGAAGGGGATCCAAAAGTGAAATATGTCTTGTAGTAAGGAAGGGAATAATGGAATAAAGGTCTGAGATCCTCCAAAGAGAGATTGCCTCCCCCTGGGCAAACATCCTCCTGCCTTTGCTGCTGGAGAACTCCTCCCTTATCCAGGGAACGGCAAAGTGGCACCACAGAAAACCGGGAAGATGTGTGAGATGAGGGGGAAAGGGAAAAGTGACTGAACCCCACACATCAGAAGGGACTGGGCTGATTAAAAATAAACTCCAGGTGTTGGTTTTGGGGGGTTTAAGGTTTTGGGGGGTTTAAGGTTTTTGGCATCCTTGGCATCCGTGTCAGGAATTCGGCACACGGAGGAGACAAACTCATCACACCAAGGCCAAGGCAACCTGGGGCAGCTCCTTGCTCCAGGAATTCGCTCTGGAATTCTCTCCTAGGGAAGGAGCAATCAATGCATCAACCTCGCCTGGGCAGGGAACAAAGAGCAGGATGCAGGGAGCCTGTGATTGATAAGGATCGATGAGCGAGCAGGGACTGCAGCCAAGCCACTGCTTTTGTCAGGGAATGATCTGCTCCGTCCAGCTGGGCACTGAGCTGGAGACAGCAACAGGCAGCAAACAGAGCTCCCTGCAGGGAAGTCACTCTCACTTCCCTGTCCAGCTGCAGAGTCCTGGAAAATCCCTTATTTTCACTGGTGCTGACAGGATAAAGACCTCACAGATGGAGCCGAACTGCTGCAAAACCCAGCTCCGCTGGACAACCAACCGGAAAGCAGCAGGAAGGAGCTGCAGGAAAAGTTCTCCTCGTCTGTTGGGGTATTTTTGGTAAAATTTTAAAGATTTCCTTCAACTTTAATATGTTCTTGTCGTGCAGTTTCTGCCTTTTTGCCCCGTTTTTAAAGCCAGGCTGCCCCCTGTTTGGGGTTCCTGTCCCACAGGTCTGACACAGGTCTCCACAGAGCCCAGCTTTCCTTGGATCAGCCCCGCTGCATTCCCTATGGAACGATGGCCCTGTGGAGATGCTCCTTGCTTTTAGGGCCCTGCTCCCTATGGAAAGATGGCTCTGTTTGGGAAAGCAGAGGGAATGTGAGATCCATGCAGATCCACCTGGGAAACTCTACCTGAAGATCAATCCAAACCAGGACACACTGGGAGCTCTGGCCTTGAAAATCTGATTCTCCTCTAAGTCCAAATGCCTTAAAATCCAACCCAAACCAGTCTGGGATTCTGATTCCTCTCTGCCATCTTGGAGCCAGGAGAGCAGAAATAGATGGAATTAGGGAGGCTGCCTGGTAAAGAGGGTTTCAGCCAGAAAGAGAGAGAAAAAAATTAAAATGTGACAAGAAAAAAGGAACGAAAAAGGGAAAAGAAAAACAAAGGAAAGAAGAAAAAGGAAAAGAAAAAAAAGCGGGAAAAAAAAGAAAAAGAAAAAAGAGAAAGGAAAGAAAGGGAAAAGAAGGGAAAAGAAAAAAGGGAAAAGAAAAAAGGGAAAAAAAAGAAGGGAAAAGAAAAAAGGGAAAAGAAAAAAGGGAAAAGAAAAAAGGGAAAAGAAAAAAGGGAAAGAAAAAAAGGGGAATAGTAATTAAAAAGGAATAAAGGAAAAAG
>VZTA01013627.1:1314-12869 GCA_013398855.1 Mohoua ochrocephala | reverse complement strand
AAGAAGATTCCTATTACTCATGTCAGTTATTTGTTTTACCATTTCCCTATGGTGCCACATTCAGTGTGAAAAAACCCTGAGATTTGCCACTTTTTTAGAAAAGAAGTTACACCAGCTCTACTTTTGCAGATATTAATTGTCTTGATTTATCAAGTCCAGCTGTCTAGTACGGTTATGAGTCCTATCATAATGACATTTAAAAAAAAGCCACAGCTATTGCAGCATTTGGCTGAGAAATGAGAGAGTACCAAAAACCACTTCCATCGGGTTGAGGGAAATGATCCTGCCCCTCTACTCAGCCCTGGTGAGGCACGTCTGGAGTGCTGTGTCCCGTTCTGGGCTCCTCGGGACAAGAGAGACATGGAGCTCCTGGAGCAGATCCAGAGCTCTACAAAGGTGATTGAGAGACTGGAGCATCTCTCTGAAGAGGAAAGGCTGAGGGAGCTGGGGCTGTTTAGCTTTGGGAAAAGACAGCTGGGAGGGGATTGCATCAATATGGATCGGCAGGGAGGTGACAGAGGATTGAGCAGTGGTGTCAAGCAATAGCAAAAGAGGCAACGGACAGAACCTGATGCCCAGGAAGTTCCACCTGAACAAGTGGAAGAACTTTCCTGTGCAGTGACCGAGCACTGGAACAGATTTTCCAGAGAGCATGTGAAGTCTACCTCACTGGAGATATCTGAGACTCACCTGGACACAATCCTGTGCCATGTGCTCTGGGATGGCCGTGCTTGAACAGGGAGGTGGGACCAGATGACCCTACTGTGGTCCCTTCCAACCTGACCGATTCTGGGATTCTGTAAGCATTGGCCAGGAGATCTAAAACAATAAAAAGTAAATTTTGTTTCTACAGACCAGTAACCCCTTGTTTCCTTATGCTTGCCACCTTCCCTTCTGAGATACAGCTATGAGCTACCATTTCTGAGAAGATGCCATGGAACAGTTCAGCCCTGTGTTCTGAGCTTCAGCAACTTCTTTCTGTTTCTCTTTTGCATTCAACAGAAATATGGTTCAAGGGTTTCTCTTTGTCTGAAATATGCTGGAGATAAGTCTTGAAAGAGATGCCTGGCTGTGTATTTGAACAGTGGCCTTGCAACCTCACAGAGTTAAGAGAAGTTTTGACCTTGGGGTGTAAACTTTGCATATGCAAAGTTTTGTGACTTCACTCTGGAATTGCCTATGCTATATCCACAGAGCAAGTGTGGTATTCCTACAACTGGGAGTTTGTGAGATAAGTGGTATTGGCAAAAAGCCATTTTCCATGAAGGAAAAACGCTGATAAATTCCTATGTCTCTATTAAAGCTCTGACAAACTTCTGGCCAATAAGACATTTCAGGGGAGACACAGTTGAAGTTTCAGACTTTAAGTCTCTCCAAGTCATAGAAAGTGACTCTGTGACAACTGCACTTTTCCAGTCCAGATTTACCACATCATATTTCAAGAGACACAGATATCAAAACAGAAAGACTGAAGTCTTGGTGCCTTTGAAATGAAATATTCTATTCTATTCTATTCTATTCTATTCTATTCTATTCTATTCTATTCTATTCTATTCTACTCCATTCCATTCCATTCCATTCCATTCCATTCCATTCCATTCCATTCCTGTTCTGCTCTTCGGAAAACAGAGAGAGCTGGCTGTGTCCAGAGAGTTTTCAGATCCTGGATGAACTCCATCTTTCCTTGGTGGTGGGTACAGAGAACAGGGCCACAAACCTTCCAGCTTGAGTGCCTGAGCTGTGTGCCACAATAAATTAGACAGAATTTATCTAGGCTTTCATACAAGGTTAATATACAAATGTGCATTTTTATATTAAGTCCTGCAGGGTGTGTTGATGTAATTCTTTAATTACTGCGCTGGTGCTTCTCTGTGTTATTCAAGCATCTGTGCAATGCAAAGTTCTTGGCTGCTCTGTAGTTCACTGTGAGATGTATTCAAACCATCCCCAGTTGGCATCTGTTGAGCAAGACTGTTTAAACTCACGAGGCCAAAGATCCTGAAAAACTAAGGATGAACAATCAATGAGTAATTAACAGTGATGCAGATCACATAAGACAGATCCATATATTTCATCATAACAGAAACCAGCAGTAATAAACACTGCTGTTAAACGGGCATGAGCCTTAAAATAATACTGAGTTTGTCACAAAATATTGCTGCAGATCTCTGCCAACTGTTAAATATTGACTACCACAGCAGTGTATTTTAACTAAATTTTAACTAGTAGACAAGTATGATATGACTAAACAATGATATGACCAAACAATATTCCCTCCATGGCAGAGTTTTGGGACTAAAAAACTAGATGGTGTTAAATGTTGGATTGTTAAAATTTTTCATGCAATCAATTGATTCAAGATTCATCTCAGTTGAAATTTCCACATTTTCAGTTGTTTAAGTGATGGCACAAGGCTGTGTACCTTGAATGGTAGGTAGATGACTAAAACAGATAGAGCCATGTCACTGGGTCTTCATAGGATTTACTTGTTTCTGGGAACTGTGTAGCAGTTAAAAATAAGTTTCTTATTAGAATTAAAAAAAAAAAATGTGAACAACTGTAGTATAAACACTTTTCACACTTTTAACTGTAAAAATAATTTACATTGTATGGATATTCATAAAGCACTAAAACGCTACCTGATTTAAAGTAGTGTTAAACAGTGACAAAACTGGCAGGACCACTTTAAAGGGGTAAAAAACAAAGTGGATGTACTGGCTGCTCAATAAAACCTGATCAATAAAGAAACTGTAAGTGATATTTTCTCTGCATGTTCATGGGCTACAGTGTCAAACGCAGTCCTGTTTCTATTTTTATTCGTTGATAAGAAAATTAACCTAGCCACTTTCCCTTGTTATTTATACTCCATTAACTGCTCTCTGTCCAAACTATAGGAAGTTCGTCTTTGGAACAGGTCATTTTCTGCCCCCTAATAGATGGCCAAAGGAAATGATGGCAGTAGTGATCTGCAGATTATTTCGCTGCTTACAGAGCTACGCTTGGCAAAATCAGACTTGTTAAATCAGGTTCTCATAAACGCTCCACACACTGTCCCCATTGTCTTCTTCCTTCAACTCTTCAGCTCTTCACTGCTGCTCAGAGCAGCATTTGCCATGTTTCAGCTTTTTGCCAAGGAGCTCAGTAGCAGATAAGCTGTTTGTTCATCACTGACAGATTTCTAGGAAAAGGTTATTTTATTTTGATCCTTTCTTCACTCAGATCTCTTTGACCGTATTGCTGAAAGCAAAGGTGGTCTCTTAGTAAAAAACCTCTTGTCCCAACTGCTGTATTGCAGAAATGAAAATGCATTTTCACCCATTCAGTTACTTTTTTCCTTTTTTTCTCTTGAGAACATTAATGCATCTGATATTTGACAGTAGAATCTATCAGAACCTATGATACGACTACATGTGAGGATTTTTCTGTAACCTCCATTAACCAGGCTGAAAATAACAGTCAAGATACTAGTTCCTTATAACAGCTATAAAATCTACAAAGGCCCAGGGGGAAAAAAATCATTTCCTCAGAGATAAAAATAAAAAATTAGCCCACCATTAGCAGAAGCTGAAGGCAGCTTGACATCTCTTAACATTTTCATTTTGTTCAAAAATACCTCAACTTCTAGTCCATTCATAATGTTTCACCAACATTTCTTTTTCTAGTTTTGTGTGTGTGTGTGTGTGTGTGTGTGTGTGTATGTGTATGTGTGTGTATATATGTATATATACACATATACATATGAATATATATGAAAGATTATGTTTAAGAGATTCAGGAGAGAATCATGATCTCAAAGAACAGAATAGCATAATGTTTTCCAGTAGTGATTACATCATAAAAAGAGGGGTTTGATTCAATCGGATATTAGTCCAGAAGTTTTTTATTCCTTTTTAGTGATTTGAAAATGTAGGACCAGGGGATTTCCACAAATGTTCCTATCTGCATCTCTCTGATTTAATTAGCACAATTTCTCCGTAAGAAATGGCTGATAATTTTGATGGCTTAGGGAAATTTGTTCTTAAACATTGACATCATTCCCTGAACTGTATGCAGCACAAAACAAGAAATACAGGCTCAGTCAGACTGGATCGGTAAAGCTTCCTGTTCAGTCCAGAATTCTGTAGACAAAAAGAGCGGTCCTTGTGGTTTCAGAGAGGAAAAATATGCAATAAGCAGTTCTGAAAAGTTTAATAGGTAGATCCTGGCTTCCACTCAGAAGCAGGAGGGTTTACATTGGGACTGGTTGGACAATCAGATTTCTAGCAAGGACAGCAGAGAAAAAATGTGTAAATTGGAGATAAAATGTACTTCTTGGTAATGAATGCATTTTAGCAGGCCCCCATGAGGTATGGAAATGCATTTATCTCCATTTTACAGATAGAAGCTAAGGAACAAAGAGAAGAAGTGACTTATTCAAGGTCACACAAGATCCTTACAGCAATGGTGAATTCAGCCTTTGGTGCCAGATTCCCCTCAAGTAAGGCTACCATTTGACTGAATTTCCCAGACATGTTTCCAAGGAGGAGAAAAGAAACAAACAAGCAAACAAATACACAAACAAAAAACGAAGACTTTGTTCTGACAGAGTCATTTTTTTGAACTGGCTATTGGATACCTGCAGTGCTGGCCAAAACACCACTGTGGACACCCTAATCAATTTTATGAAGCTTGCACGATACAGATGCACCTTGAAGGCACCTCTCTTCAGTAAACAAACACCAAAAGATTGCACACACAACTGCTGAAAGACCAAAGGCTTTACAGATGTGCCAAGCTTTCTGCCAATCCATTTATCAACTGTGCAGCACTTACACAGGGAATGTGTTGCATCCTAGAAGCTCTTGATTCTTTTGGACACTCATTGTGCTGTCAGCTTCCTCATGTGCCTCATGGCCAACAGCACCCATTTCCCTACTGGAGTGCAATCTCCATGCATACAGTAAGCTGGACCTTGGACCCCAAAAACTTCTTACAGTCTTTAGTTGATTCATAAGTCTTAGATGAAAATATGAGACTCTTTCTGCATATTACACCGATATTCCACTCCTTGATCCAAAATATTCCTGGGAAAAACAATGGAAGTCAAAACGGCACTGAAAATTGAGTGATGCCCACCCTGCTGACAGGCACATCCTTTGCATGTGAACCTACATCACAGGAGCAGTAAGAGCTTAGGAATTCCTATGGAGTTCATAAAAAGTTCTGATGATTTAGCTTCTGGTCTCCCCCCTCTACACATTAAATACTATTTTACATTCCCCATCTCAGAACTGCTTATGATAATCTTTTGTTGTCCATAAATCTCACAGAGTCGTTCTTCTTCTGATCCCTCATTTCTGAGCTTGGTCTCATCAATTAACCTTGTGGAACGATGCCTGTATGACCAATAAGAATAAGATGGAAGTAGAAGCTCTGAAGCACAATTACTGTTCTGTGAACCATTTGTTAGATGTGGCCTAAAATATATGCTGATCTGAGTACAAACACAGAGACTACTTGATTAAAGCAAAAAGCTAATTCATATTTTGGAAGGGAATAAATAAATAAATCAGCATAACCATCTGTGCTGTATATATCAGAAAGATCTGAAGAAATACTTCTTCAAAGCTCTTCAGGATCATTCAGCTGCAAGACCTGTAATGTTCAATCTGACATGAACCAAGAAAGCCATAGGTAAACTCGTAATAATTGGTAAAGACTTTCTTGGTAATAATTTTTGGTTTAATGTGGTGATTTCCACTCAAAGGGAAGGATTGTAAGGCCTGTATGCTCCCACTAGAGATTTATTAGGTATTGTCTTAGAGATGAACAGCACAGAGTAAGAGAACAGCAGCTCCTGGACCCCAGTCTACAATCTCTCACCAACAATGAGTGTAGTCTCTGCTTGCAGTGGGAAATAGTGTGAACTATTTAAAATTACAGGATGCGTTCATTGCTATTCTGTAACAATAATGTAGTGCAGATTTTTTTTTAAAAACCCCATACAAACAAACTAGACTACTGAATAGATAATCACTAACTGAAACTTCTGTTTATCCCTGGAAGATTTTCAGCTCAGGCCTAATCTTAGCATTGCTTAGTAACCGTGGTTAGGAATCCTTTGGTGCAACAGTTTGAGTTTTGTGGCTTTCTGCTTCCACTTCCTTTATTCATACTCAATATGCTTACTTTTCAAAGTCAAAACTTTTCTTTGTCAAGGGTACACGGTTCCCTATGCAAGACCATTTTAAAAATCAACTTTAAAAGGAGACTTAGTTTGTTTCTCTTAAACAAAGACTTTTGTACAGAAAACAATAAAAGGAATTTGTGTTAAGAGTGTTGTTACCAATAGGAAAGGATTTTGAACAGCTGGCTGACACAAACGGATTAATTTTACTAGTTTTATCATAGCTGTAGTAAAGGCAGTATATTTTCAGGGGCATTTTTTAGATTTTCACTTTTATAATTTTGTCAAAGAAGATTGACAGGGAAAAGTCATGAATCTTGAAAATACCTGTATTTGATGTCATTGATTTATATTGGTCACATTATGCAAAAGCATCTTTCAATAACAGGTATGTAGATGATAAAGGCTAGGCAAAATTTCCCAACTGTTATTATTATGATTAACTGATTGTGATCACTTTTCATTGCACATGTGATGTATAATCTGTGAATTCTTTGTCAGTTTTAGGGCACTTTTCACTTGACCCCTTGAGGTAAATCACAACTCTGTAGCGGCCTAAGTTGAATACTTACGACCTGGGTGTACTAAAGATGCAAGGACATGCTGCTGTGAGGATTGTATTAATGCTTTGCCATTTAACTCAGAACCACAATTCATTTCCCCCTACAATTTGTATGAATATTTCTTAATTGCATCACCTTTATTTAAACATTCACCAGTAGTGACAATAGAAAGGTCTGTTAGTCATCCGAACTTTCTGCAGCATCGCACTGAACCATCTGAAGATCATTAATGTGCTAATCACAAAAGGAAGGAGAGGAATTTGCAGAACTTTATGAGCAGTTAATGCAAAGTTAGATCCCAGGCTGTCATTTTTAAATAGGAGGAAAAAAAAATGCCTAATATGCATAACTTCTCTTATCATACAGGGAAAATAGCATGACTAACAGACTGGCCATGAGCCAGTAGAGCAAAAGTATCACTCTTGGCAGGTGGATTCACTCATGCTGCATATGTGACACATCTTACTGATGGATTGTAGGAAACTACTGATACAATGTCGGAGGTGACTTGTTTCATCTCCGCCGAGGTCAAGGTTGGTTCAAGCTCCATATGGCTCAGGACCTGGACCAAAGCCCAGCAAAGTTAATATGACCATTTCCATTGACTTTGATAGGTTTTGCATCAGGCAGTGTAGATAGGAGTAGCTGCTGGACTTCAGTCAGGGAGGAAAATGGGAGTAGAAGAGTGAAATGATGTGTAAAAATCTGAAGAAATCTCACAGGTTTCAGCTGTGGTAAAATTTGCCCCTTTGTGGGATGAAGCACCTTAATGGCAAAGGTTTCAAATCTAGATTAGCAGTAAATGGTTAAACCATTCTGTAAACCTTAATTGTTTTCAGCAATCTATTTTTATTTGTTCTTTTTCTTCTTTTTTTTTTCCCCTCTTCTATGGATTTAACAAAAGAAAAATACTGTCATATTGTGAGAAATTAAACCAAATGGTGACAACACATGACACATCCTCCACCAAGCCCAGAAATGCCAACATGTTCCCAGGCTTACTCAAGGTGGAACTTGCTTTAATTGTTCATTTCATAGCAGCAGGAAAGAGAAAGCTCATTCACAGAAGGTATTTAGAGAAGAATGAGAGGCTGAATGTGAACTATTCTGTTAAAATTTCCTGGAGTTTAAGTGCCATTGCTTCAGAGACAAAGATGGCATGCTCATATGTGGGTAACTGCATATTCTGTCTGCAATGAGAAATGCCATGTAAAGAAGACATCCTTAAGCAGCTGAGCAAGCCAAGGAATCAAATGGACAATAAGTTGGCTTCATTCTCTCACAAGGTATTTAAGTGGCTGATAAATAGGGAATATAAAGAGGAAAAAGGCATGTTCCAAGGTAGGGTTTTAAGAGGAAAAAACAGAATTTCAAGGCAGCTTTCATCTTACACCTTGTTGATGGTATTATGTGGAAAGGTTTGCAAAAAAAAACCCAACCAACCAACCAACTAACCCAAAAAAAAAAATAAAAAAATCCCCAAACAAAACCCTAGAGTGTGTTTATTAAGAGCAAACAGATATGGAGAAATGGGTCCCTCACAGCAGTGACACAAGTCCTGAGAGGATGTGGGATGCATCAGTGGCATTATTATGAAGACAGGAGCACACAGCACCTGGCAGGAGTAGACCTGTAGGCCTAGGAGACACGAGAACACATATGACCATAAGTAAGGATGGTGCAGCAGTATAGAAGTCAGAAATCACAGTAGATAATTCTGAAATCTCCCTTCCCTTAATGCCTTCTCAGGTCTCATGTTGCAATAGATAACACCATCATTCCTGGAAAGACTTGTACAGTATGCCTTTTAAAGTCTTCAGAGGGAGAAATTCTTTCAGTGGTTCAAACCCAGGGCAAAATCCGTCTGATATTTTATCAGCACTAAGCACATCTGATGATTTTCATTTGCCCCCTTGAAAATATTGCTATTTTTACATTATTTTGTCCCTTCAGCATGAACTACTGTCTGAACAGTCATTTCCATGCGTGTGGTTTACACTTTGTTGATTGCAAAGCCTGACACTTTTCATTTGAAAATTCTCTGTTTTCATTCAGGCTTTAAATGGAAACATGTAATAGTTCTTGATTAAGGTTTCTTCACACTACCATATGGTACAACAACAAAAACCTGACTTAAATCAAGAGTCTGAGCTCTATCATTCCGGAATAGTTTAGACAACGAAGGTCTGGGAAATGACTCTGAACTTTCAACCATCGCTTTGCA
Organism: Mohoua ochrocephala; assembly: GCA_013398855.1. Lineage (NCBI taxonomy): Eukaryota > Metazoa > Chordata > Aves > Passeriformes > Acanthizidae > Mohoua > Mohoua ochrocephala. Next base: position 3,916 of record VZTA01013627.1, on the reverse strand, counting down.
CAAGAATACAGACATCCAGAGCAGATGCTGTGGTAGGAATATAGCAATTATATTGTTATTGTTATTTCTGTGAGGTGCAAGAAACTTGACATGACTTTTGTTATACCTTTTCACTTCCACAAAAACGACCAATCAAACAACTAATCCAAACCAAAACCAAATCACGAACAACAAAACCAAAAAAATCCTACAGCCTTAGCCCCAAAGAACCATGAAGACACCCCAGAGACAATAAGATTTTCCTTAGAGAGTGTGGTGGCTTCTTAAATTTGCTCAAAACTATTTATTTATAAGTTAACATGTAAATGCATGTTTTCATTTATGGCCACCTGAGTAAACATTCATTTACAGCTTTGTGGTTGCCATTTTGGGGAATAAAATAATTTGAAATTATGGCAAAATGTTTTAGAGAAAGTTAAGACATTATGTCTAGCTTCTGAGAGGTGACCTTTCCAAAATGGAAGCACTCTCTGTAGTTGCAGCAACTGCCCTGCTTCCTTTCTTCATAGAGGAATAAAGTAACTCAATTCTCATCAATAGCAAAAGCGAGTAATAACTCTTCTTGTTCAATACGTAGAGCAGGTGGAGAGAATAAAAACTTCTACCCACATTCAATCAAGCTGGCAACACTCCCGTGCTGAAATCTGAATGCAAGGAGTTCGTAAGGGGCAACGGTGTGTCCCTATAGTGCAAACAACACTGCACAAAACAGGGTCTGGTCCCTCTTGGTTAAAGCATCCTCTGCTGAAAAGAGGTGCTATATGAGTGAGTCAGAAATATAATCACCACAGGAAGTGTTAATGTAGTACTAAGTATTTTTATGCTAATAAAGTGCTAGTCAAGAGGGAAAAGTAAACTGTGGTGCACTGAATTATCAAGGAAACTTTTCTGAAGAAGATTATGCTCTGACAGCCCCAATGTGATATGTATATCAAGATTTAGTGTCCATTTATTAGTTTCTCAGCACAGGAGAACCCCGTGGCTGCCAAACCTGAATCATTACTCTCATTTTTCATTATATAATCAGTATGAAAATGGTGACTACCTGGATATTTTCCTGGACATGAGGTGTTCAAACTAAGTACAGCTAGATCACCATTATTGCATCATTGACTGATTATCATTCTGATTAATGTCTCCTCTTTATTTTCATTCCCTGTACTGAAACAATGCATATGTCACTGAGTAATTATGTCTAGTGCCTGCTTCTGAATTATGTCCTTGACGTATGTGCCTTTGTCACTGCTACTCTAACTTTACCCTGTTCCTTGAACCTTTCCCTTGAACAAATAAATTAGCACCTGGTGGTGTTTAACTGAACTCAGAGTCAAAAACTGAGAATATTCCCCTTATTGCCTGCTATATGCAATCCTTTGCCCCTAGCTTTTTCCATGACCGTTGCAGTCTTCCCTCAAAGAATCAGTCCAAGAGTTTTGTATACTGCATTCCATTTGGATGTATTCAAAATCTCCTTTCAGCTTGAATTATAGGAGCATTGATGTGAAAGGTTGCCACATACTTTGAGGCTGACTAAACAGGCAAATCACGTGGTCAACCTCTCCTCTCACGGGCTTGCCACCATTTTGAAGGTCTGAGGTCAGCTTTTCCCATAGCAGCACTCTCATTACCTACAGCTAAGTTCATAGCTATAAAAGGCAGAAAGGACTTGATTTTCCCTTGAATCCAAAACTAAACCATTTCTGCAAATTTTATTATTATAGAGCATCCAAAACTGGTTTTATGAACTCACATCTGCAGATGAATAAAGCAACCATTTTGACAGCACAGCATTAACCCTCTGTTACACCTAACCTCCCATTGTGCCTCTTGCCAATATCTCTACTGATTATGCCAGCATACATCTGCGGTCAGCCTGACCATCCAATCAGTCATAAATCATCAGAGTAGAGGAAATTAGCAAATTCTTTTGTGAGGAAGTGTAAAATACATAAATACTGCTACCATTATAGAATACCTTGCTGAAAAACATCCAATCTGCCAGGGTGACTCCAAAGACTGTGAAGTTCTCCACTGTCATTCCACCCTCATCATGACAACTCCCTTTTGATCCAAAATCATGCAATTTCTACTCATTATATTGAAAAGATGACATTTCACTGTTCAGTAAAATAACTCCAAAAAAATTTGATCCCCAGTTCAAATATTTTCATTTCAGAAACGCTGGTCATATATGTGATCTTCTTGGCAAAATATCAAAAAGCTGCAGCCCCTGGAGAAGCCCAGGCTGGAACAGGGGGATACCCAAAGGAGCCTGTGACCCCATGGGAAACCTTTGCTGGAGCAGGCTTTTGGCAGGACCTGTGGCTCCATGGAGAGAGGAGCCCAGGCTGGAGCAGGTTTTCTGACAGGACTTGTGACCCCATGGCCAAGACCTACACTGGAGCAGATCTTGCAGGACTGTCTCCCATGGGAGCAATGCCACCCTGGAGCAGGGGAAGGCAGTGAGGGGTCCAGCTCCTTTGGAGGAAGAAGCAGCAAAGACAAGATGTGATGAACTGACCACAGCTCCCATTCCCCATGCCCCTGTGGTGCTGGGTGGGATGAGGTTGAGAAAATCAGGAGTGAAGCTCAGCCTGGGAAG
>VZTA01013623.1:0-14772 GCA_013398855.1 Mohoua ochrocephala | reverse complement strand
CTAAAAGTTCAATACTGCCTGGAAAGTGTTGCAGTGCTTCAGTATCTCTAGGAATTTGGTTCTTAGTGATCCTATGGAGTATACTAATTAATTCTATGTGCAAAACAGGCCAAAATTTTGCTGTCACTTGCTGTCATTACCATTGTAGTGATGAAAAGAAAAACAAACCAACCAAAAAAACAAACAAAAATCTGCAAGAATAAAAAAGCTTTTAGTCACATTCCAGGGTATATGTATTAACCACAATCTGATTAAGGAATCTGCCAAAATACACTGAATCTGAGCTTTGAGCTGTGTAGTTTAGCAGTTCAAATTAAAAAATCCACGGAAACCAGCAATTCTCAGGAAGGATAGATTTTGCCCTAAAGGCCACCTAGAGGATGAGAAGCGATGAAGTGATAGCTAAGGAATTGACACTGTTAAAGAAGGTGTATCATCAGGAAACTATAATGCTTTTTCTTAGGAAAAAATTAAGTTTTTCAGAATGAGTCTAAAAAGGGGAATGAATACTTTTCCTATTTAACTTCTTTTGGATTACCGTGTTAGCACTGGCACCTGCTTTTACAGATGTGTTATTCCACAGAAGACATATTTAAGAGGATATTTTATATGAGAAGTTGAAGTTGGCCCGTATTCACTGAACAATATTAATGTTCTTTCAAGAGATCAGTAATTTAATTCGTTACATTCATTTAATGTAACTCTTCAAACGGGAGTTGAGTATAATTATCTTAGAGTCTCTGACTTCGTGCCTCTGGGGCCACAAATCAATGTTTGGTGAGGACGACAACAATTATTCTAATCAAAGTGATGTAATACATTCTAAGTTAGCTGGTTTCATTTCTTAGAGGGCTAAAGTTTTCAAAGAACAGCACTCAGGTTTGGCACAGTCTTCGAACTGGCAGGCTTTGCTCTAAAGAGACACAGTCTGAAGTAAGCATCAGCGGAGAAATAGTCTCACACCACTGGAAAGCTGAAGTGTGGTTCCACGAGCAGTTAACATAGATGTGCATTATGACTCTCTGTGCCACATCAGCCTCTCATAAGGCCATAAACCTGGTCTCAACTGACTTGAGTACTGCTATACATTGAGCTCTGCTTCCTCCTTGAAAAAGCAATTAGCATAAAACCAGCACTAAACCACAATGAGTTGAGTCGACCTGTGCTCAGCTTTAGCATTCTGATTTATTTTCTTGCATGGGATTTCTTTCTTGGTTCCAATCTGATAATAAGGTGTTTACAATTATTTGGCTGGGTGTAAAAAAAAAAATCCTCCCTGTTTATCCTTTTAGGTTTCTTCTTTTATCTATTATAATGGAATTAAAAATATAGAACTGAAGGTAAGAGTCAGTACAAAAGTAATCAAGGGTTATGTAACATTTTATTTACTTTTGTACACTACCAGAAGCTATACTAAACATGACTGTATGCTAATAAGATCACAGGATGTTTTCATAGAAGCAAATATTCATGAGGAACAGAAATGTTTCATTTGAATGTATTACCTATTCCTTCTGGCTGGGTTTAGCACTGAGATGTGCTTGCTTTAGATGATACCCTTTTAATCCTGGAAGAACTGTAGTCTAAAAGACAGATTCGCAAGATGAGAAGGAAAATGGATTTCTGAGAGATTTACAGTAATTCAGATTAGGAAAGTTTCTTTCCCTACTTGCCATTTTAATGTCACTTTTCCTCAGAAGAAGATTTCACTGAGCTTCCTCGATATAGGAGAACAGCTTCTGATAAGGGCCTAGTATTAGATCAAGGAAGTGGCTGAGGTATGTATTAGGTTTGACACTTCAGAAAAAGAAGATATCTGTCCCTCTTTACATACAGAGTACAGAATGGTGATACAAACATGCACGCAACAAAAAGAAATTCCAATCTCCAAGTCTTGGCTCTTTGATGTTTAAACTAGTCAAGCAGATTTGGACAAAACCTAGTAGTTTGCTGTCTTGAAGGTTTATGAGAATACTTTTTGCAGTTTTACTAGGTTTTGAAAGGACTGAATTTAGAGTTGTCTTAAAGTGTGAACACACATCTTTTCAAGTATTGTAAGGCTAAACTGTTACAGGGAATAATTTGCTATTTCCCAGGGCCATTTCATTCTCTTTTCATCTGCTCAAGTGGTCAGGTGGCTAAAACGTCTATTTTTTAGCAATTCTTCTAGTAATTAGGATAGCTTGTCAACTTGTCTGATGGTTTTTTAGGATTTTTCATATGTAAAAAATGTCCATGAGGCTTCTTTTTCATATTATGATTGCGGCATGCTGTACTTTTTTCTCTTCCTTTCTCTGACAAATTCTGGTATTTTAAACTAAATTGTATGTCTCTTCCTTTCTGACATAAGCTTTAAACGTGATTTCTGAATATCTTTAGGATCTAGATCTGAGAGAGCCTAATGAGGGAAACGCTCAGTGTCTGTCCAGATCTTTGTTAGAATCCTGGTCAAATATCCTTGTTAGAATCCTGTATAGCTGCTGCAAGGTGGGGATAGCGCTTAAGCTACTTGGAGACCCTTTACCAGATCACCTGTGAAACATTAAAATATTTAATTTAACACAGACAAATATTTAACACAAGCAGAACCCAACAAATAATCCACACACACTTATTGCTACTGGTGTGCTTATAGATTTAAGGGGAAACAAGCAACAAAAGCATAGATTTTGTTTGTGCTGTGTTTGTAACAAATAGTTTTTTTGTAAACATTCCCCGAATGTGGCCCTCAGTTGCCATGTCTCTGTTTTATTCAAGTTTTTTTTTTTCTATAGTTAATTCATGTGTTCCATACATAATGGAGAGTATTAGCAATGATAGAGCAGAAAAGATTGCTAAAGGCTAGATAGACGATCAGATACCCTCAAATATGTTACAAATAATGCTATTGAGACATTTTCTAATGCTAAATAACAAATTCTAAAGCAGTCTGCAGGGGAAAATCTTGGGAAAAAACCAGAGAATATGTGAGAGGTTTTTAATGTACATTATACTCTGAATAAAATGGTACAGTGAAAGGATAAGTGTAAAGCAGTATATTGACTTAGTCAATCACAACAGGACTAATGCTGTAAGATAATTACCCAGGAAATCAAAGATGTTTTTTTTTTTTTGCATTTGCTGTATCATTATCATGATGTGATTGAAACTGAGTGTATATTCATGTATTGGTGAAGATTTCACTGTATGACTCTGAAATTTTGTGCATAGTGCAGAATCTTTCCCAGAATTTTCATCTCATTTCTCTCAGCATGCTTGCTAAACTTACATTGTAGGCTGCAGCAATGTCAATATGTTGTGGAATAATCAAAGGAAAAATGTTCCCTTAAGAATTCTAAGTCTTGCAGGTAATAGAAAATTAATTATAATATTCTAGCCAGTAAATGTGGGAGAAAAAAATCTGTAAAAATAGCCCAACCAATGTAAACAACTCTCCCACCTTCCCCTACCGCCACCACAATAACAAAGAAATCCCATTGGCGTGGAAAGGTGTGCTTGTCTTTAAAACGTAGTATTGAAGTGACTTTGCAATTCTGCTTTTCATGAATATAGTGGCTATACAGAGAGCCTAGAATGAATGCTTCAGATACAGACCTTCATAACTGTGAGATAAATATCCCATTGTTACCTTGTTACATTATTATTCATTAGTCCCTGGAAAAAAACCCCACCTACATCAGAAAAAATAAAACCCCAAACCATTTTATACTCCTATTACTATTTCTTTATTGAAGGTTTTGACACCACACAAATGCTTTAATTTGACAGAGGCAAGGTATAACATGCAAAGAGGATGAGAGCTCTTGTATTAAGAACTAGTAATTACTGCTCGGGTTCCCTGAAGAACCTGAAAAAGTCTGTGGACATCTAAGCAAAAGGTCAAGTTCGTTGTTTCTGCCAAGGACAGAAACAGGGATATTGTGATTTTAATTGCCATATTTCCCTATCCTTAGCATAAATAATGCCTTCTACTTCAAAAGTGTTGGTAAAAGCAGAAGAGCTTAGGAAAGCCCGGAAATAATGTGCACAAAATAGAAGTAATTGGGGTATGGCAATAGCCTACAAAAATAATGAAATGGAAAAAGTCACTGGGGAAAAGAGCGGGGCTAGGAACTAATTTCATTTCTTTTTAACCAAATATCCATAAAACTCACACTCTTGCTGAATTGTAATTACATTCATATTGAGGGTGTTTCTCTATCTAACCAATGATCGAAAGGGTTCATTTGTGAAAATCTGATTTCTTGCAACACACTTCAGAGAAGTGAAGTAAATATTTCTTTTGTTGTTCTGTTACAGATAGAAGGATGAACATCTGATGTTTCAGCACACATGTTTATTCTGTTTATATTATGTCAGTTTGATGATTTTAGGTACTTTCAATTCTCACAAATAATAAGGTACCACTTAAAAAAAAAAAAAAATCAAGTTTGACATGTAGAACATTCCTGGTAAATGTAGTTGAAAAATATTGCAACATAATATATTTTTATTAGTAAAATATTATTTGTTTAAATTAATTTTTTTTTCACAAAATATTGGGGTTTTATAGGATTTAAAATTGAAAAACATTGAAAAAGTTCTAAAGTATATCTCTCATTTTGTTTTGTTTTAGCATTCAGTATATTTTTGACTGTACTTGTATTTTTTTTTATTTTGAGAAATATTTTAATATTGATAAAATCAGTTATTTCAGTTGAAGTCAAAATTTTGGGGATCTGATACTTTTACATGAGTTGAAGTCTCAAAATCAGTTGTGAAAAATAACAAGATTACTAGTGGCCATGTTTTCAGGGTAAAATGCTTTATTTATTTATTTAATGATAATTTTGGCATGCTTATTCTGATCTCTCCCTGTGTGATTTTCCTGTACTCAACACGTAGAAATGAGATGACCCAGAGGGAATGTACCTGAGATGTGAGTACTGATATCCACCTTGAAAACCCTTAAATGCAATGAATTGTCACAATATTTCAAAATTTTGAAGAATGTGATCATCTGCAACTGTTAGTTACTTTTGAATGCAAACCTAAAGATTCAAAGAAAAGGAAAGTAATAACATTTTTTTAAAAAGTTTCTTTTATTCTTTCACATTAGAAATGAAAGGAGATATAAAACCACCACCCCATCCTCTTCCCTTGCCAGCCCCCAAACCCCCCCAAAAAAAACCCCAAAAGTTCTTGCAGTAGTCCAAACAGAATATCAGCAAATAAGAATCTGGGATGTCAATGCTATCACTCATTTTCAAAACCTGACTTCCATAGTTTCCTACTTTCCTAAAGTTTCTTCTGTAAGACTCTTTTCCTTTTCACCCCTCCTATATTGTCTTTTCACAAGACTCAAGTTAATAATCCTAAATGAAAGTTCTGATTCTTAAGATGGATAGATGTTAACATAGTCTTAATAGTCTTACTTGTATGCTTCTTGTCATACATATGAATACATACTACTGGAAGAGAAATCTCAGTTTATTTAAAGCAAATGATGCATATATTTATTTTGTACTGAAAGTGGCTGTATTCCTGTTGTTAGTTTCTGTAACTGCACATGAACTAAATTCACTGTTTTCAACATAATTACTGCACTGACAGGCGTAGCTACAGTCCTGATCTCAGCTGACAACTAAAATTGTTCCTGTCGCCATCAGCAAAATTAAAGCTCATACAGGAACACACAAATAAAAATAAATCCTATAAAATATCTTCTCTGAACATGTCCAGGCCACAAAACAAGCTTCTGAGATATTGACTCTTATCTTAGAGGTGTTTCCTTCAAGGTCAGGCTTGAGGCATGTTAAAAGCATGTTGAAATTGTGCCTGTTGCTGTCTGTTTTTTATGCTCTCTGTGAAGACAATAAAGGACTCTTGAGCTGTTCATCCAATATTCTGTGAAAGTGCACAAAATTGAAAAAACTGTGAGTACATGAGTTGTTATATACATTTGAAGTAAAAAGTATACTCGACAACTTCTTTCTTTGTGAAACCAGTTGAGGAAGTATTTGTTCAATTCCATTTAAATATGCCCTCTAGCAACTGAGACTCATAAAAAAAACCTGCTAGAATATAAAGATTCAGCACAAAGAGGTAGTGTGCTAAGACTGTAATACCTGTAAAAGTTCACAAATCAATACAGACTCATCAATCAATTCTTCTTAATACGCAGAATACAGGTGGACAGTTGGAAGAAGAACCAAAACGTTTGGATAAAATTTTGCAGAGGTAGATGCTAAAATAATGTAAAAACGTTTTCACTGAATTGGTCTGAAAAGGGTATAAGTCACTGAAGAGATAAAACACCTACAATCTAGCTTCAAGAAAAAATCTTTGCAAAAATAATAGTAGCCATGTACTAGGAGCCTCTGACTGTCCCAATTAGTAAAGTGTCCAAAGGTTCAACTTTCTAGGTTAGTTTACTTTCTTGAGCCAAAAGAGTTCAGATTTTTATCTTTAACTGCTAAGGTGGTTTTCCTGAAAACCAAAGTGCATTGTTACAGCTCCTGGCTGTTGTTTGTTCCCTTTCTGACACAAGGGGAATAAGAATCTAGCTTCTAAGCTCTCAGGTCTGCCACTGCCTCTCCATACCTGCCTCCCGAGGTAGTCTTCTTTTACCGGTTCAAGTCTGTTCTTTATCTTTGATCTTGGTTAACTTTGTGCTTGCGGTGACATGTTAGAGATCAGAGATAGTACCTCCAAGTGCATAACTGCAGAGATTTCCTCAAGAGAGTATATCTGTGTGATACACTGGGAGCAAGACTGTATCACGGTGCTCTGCTCAAAATGTGTGCAGGAGAAGGATGGGCAATTCATTATAATCAGGATAGAAGGAATACAGAAAGACAGATGTCTGGTAATTTTCTTTGCTAATCCATTAAAGGGAAATGTCGGTGCTGGTTACCCTAAAGGAAAGGGTAACCAATTCTTTGAGATTTTTAAGTGTAATTTAAAAAAAAAAATCTAAAGTGGTAGACTTACAATAATCCTTTGAAAGTTAAGCATTTTATGGTCATATTAGATGTGCTATGGCAAGAGAATGTGCTACTGCTTCAGTATACAATTTTGACAGCAATCATTTTAATGGCCTTAGGCTTTTCTCATAGTTACTAATCTATGTGATAATATCACTATTATTAGATTATAATAACTGAAGTAATTCAAGGAAATTCTTTGTTCTTTATTAAGTTTGGGTGGGTTTTTTTGTGAATCTCAATCTTTTTATCATGAATAACTATATTGGTGAAAAATGATATCTGTGGAAAACAGACAAATGAACATACTGGTGATACTTATTTCTGAGTCACTTTGAAACTCAGTACAAGTTATATCCAAACAGGCTGAGAAGGTAAAAAGTATAGAAGCTCAGTGATGGTGGAATAAAGGTAATTCAAAAAAAACAAATAATTGATTCTCTCTCATAGCTGGAAAATAGCTATATTTTTTTTCCTCAGAAAAGGCTGTGTATGCGTTGGATGTCTTCTCCTGCTTCTACATTATCTTCCTGAAAGGTATCTTGCATATTGCTGGTACTGGGAGTAGTATTTAAGTTCAGATGTGCAGTACGAGTGCTCAAGAGAGGTGCTAGAGGAGGTTTTGCCTCTCTTGATAGTTTATCTGTTGCATCTTCAAAGGACAATTCAGGTGTGAAGTGGAATCAGCCTATGAACTGTTATCTCCTTTCCTCTGATTATTAGATTTTCAGTGTAGATGTCATATACATTCAGAAAATAACTGCCCAGCATCTGTATTACAATATTTCTCAAGTCAGTTAATTTTGAGTATGTCTGTACCAATGTTTTGCAAAAAATCAGAGTTGCATTTTTGTAATCTGTCTACCAGATTTCCTGACTTGAACTGGTTTGGCTCAACATTGAAAAGTGTTCTTGGAGTATGAGAGATTTTTGCTCTAAGAAATATATTTGTAAGATATCCTCCAGAAATGTATGTAGTACACTTCAAGTGCTAATGGTCAGTCCATTGTTCCAGAGTGCAGCAAATCCAAACTACATCAAGTGTAGACCTTGGCAGAAATTCTACACATCCACTGCTTCAAATCTGTGTAGTGAAAACTGGCAAAGCAGACTACGTAACCCAAATCAGCTCTTGACACCTGCTCTGGTCATTGTGAAGCATTATCTTCAGAAGTTTTCCAATTCTTTGTTCCAGTCAGGCTTTCTTTGTAGTTTTAGTTTGTCCTAATTGTAGATAAGGCAATGTAACTTTACATTCCAGAGTCTGAGATGATAATTTGTTTTCTCTCTTTGCACTTTTCCTGGTTAATGGAAAAATAAGATCATATTCTAATTAAATAATTATAATATTTTTGATTATTTTAAGACCATCTTCTTATGTAATGATCAAAAGCTTAGAATGGGTATGACCGTCTCCATTTTTTTTCTTGTTTTCACCTATCTCTTTCCAGGTTTGAAAGGAAGAGAAAGTATCTCTGTATCCTCAATGGCTCTTGCTACCATGTAGCCTGCACAGTCCAGGAGTTAGTGAGAAGGTAAGAAATAGTGACTTCTTGATCACACAAGAAAAGAAGGAAAATGGAAAAACCTCTGAAAATCCAACTTCCAAGAAATGATTATTTACCACACTGAAATGGTGAGAAAACTAAGGACAATACCATGGAACTTTAAAATAAACAAATTAATATTTTTTTATTTCTAAGAATAAATTCAATATAACTGCTTTTCTTGGGAATTTATATTGTGAATCACTGAAAGTATAAGAAAAAATCCTCTGCTGGAGCAAATTCACATTGTGCCTTTGAGATCAGTGGAACTGCATATATCGATTTTCTTAAAACCATATCCACATACAAATTTGATGTGATTTTGATTTAATAAAACTAAAAGAGTTAGTTGCCCAATGTTACAAGTTCGTTTCTAGTATATCCTGCTATGTTTCTAGTATTACAGGAAACTGTGGAGAGCAACATTAAATACAGTAACACAGTTCCATGAACTATTTCCATCCGATATTTTTGCTTCAAAACTGTCAGGATTTTATATAATCATTTTGTGAATCCAGAAACAGCTTCTCCTCCCCAAGTGCTCTACAACGAGCGCCTGTGATTCGTGTTTTGTGCTGCAAAGGAAAGCAAAAGGGAAAGGAAAATTGCATGCATTTACAGGCTGAACTGGAGGTGATTTTGAGGTTGGTCGGAATCTTTTTTTAGAGCCAACGGTGTGCAGTTTCAGGCTGACTGATTAAAGCAAAGGTGTACTAAGTCGTGCATCCATTTTGAAAAGCCGGAATAACATTTGAAGGAATTATGTGAGCTTCGAGCTCTTGAAAATGAATTATTAGTAGTACTATCTGCTAAGGCTAGGTATGGAGCCAGATACATGTTTGAGGGTCAGTCATTCAGTTTTGGCCTTCTGTGTCATTCCTCTTATGTGACTACTTCTGAGATGTGGTTGTGCAAATCTGAGGTGTGGTTGTGTAATGTGGAAGTGCCATCCAACAATTTATTCACCGCATGTAAGTCGTGGCTGCCACTGATAGCCACATTTTAAACTTCAGAAATTAAGGATACTGAAAGGTTCTGGGTGAACTACTTCTTCCTTAAAAGTGGAAAACAATCAGCTTATAAACTACTGTTTATTGTAAAAAACCCTTTCTAATTATAATGAATAGATAAGCAATTCTATATAAAATATTGTTGTTAACAAACAAGGAAAGGTAAGCAAATCAAATTTTATGCATGACCATTGCTTAGCAATAAAAAAGAAAAATGTAATTAAATGAACAAACTTGTCTAAACAGAACTGTAGTAGACATATATTTAGAATATAATTGTACATTTTCAGTGCAACATTTGCAGAATATGCCATTATGTTTTTAATGATCACAGGTGTGTAGGTGTTCTGTTTCATCTCTCATAAAAAAACCTCAAACCAAAACCAGAACAATAAAAATCTCCAAACTTCATGGGTTTTGGATTATTTTTATGATGTTTAAAATATGTAATGTTCTCCTATTATTATTAGATTGGTGTTCAGAATGCCACCTGCTGTCTCCTGCCACTTAGCAGCTATAGGCTTTTACTAAATTTACTACTGCTTGGAAGAATTCTCCAGTTTGTTTCACTTTTCCACACCAAGAGTGTTGTAAGTAGGAATCTATGTATGAAAATATGTTCAGAGCTGGAGATGGTCCCCTTCCAAACACGTATTTAAAAAAAAGTGTTGGAATTATATGCATACTGTTAAAAGCTATTTAGGCGACTTAGAATTTATTGTCCAGTGTGAAAGGTCAGGATTGTTTTAAAACACGTGACATAGAACAGTAGGAAAAAAAATAAAATTGAGTTGTGCCAGGGGCTACTAGCAGCAGTGAAAACTATAGCATTATGCTTTTTCTAGTCATTATTTTGGACCTGATCATTGACTGCCTTAGCAGATACAAAGTGTGTCTGGGATGGGTCTGATTGCATTTCATTCTGTGTAATTTTTGCCTCAATGTTAAATATAAGTTTAAGAGCTAAACTATCCTTTAAGACCAAGATTATGTTTTAGTCTCAGGTGTAATTGTCCTGTATCATAGAGTATAACTGCATAGTTTGGCTACAATTGTAACCAGAGTGTTAAGTGAAACTTTAGTTTCATTTATCTAAAAGTATGAACTATTGCTTTTATAATTGCCAATACAGAAATGCTTCACTTCAGTAAGGAAAAACTTTGATTTTAAACCTGTTAATACCTATTTTTTTTTTTGTTATATATTAATGTAATATCTTGCTTCACTTTTTATTTAATTTAAAATAAGATAGCATTGCTGACAACTCATGATGAAGGTTAATTTTATACTATGTGCCATGGTGGGTATAACATCATGAGGAAAATTATGGGTTCAATATTCTTTCATGGAAGTAAAAAGGACACTATTCATCTCTTTTATTTGCAATATAATAGTTTATAAGATTTTTTCCCCATGTTTTGTCTTTTAAAACTTACACTCATTCTTCAAAAGAAGAAATAAGTTTGGTTTTCTGTTCTTTTTTTTTCAGGAAAACTTCCAGTTTTGCTTCTTTACTCTAAAACCAGAAAATAATCTATTGCTGCTCTACATTAAATGATGATTTCCCCTTATTAATTTTCATCTCAGCCATGTTTTTGAAGGTACTGTAGAGAGTAAATGCAGGTAAACTGTAACTATACCTTTTTCCGCCCCTTTCCACCATTCCTCAATGCCATTTTCATCACTCACTGTCTGACAATGAAATTATCAGATAATTTGCAGCTATACAGTGCTAGTGAGAGAACAGGTAATCCTGCTTTGCCACGTCCCTGACTGCAATTTCTTTTTGCTGACTTTGTAACATGTCATTTAGAAAAGGGGCCTGCATCATTAAGGAAACTACAGAAGTATGTGACAAAAGGTCACATTCATGTATACTTTGCTGCTGTTTTTTATGTTTGGATACTTTTTTTTTCCTTCAGCAGCAGTCTCTAAGGCAATTTTGTTAGTTGGCAGCTGAAAGCTTTATTCCAAGTCATGATTTTACATTATTACTTCGCATGATTGGTTTAACGATTCTATGATGTTGTACAAGAAATTTAAACTAAGATTCATGTAAATCCTTAAAGTTAAAAAAAAAATTAAAATCAAGTGACAAAAAATCCAATACTCTTTAATCACATGGTTAGACTAAAAAAAAAGAGTATTTAACTATATTTTGTTGAGTTTCATAATATTTTGTTTCTTTAGGGATTTGAAAGATCACTTCAAATAACTTTTCTGGTCTTTATTGAAACCTGTTGTCACAACCATAGGGAAGGGTAGAAGTCAATATTACTTTTTAAATCTAAATACATAATAGTTAGGCAAATATAATCCTACTTTGAAATGTAGGAATTATCCAAACATTAGAAATAGCCACAGGGCTGGGAGGAAGTTTGTTGTAATATTTTATTTCTTCCATATAATCTAAAGTTCTTCTGTCTACCTTATTTTACACTGTATTTTATGTATATTCCCCTCTGTTTGGTTATCTTCTCAATGTCATTTAAAATACAAGTATAATTATATTTATTTACACTCTTCAAGCAGATAAGTGTAATTGCATCTATTTTAATGTGGTTCAGCCTCACACGTAGTCATGCTTTGAGGAGGAGTTACTGTTCTGAAGAGATCCCAAAGGTTTTACTTGCTGAGTTATTCATACGGTTCTTTCCTTTTGTTCTTGCCCTCTATTCAAAGGCTAAGAATATGAAAAGTTTCCATTTGCTTGAAATGCCATTTCTTTATTTAAATCCTGCTGGTTATTTGTTTGTAACTCATTCCTTTTGGCTTATTGTGTTTTTCTCTATCTATGCTTCCCCTCTTCAGTTAAATTACTTTTTTGTATTTTAATTATTAGTTACAGTTCTTTAGCCAATATCAACTTTCATTACAAAGCTCTAACCTCTTTGATTCTTTCCATCATCATCTTATTTCTGTCGCTTATTTCCAAGGTAAGAAGGTGGCTATTAAACCCTAATCTCTAAAGTAAGTACTTGAGGGCAGATCGAGGCAGATTGATCAAATATTTTTAATATAATTTGCATTTTAGCAAGGACCATTTCAACTTCTGTTTCTGTTCATCTTTGGATCCTTTGTCATATAATGGCATTAAAACACTAGTTCTGTTAATACTATTTCATTCACAAGGCAAGTGTTTGATAGGTGATTAAGGGACCTAGGATTTCAGGCTTTTCCACAGAGTGAATAATGTAACATGCATTACATTTCTGTTTTGGTTCTTGCTGTGTTTTGCACAGAGGGCAAAAAAGGAATTATCTTAATTTTTAAAATAATCTGTCCATAAACTGCTTCTATTTCTCTACTGCTGAACAAAAACCTGTGCTCTTCCTTCACCTCACAGTTGTATGATAATTAAGACACACCTCAGAAGAACAAAGAAAGCCAGATGAAAAAGGAATGCATGCAAAAAATCACTATTGATTTGAACTGACATTTAAGAAAAGATTAGTGTATTTCCTTGTTACCTTTTATTTTTGAGAAGTTCTGTACCTGTGTGCTGATTCTTTAGGATACCCTGTGGGTAGAGTCTGATGAGATTAAACATGTCATCCAGCTGCCTTCATCCAAGCCTGGTCCATGGAACTACAATTTACTGTCAATTTTTAACTTTTCAGTACTATTTTACTGTCTGAAGGTTTCACCTTTTAGCCAATGTAAACTACACCTTAAATGTACGTCGCAGTACTGAATAACTTTGGCCCATACACATTTCTATCTTGGATATTCTTAATGCATCCTGAATACTCCCTTCCTGTTTCCTCTAAACAAATTGAAGCATTAGAAGTAGTTCCTGAAAATGTGGGATTATCCTCCGCTCTTATTTCACAGGTGTTACATTTTCTCATCTGCTTTCTAGAGCATGTGTTGCTTCAAGCATTTGCTTTGACCCCTTGTGGCTCTACCTAAACCCGTGCTTCACCCTAATATTCCTCCTAGGTTGACAGGCACTTTCCTGCACACCACACAAAGGAAGTTGAATTAGAGCAACAGATCTCACATATTTTTTATTTTTTTTGATAAAAATACTGGCTCTGCAGAAAAAACATTTTGTACTCCTGTGTGACCCATGATAAGGTCACACTTAGCAATATTGGTGTATGGAGGACCAAGTGACATTAGAAGACATGATGGCCTACAACTTATAGCTGAATTTCTTTCCGTGTGATTCTTTGTTTCTGCTTACTGTTTACTGGGAAAAAAGAAAAATATCTGTAGATACAAATATGAACCACAATGTTGTTCATCTCTGGACCCTTTTAAACAACATGAAATTTTATCCAAGTACTAGGCATCTTTTAATTATGCAATGGTTGAAATTAAAAATCCGAAGTATATGTACATCAGTTTGTGTTACCTTTCTAATGACATTATTTAAAGGCTCTCAGTTTCCATTGCTATCTGTCAGAAACAGGAGAATATGAAGAATTTACTCTTCCTAGGTTTCTTGGAACAATGTTTTTCATTTAGAGTGCTAACAAAAGAGTGAAAAATAGTGTAATTACTGATCTAAAATTAACAGTGTCTGTAAAACACTGGAGAATTTGAACAACGCAACTTCTCCCTTATTTTGATCTCTGGATTTATTCACTCAGAATGTTTCTTTGGGTCCTCTGATTAGACCACCTAGGAAGTATTTTTCTCTTTATAGCTATAAATAGATTAATTGATTTCACTAGGCCACTCAAACTCAAATGTTCTTGTATCATTATCTTAAATAAATATCAGTACCTGTTCCACCAGTTTTGCTGTAACAAACAGAAACCAGCAGTGATCATTGTAATCATCTTCAAAACCTTCTATTTTTTTCATTTTACTGGATCAGTGTTTTACTGCTTCTATTTGCAAATTATGCCAGTTTAACTGTCCTACTTTCTTTTCAACTCCACAAATGTTTTCACACCAGGTTCAACATTTAATCTGGGAAAACTGCAGCAACAAAATATTCAATAAAGTCATCACCTTTCTACTTTCCAGTCCTGCTTTAAAAAATGCTGGTAATTTGATCCCGGTTAGGCAAGTGCATTTTGTGATGCTTCTCCTCTCACCTCTTCCCAAATATACATTATTTACTGAAAAAACCCCCAGTGCTGCATTGACTGTAAATGCTCACATATTTTGGTCAAAGTGAAGTATTTTCAAAAGGTCAAGAATAATTTTCAATCTTTCCTTGCAATATTTTTTTTCAAAAGTGTTTATTTCATTTTTAATTTAATATAAATTAAAATTAAAAATTAAAAACTGAAA
>VZTA01013598.1:0-18737 GCA_013398855.1 Mohoua ochrocephala | reverse complement strand
CTCACCCAGCCTGGGGCTCTGTGCCCCCCAGCCCTGCTGGGATGACACTAAGCTGGAGAGTGGGGAAGTGCAGCACAATGGGGCACCCCGAGCCCTTACTGGTGAAATCCTACAGCCCATGGTCTGGCAAATACTCCTGTGATGAGGAATGGTCTGTAAATCCCACTGTCAGGCTCCAAAGCCATCAAATCTTGCTGTAGGGTCCTAGGCCCAGGACTGACCTGGGACCCAGGTTACACATTTAAGCCAGAGATACAGAACTTGAGAAACTACAACCAGTGTAAGGCTAAAGCAGTTGTGCGAGTATCTCTGCTTGCTGAATGACAGGTGAACTTTAGATTGATTAGGTTTATCTAATCAAGTTTTCGAGTATGATATACCATAAAGGCAAACTAGTGGAGAATTCTACCATGAAAATACTGTCTGGATTTCCCAAAAATTTATTTGGTTTTCATCGTCTATTGTCTTCCTTTTTTTCCCTTGTTCCTTGAAAATTACTTTTTTCTCCATCTTTAACAACCAGAATATTAAATACTGTTCAGAAGTGTGTTGATTGAGCTGTATAATTAAGTTCCACTTTCCTATATAATGCAGAGTCACATTTTTTTTTTCCTTTCATTTATCCAAAACATGTCATAAAACATGGAGTATGCATATGCTTTCCAGCCTTTTATTCAAATTATAAAAGCTGTTCTGGAATTCTCCCAGAAAAACGAGCATTATAATCCTTACAACTGCATAAATTTTATTTATATACATGTACAATGTATGTGTGTAGTAACTCACAAGTTTACTTCAGCTCCATGTATGATCTGGGATGGCAGTGGGGGAGGGATTCAGGAGGGGTTTTTATGGGAAGATGGAATGAGAGGTTTCCTGTCTGAGGTGGTGGGATATGAGTGTGCAGCAGGGCCAAAGCCACGAGGTTACACTGCCCTCAGCAATTCCAAGTTTGTTTTCTCTCCCGGATGAGTGTTTAAATGCCTTGGCTCTCCCATACTGATCCAATTTCGCTGCAGGGCAGCTGCGAGCACTGGGAGCTGCCCACCTTGTGAGCCTGAACTGATGCAGGTGCCTGCCTGTGGGGGACGATATCCCCAGCAGGAGGGGTTCAATACACCCCAGCCACATGGAATTGGCTCTTTATGCCCCCTCAAGATGCACTGTGTTACTCCAGGCTGTGCATGCCAAAGCTCTCCTTTACATTTTAGATGTGGAAAACAGAACAAATTTTATATTGAACAAATCACACACCTACGCTCTTCCATTTTTTCTCTCCTCCTACACAGAACCTCTTGTTTTCTCGATAATTTTTTTTCTAGATATTTTTGGTCAACATTCCAGCAGAGCAATTGCTCAGTAAATAACAGTGTTTGTCAGTTTATGCTGACATTCTTTTATGTGCACACACCCATAAAGATCTCTTGCTAGAAATTCTCCATTTTCCAAAAGGCATTGTCCAGCAAGGTTGATTGATCAACCCTGATAAATCCATCTCGGTAAGAGTCTAAAATTTTAATACAGTAGTTTATAATGTTCTCAGAATGAAACCAAGAAATAGAAAACAGTGCTCGTGGCGTAAATCTTCTGAAGGCTTTTCATCTTTTCAAACAACTTGTCCATGGTCTACTACTGCATTCTGCTCAGCTTCCCAGCATTCCGACCCCTGCTGAATGGAGTATTCAGCCATTTTAGACAGTGCGAAGTTCCATCAGCCAACAATGTCTATGACTGGAATGTCTGATTATCTTCATTCTCAGCCTTGGCTTCCCATAAATCCAACCTTGATCCCCACCTCGTCACCCAGCCCAGAGCTCTGAGTGCCACTCCTTGGACACCTCCAGGGATGGGGACTCCAACACCTCCCTGAGAGGCTTCAATTCACCTTTTAACATCCCCTCTGTGGCAGTAAATATTGGTGATAATGAAAACTGCATCCAAACTGCAAGGAATAATGTCCATTGTCTTCACAAATGTGCTTCTGTCCGTACTTCATGGGATATGCTCCAGCTCTCATGGGGCAAACTGGGGTTTGTTCCTATTCTGTATTACTTTAAATATGCTGCTGCTTTGCAGTCTTGACGGTTAAGGATTCAGCCTCCCTTCACCTTCTGGGTTGTTTTTTTTTAAAGTTGCTGTTGGGCTGAGATCTGGTATGCCAAGTTTCGGCCCGAAGCAAAATTTTACGTCTGAGTTAAAAATACACAGATAAATCCAACTGGAATTGTCTCACATATTATAATATGCAAAAAAAGGAACTTTGCCAGCGAGAGAGAGTGAGAGAGAGACTCTTCTTAAGGTGAGCTTAAAGTCAGCTAGCTCTTACTTTTTATTTTTGTGCTGCTATCTACTCTCCCCTGAAGGAGCAGGAGTTATGCCTTAAGGTCAAACAGGTGCAGCACAGATCTATATTCTTTTATGTTTCCATTTCTCTTTCTGCCTCTCTTCTTTTGAAAGTTTCAGCTCTATTGCTCAGATTTTTGGGGCTTATAACGGGAGTTGTTTGCTATATTTTTAGTTTAGTTTAGGTCTTGTAGTAATTCTGATATTTATGGGGAATGTAAAGGATACCTGCTGATTGTGCATAAATATTTTCAGTCTCTGGCTCATTCAGGAGGAACACTTCATTTTTCCAGTGTGTTATTATTACCCTCAATTCATTGTGTAACTTTATGGATACATGGTACAAGTCATGACACCAAATTATTTTGAAACACTGTGGAGGGCTGTCTTTTTCTATTTTTTTTTCTCCTCCTTTTTTAATTTTTGTTTCTTCTCCCCTCCCTCTCCTTTAGAATTTGCAGACAGATGGTGCCCCCATTGCAATCATCAACAGAGATATTAATGTTCCAAGCATTGCAGCAATGAGCGTCCAGCCTTCTCCATTGTGCTTTCCATGTAGTCCTGAAACAGGAACTGGACAAAAGCAAAAAGCATTAAAATTCAAGATTATTTATATATTGAAATATATGAAATATATAGAAATAAACTAAATATAAAGTTTGTGTAACTAGCTGTCAATAAAGCAGTGAGACTGTGGTAAATCAGGGCTTCTAGAAGAACTCTTCATTAATTACAGACAGTGTTCCTGAGCTGATGGTGCAAAGCTGTTTGTCAGTTGTCCTCCCGACAAGGGGCAGGTCTTGCACTGGGGCTACTGGGGTCAGTCCCAACAAAAAACTGTAATTATTTGTGAGTGATAAGTCTTTCACACTATGGAGACACTGGATGTGCTTTCCCCAAGCCCAGCTCCATTGCACACCTCACGGGGGGTTATGAACTAAGGAACGAAGCTCCCTTGTGCCCTGGAAACAGAGATCTCCACTTAAAGACATTAAATTTTCCCCCACGTTTAAGTACTGGAGGAAGAGACTTTAGATATCTGACCAGCCTGCTCTGCCTTTCAGCAGAAATTGTGCAGTCAGACATGAAAGGATCTCAGCTATGAATCTGAGTGAATCTGAAAAGGTTTAGCCCGATATAAATTGTTTTTCACTGTGTCAAAATGGGTTGGTCTGTTCACAGCACAGCAGCAGGGTGTCTGAAGAATTCTGGTGCTCCTCTCATGGAGCAAGAGGGTGAAACCCTTTTGGATGATAGCAGGAGTAGGGGCAGTCCATGGTCTCTGCCTAAAATCAACTGTATAGAATCCCAGAATGGTTTGGGTTGGAAGGGACCTTAAAGCTCATCCTGGGAAAGGACACCTTCCACTGTCCCAGGCTGCTCCAACCTGGCCAACCTGGCCTTGGGCACTGCCAGGGATCCAGGGGCAGCCCCAGCTGCTCTGGGCACCCTGTGCCAGGGCCTGCCCACCTTTACAGGGAGGAATTCCTTCCCAATGTCCCATCCAAACCCCCTCTCTGCCAATTTGACATTGGTCTTGGAAAACCGTGATTGAACTGGTTTCTGTGCCATCAAAATACCTTCAGAACTGATTGCAGAAAATTATTTTGCTAATGAATTCACTTAGTGCAGTACTTCTAATGATTTCCTGTTAATTGAAGTCCATTATCTGATCAAAACCCATGTAGTTTTGGGGTCAAATAATTCTAATTAGCCCACAAGAAATGAGACTGGGGGAATAATGCGTTTTTATAACTCTGCACTGCACTTGCTAATTCTAAAATGCCAGAGGACTTGATGGTTCATGTGATTGGCAAGGGGGGGAAAAAAGAGCATTTCTTTCTGACAGTGCTTAAGATGTGGCTCAAAATAACCTTCTTACTGGTCCAAAGGCTCTTACTGTCATCGGGCCCTGCTTGATGGATTATCAGCACAGAAAGGCAATGGTTTCACGTCTCTTTCCCCTAAATCAGCATTTGCGTCACAAAATGTGTGGCTGGAGGCACCTGGCACTGTTTCTGTTTGTTTATTTAGGGCGATGGGGAGCAAAGCACTCTGAGCTGGCTCCCCTCGCACCACGTGAGGGATTTGGGCACATCTGACCAGGCTGGCACTGCTCCCTCCCACCTTAGGGCACTCTGGGCATTCACATTGCACTTCTGTAGCTCTTCCCACCTAATGATTCAAGATTCTTTGGAGATGTGAACAAACTGTGCCTTGCAGCCTGCCTCCGAGAAAGAATGGATGGTGTTTATCTCCAACTCAAAAGATAAGGGAGAAGCAGCACAGTAGTTCAGATTCTCCAAACTGCTGAGTGCCTGACTTTCATTTAATTAATTAAAGCCTGGCAGCTGAATATCACTGGTTAGATCATCGAAAAGAAAAGATTCCTGTGAGCTTTGTGAGGTTTTCTTGGGCTTGCTTTATACAAACCCCTTCCATATTAGCTCAAAACCTGTGAAGCTGGAACTGTTTGTCAAAAATAGGAATAATCTAAACTAGCTTTGAACATAGAGAAATATTTCAAGTATTTCGGTTCAGATATAGTGGAAATGGAGATAATAAGGAAAAAGTATAATTCAGAGATAAGAACGCTGCATTCAAATCAATGCAAGCTTGCAATTAATAAGCCAAGATATTGGAGCATGTCCCATTTTGTGAACAGTTATCTGGCATGTGGCATTGCAAAGAAATTCATGGGTAAAAATAAACAGGAAAATAGGAAAGTTACTCCATCGGCATCAAATCATATTTGGATAGAATGAAAAAATTGTTGCTACATACACAAACATAAAAGCCTAGTCTTGCATTGAGCATTAATTGCTCGGGGTATTATCTTTTGATAATTAATTAAAAATCAAAATTCCACAGAATTTTGGCCAAGTTGGTCAGTGTAATTTTTCTGGAAGTCAATTAACTCTATGAGTACTGAGGTCACAACACATCTTGAGTATCTGTAGGTCTGAGAACACCCACCAAGAGTGAGTTCACCCTAAACATTTTCTCAGGTGTTAGAGGTGCTTTTCTTTTCTTTTATGTTGCTCTGCTTCATCAGATTGATACACGTTCAACACACTGTAAATAGCTCTGAAGAATGTAGACATTTTTAATCAAAATTGGGAGACAGACTGGAGGGAAAAAAGAATTTAAAAAATAAAAAGGTGAGTGATGATGCTGGTGTTTATTCATGACATCTTCAAAATGTGGGGGAAATGTTTTCTTCGCCATCTCTTCTGCAACCTGGAGGAGTAAAGAATGTCTTCTCCCCTTGAAGGTTTTCTGCTCTATGAGAAGGAGCTTTAAGCTTATGACTAGGACTTAATTAATTATTTTACATCTTCTGCTCCTTCACATAAGCTGCTTCCTTATAACAAATCTTCGATTGTTTGCCACACATTTTTATGAACTCTGCCTTTTGCCAAATACTGTGATGTTGATTAATGGAGTGAACTTAATCCATTAAGTTCAAAATGTACTGGAAACAGAAGGTGAAAAGGGCAGTTTTACACAAATTAATCCCAGAATGATTATTGATTATAAATGTTCTTCACTATTTGCTTTATTATTTTATATTCATAAGAAGTTGGTTATTCTTTCTGCTGTGAAAGAATAAATATTCATGGTCACTGTTTTGCTAAATGTAACATAGCTCTTAACTGCCCTAAGACAATGTTTTCACAGTCATTTCATTAGCTATGTAAATCTTTCATATTTAAAACTAATAATACTTATTTACATTACAAATGAGTCACTAATTTGATAATGCTGGATAACAAAAGTTACACTGTATGATAATCATGTTTATCTTATGTTAGCAAACACAGAACACCATTAGGAAAATCCAAATGCCTATTAAAATTCTTTCTTGTATTTCCTGTACTGACTGGGGGCTCTCCCACTGAAAAAGGAGCTTTGTGTCATTATAAAGAAGTTATGGGATTAGTCCTCTCGTTACCTTCAATTTCAATTATTGCCAGTAGTTTTGTGACGTCTTAGAGCTGGGATGTTCCTGCTTGTGATACATAAAGGAGTTCTCTCTCTGACTGCTTCATGAATTCTACTCCCTTTCTTGGAGTGAAAGTCAATAAAAAGTATTGTAGTCACTGAGGAATTTGCATCTGACTTTGAATGCGCTCAGGGAGCAGTTTAATTTAAAATAAATAAATATGGCACTTTTAAAATACCCACTGTTCAGAGGAGCATTGGTGTGTTAGAGCCCCAACAATGACTTCCATGAGGTGATCTCAAAAACCAGACACCAACAAGTCCACTAAAAATAATGAGTCTTACTGGTTTTAGGACAATTGAATCCAGAAACCACATTGGTTTATGAACCCTCTTCTTGGTAGAAATGTGGGGTATCCCAATAAAAATAATGCTATTTAACCCAAAATTTATACTTCAAAATAATGAGTTGCAGAGCATGAAATGCCTCAGTGTATTATTCACAGATATTCTGTTTTCCCAGGCATCTTCCTGGCTTCTTAGGAGAAGATCCAGCAACTGAGCTGTGGCAAACTGGGCATTTGCAGCTCTCCCGATCTCAGTTGCTGGTTCCCCAGTCCTGTCTGTGCCTAACAGGCTTGCAGCGTGTCCCACAGCACCTCTGGACCCCAGGTAATTCACTGTCTTCTGCTCCTTGAAATTTTGGTGATTTCCATTTCTTTCCACTTGCCATCAGGGTAAATTTTCTTCTCATTATTCTGTGTTTTCTAAGCAAGAGAAAGAGTTGGGTTCGGTCTGTGCCTGATTGAGCTCAGCATAGAAATGGGAGACCTCCCTGACCCTCCAGTACCAGGGACCTTATTGGCTCTTGGCACAGCTCCTTTTGCTTCCCCTTTCCTTACTGCACCACAATTATGCAAATCTTCTTAAGTTTATGAAGTCTTTTTCAAAAAACAAGTGTTATTCTCTCTCCTTTCTATTTTTTTTTTTCATTTTTTTCAAAACAATAGGAAACTCTTTCAATTTGAATCAAAAGAAGGATAAAATGAATATTTGACAAGTGTTCTGGGACTTTTTAACTAAGTTGCATGTATCGAACATGTTCAGGTTTTGACGTGCTCTCCTATTGTCCACATATATTTTTAATGACAAGTCGTGTCAGGATGCATCTGCTTTAATCTCATGTATTTTGGCAGTTCCTTAACTGGAAGACTCTTTACTACACCAGGTTGCCACAAAAGAATTTCCTTTCATTTTCTTCCTCAACTGACAAAACCAGAAGGGCCTTTACATTTTTAATGACAAAAGGGTTTCTGTATTCAGGGGGAAAAAAAGGGAAAAAACACCTTTTTGAAAAATGAGGCTGCAGCACACATTTGTACTCTCCTTGTGTCAGAGCTAAAGGAAAAAACTGTACAGACAAGGCATCGCTGTAGCCCCTTAAAGCTTTGCTACCTATCACAGAGTTTTGAAAACCTTGTCACAACAAACTTATGTGTACTCGACGTTAATGGTTGATCCTCCATGAGAGAAATATCCTTTTACATGAAAGGGATTATTCCAAAAACAAATGAAAAATACATGTTCTGAGGAAGAGGTGAGGATCAGCTGTGAACCTGCTTTGCTTGTTGCCTCCGGCCAAGGGAGTGAGCACTGACTGTGCACCGCTCTTGGATCATTAACAAAAAATTAAGAAAGCGAGGCTGGAAAAGGTCTTAAAACTAGAAAACATTTTTTTCAATGCTTCCTTCTAACTACAGCTCCTGTGCTTCCCTCTATTAATAAGGAAACACACAAATTTAAGCTTGTGGTTATTAAAGATATTTCAATTTTGCTTTCTTTTTGCGAAGCGTAACAGCTTGCATGGAAAATAATTCAAAAATAGATTATAGCTATGAACACAAACTACTTATTTTTAATTTAACATTTTTTAAGTGAGAATGAAGTGTAAAATGTTTTGTGAATTAATGAAAACTATTTTATCTTCTGAAAATGAACCTTATCACAGATCTTCTGCTTCAACATGCATCACAATGACAGGTTTTTCTTTCTTTTCCCTTGAAAAATTCTTTGCTGTGTGTTTGTTTCATAGTAAATAAGTAATTTTGAATTTAGATTTGCAGAATGATTCAAGGAAGTAGACCTCTGCATTTCTTTAACATGTTTTAATGAAACTGTGAGAAAACAAGCGAAATCATTTTATTCTTTCAACCCTGCCCCTGGGTGTCTACTCTGCTGAAATATTTACGAGCATTTACAAGAGCTCTCACTCTCCTCTCCAAAATATTTTTGGCATTTGAAAAAAAACCCCTCTAACCTGGTATAGAATCTTGTATGTGACAGTCAGAATGTGTAGCCATGCAGATGAACATGCAGATTTCTCCCAAAATGCTTCCTGAGGATGCCCTGACAGTTATAGTCCTGCAGCAAGTTCCTTTCCCCACTGCTCAGCCACACTTGACCTCGAACTCAGAGCCCAATTGAACACTCCAAGCTTGAGTGATTTTGGAACCTGCTCCAGTCCCTCCTGGTTTTGCCAAGAGTCTCTCCCAGCTGTGCACCCAATAATGACTTTTTCTTCAATCAGTCCCTCACTGTAGGGAATACACCTTAGCACATTCCACCTCTGCAGCTGCTACCCAGGCGTTTTCTGGGCCCTTAGAAATTTCTGGTTATATCACTGGGGAAAAGTGCTGGAGCTGCTTCCACAGGGGTCTGATAAAACTAAAGGAGGGGATTCTGCCCCTCTGCCCCCTCAGGTGAGACCCCACCTGCAGAGCTGCCCCAGCCCTGGGCCCAGCACAGGGAGGAGCTGGAGCTGCTGCACAGAGCCCAGAGGAGGCACCAGCATGAGCAGAGGGATGGAGCAGCTCTGCTGGGAGCAAAGGCTGCGAGAGCTGCCATTGTTCAGCCTGGAGAGGAGAAGCTCTGGGGTGAGCTCACTGTGGCCTTGCAGGACCTGAAGGAGCTGCAGGAAAGCTGGAGAGAGACAATTGCCAAGGGCTGGAGGGACAGGAGCCAGGGAATGGCTTCCCAGTGCCAGAGGGCAGGGCTGGATGGGAGATTGGGCAGGAATTGTTCCCTGGGAGGGGGGGCAGGCCCTGGCACAGGGTGCCCAGAGCAGCTGGGGCTGCCCCTGGATCCCTGGCAGTGCCCAAGGCCAGGCTGGACATTGGGGCTTGGAGCAGCCTGGGACAGTGGAAGGTGTCCCTGCCCATGGCAAGGAACGGAACAAGATGGTCCTTGAGATCCTTTCCAACCCATTCTGGGATTCTGGGATTCTATGGACTGACAATTTAGACATTTGCTGTCTGGAACAGCAGAAATTAGATAGCAATTATGGCATTGTCATAAGCATCAAGTAGATGCTGGAAGAACTAATTCACTGTTAATACCCAAGCTGTTGTTCAGAGTGACTCCATTTCCACATGTACAGACATACTGTCCTCTCTCCCAGTACATCCAGGAGACTCAAATCCAAAAATCCTTGTTCCTTGGAATACAAATCCTGTTCAGATGCACATCTTGGCTGTCAAAGAGTATGAAAAGGGTATTGGCTGTGCCTGACTGGCTTTCTGTGCCAGTTCAGAATCACTACTTCCTCACACATCTCAAGGGGAATCGTCTGCTTCCCCAGAGAAAAATACAAAATTGTGTCCTTGCATTCAAGCTCCAGGTTTTGAACTTGCTTTTTTGCTCCCGGGAAGTGGATAAAAATCAAGATTATGGATCCCACCTATACTGAGTACAGGCCAGTGTGCACCTGAATGCCACCACCTCATGGTCCTGTTTTGCTGGAGCTTTGTTCATTGTTATTATCCACCCTCCTACAGAGTACCACCAGGTTCCTTGCCTCTCTCTGCAGACTGATTTTCTGATCCTGTCATGTTGCCTCCTCTACCATTCCCTATCCAAAACTGGTGCAGACTCCACATTGATCCCAGAACCCCAGGATGGGTGAGGCCGGAGGGGCCCCCAGGGGCTCCTCTGGTGCCACCTCCCTGCTCCAGCAGGGCCATCCCAGAGCTCAGGGCACAGCAGTGTGTCCGTGGGGCTCTGCAATAGCCCCAGGGAGGAGACTCCCCAGCCTCTCTGCACAATCTGTGCAGGGCTGGGCACTGCCCAGGGCAGAAGTTCTGCCTCCTGTGCAGGGGGAGCTCCCTGGGCTCGCTCCCTGCCCGTTGCTCTGGGGCCATTGCTGGGCCCCCGCAGCAGAGCCCGGGCCCTGCTCGGAGCCCTCCCTGCACACAGGGACACCCAGGCCCGAGGGCCCCTCTCAGCCATCTCTTCCTGAGGCTGAACATACTCAATTTGATGATGAACTGTCTTTTCCATAAGTGACAGCCTGAAATCTCTGTTTAAGCTCCAGAGGCTTTTCCCGAGGCCTTTGATTACCTTTCATCTGAGTGTGTCTATATTCAAGAAAAATAATGCTGAAGAGATCTAATCATGTTTTAATATGTCCTTTATGGAACCAAAGACTGAGATATAAAAGAAGGAACAGCACTTATTTTCAAACTAAGTAAATATCTATTTGTATTTCTGTAACCGTCACGAGGTCCAAACCCAAACAAGCCAGTTTGTGTCCTTCAGTTTTAGAGCTTTCAGCTCCAGCAGCTTTTCTTAGTCCTTTTTCCCTGGTGTCCTTCGCTCCATATAATACCTGTGTATGTATTATAAATGTACTTTGTCTTGAATCTCCTGCTGCTGTTGGTGTTCCCTGTCAGCTCTGATCACCCTTATCAGAGTGCCCGGGCATTTAACTGCAGCAGTCAATGCCATTAGCCAGCTACCCAGGTGGGAATGTCCATGTCAGCTCCTGCCTCACCGTCAGCTGAGTGTGGTTATTATTATTATTATTATTATAAACTCTCTTTGTAGTCACATTTCATTGTTTCAGCTCACATCAATCTCAACATCCCTTCTATATCACCTTTCTCTGCACAGTCACATTCCTTGTCTCCCTTAAATTAGTTTCTCCTCTGAATGCTGAATTCATTGTTTTGAAAATAACTGAAAATAGACTCCTTTTTTTTTTTGATCTTGTGAAAGCTCAGCACAAGGATAAAATCGCAGTTTTTCAAACCAAAGAGACTGCAGGAAGGAGAGCAGTGGATGAGCCATATTATTTAAAAATCTACCTTGGAGTTCTCATCCTTTTTTTAGACAGGAAAATAAAGAGAATTACAACATGGCATTTATTGCATCAAAACGCAATTACTGATTTTATAGTGATACAAATAAGTGTAGCTACCAAAGTGTCTGTTTCTTTAGCACTGTCATCTATTTTAACTCATGTCCTAGGAAATGAATGGCACAGGGAAATGCACATGTATCAGAATGCTTTGTACATAGCAGCACATGTACAGGTTTAATCTCACGTAGCAGTGCACGTCCACTCTTTTAAAATGCAGCCCTGATGGTTTGCTGAGGTCTGACTGATCATGACAACAGCCCATTTCCCAAGAAGCTTCTGGATTCAGGTTTTAGTGAATTCACTGTCAATTCAGTGTTAGTTACATATATAAAAATCAATACTTTAGACAAGCTATACTTTTCTTTTTTTTTTTCCCTTCAAAGGCTAGGGTTGAAAAAATAAATATTACATTTTTGTTTTGGTTTGTGGTTTTTTTTCCTCCTATTCCTTTTTGGGGGGGAAAAAAAAAAGCAATGTTTAAATTTTCCAGCTGATGCTTTATACTGTGATATTTTATGTTAGGTTGCCTCAGCCATGTCAAATGATATAAAGTTACATGATGTAATTATGTGACTTGCATTGAGTTATCTCAATGTGACATAGCAGGCAGGCGACCTGCTGGAAAAGACACACTTTCCTGGAAACTGCAGATAAATTTTCTGAGAGTGGAAAGCAGTTAGTAGTGGCTGCCCTGGGTAACAACATCAGGCCTGACATTCTGCAGTATATTTATTATTGATTTGGTGGATGGCTTGGTGAATGTTGCTGATAACAGAAAATTCCTTAGACTAAAGGAAACCTTACAGAATAGTAAGATTTCCCGAAGGATCAAGTCAAACTGGGTGGCTGAATAATATGGTGATAGCATGGTGCTGATAATATGTTGATAAAATGAAATGTATAACCTTAATACTTTAATGTAGAAGGTAAATAATCTCTTCCAACATGGCTTAACTTTTTAATACATCTGCGGGTTCAGAATTGAACAATACTCCTGAGATCTTACTGAAGGTATCTAAATTTCCCTATGGCTCATGCTTCTGTTTCCACTGGCATTGATGAATCCTCAATGATGGCTCAAAATTAACAAAAAGTGGAAACACTGTAAAACAAAAATCTTAAGGCATCCTCTAGGAAACTTCTTGATTTTATTTTCCTTAGCTCTGAATTTGGTGTGCTGTTCCATGTCACTTGCTCCCATGTCATCACTATTATCACCAGAAAAGCTTTATGCTCTGCTGCCAGATCATCACAATTCCAGAAAACAAAAGGAATAAACTCAGACAAGGAGAACACAAGCAAAAAATCAATCAAGATTTGCAACCTACAGTCTGTTAACCGTGTTGTCACCTGCAACATCTGTTGGAATGCAGAATGATTTATTCTGCTGTCCTTCAAATATGTTCTTCTGTATTTTCTACATCATCCTGACGAACAATGTGTTCTCCTCATTTTGGTTGTTTGGTGTTTCCAGTCTGGATGGGGTGGATGGGTTGGTTTGTGTTGTCAGCAAGTGCTGCCCACAAGATATTTTTTTCTGTTTACTCTCAGCAGTAGACTAGAGCTGACAAACAAGTGAAGGGTTGTAACACGGCTGCAGTGGCCTCCTTAAAGACCCCTGAACACTGGCAAATATTTACACACTCTCTTACATGTAGTCTTTTAACAGTTCATGTTCAGTCTTCCTCCTGACCCTGGTTTGCTGTCCAGCACCTATTTCAGTTGATTGTTTCTTTTATTTAATTCTTGTTCCAGGTATTTGCACTCACACAGCTTCAGTTGCTTCTGTTTCCCTCTTAGTTTTCAAGAGTCACTGAAAAGAACCCACTGCTCTCATTCCATTACATTGTTCCATTGCTCCCAGTCCATTCCAGGGCACAGAACCGGGAGTGGCCGATCCCCCAATCAGAGGGGCCTCGACAGCTGGGAGAGATGGGCAGGGAAAAAACATCTGAAATTCAACCAAGGCAAATGCAGGTCCTGCTCCTGGGCAGGAACAACCCCAGCAGCAGCACAGGCTGGGGGGACCTGCTGGGGCAGCTCTGCGGGGAAGGACCTGGGGGTGCTGGGGGACAAGGAGCTGTCCCTGAGGCAGCAGAGTGTCCTGGGGGTGCTGGGGGACAAGGAGCTGTCCCTGAGGCAGCAGAGTGTCCTGGGCCAAGGAGGCCGGGGGTGCCCCGGGGCCATCGGGAGGAGCCTTGGCAGCCGCTCAGGGAGGGATCCCGCCCCTGTGCCCGGCCCGGGGGCACCTCTGCAGGGCCGTGCCCAGCTCTGGATCCTCGGCACGGCGGGGCCAGGGAGCTCCTGGAGCGGGGCCGGCGGAGGCTGCGGAGCTGAGGAANGGAGCATCTCCGTGCCCGGGAAAGGCTGAGGGAGCCGGGGCTGCTCAGCCTCGAGAGGAGCCCCAGCCGAGAGGGGCCCTCGGGCCTGGGTGTCCCTGTGTGCAGGGAGGGCTCCGAGCAGGGCCCGGGCTCTGCTGCGGGGGCCCAGCAATGGCCCCAGAGCAACGGGCAGGGAGCGAGCCCAGGGAGCTCCCCCTGCACAGGAGGCAGAACTTCTGCCCTGGGCAGTGCCCAGCCCTGCACAGATTGTGCAGAGAGGCTGGGGAGTCTCCTCCCTGGGGCTATTGCAGAGCCCCACGGACACACTGCTGTGCCCTGAGCTCTGGGATGGCCCTGCTGGAGCAGGGAGGTGGCACCAGAGGAGCCCCTGGGGGCCCCTCCAGCCTCACCCAGCCTGGGCTTCTGGGATTAAAGGAGGAGACAAGGATTTCACCAGAGGGAGCAAAATGACCTCAGAAGTTAATCTGGGATATCTGTGGGCTGTTAAAACACAACTTTTAAAATATCTTTTCCCCATGGTTTGTATGTGGTTGACCCAGAGGACATTAAAATGAAAGAAATTCAAACTAGCCTTCCAAAAGGCTTCTCCCAACTTCCAGAAACTTTTGTTCAAAATCCTCATCCAGATTTTTTATTTACTCTTTACATACCTGTTAGTGACTGTCAGGGCTCTGCAAGTCACAAATCTAAACATGGCTCATTCTGTCTTTAATTCTATCAACATTTTTGTGTTGATCATTAATACAAGTAATTTTCTACACAAGAATGAAGACTTACTGTACTTTGTCTCTTTAATTTAGGAATAAATCAATTCAAAATGCTGCTCTCCATATCCTGTTAGCAATGAAAATAAAGTTCAAAAGTTGAATTACCGTAACCATGCTAAGTTTGCATTTGGACTCAAAGGAGACAAAATAGAAGAAAAGGCTGATGGAGTATCAGCTGATCTCTTAGAGGAAGGTGAGAAAAATCAATGTAAGGAAGACATAGAAAGGAAATGGGAAGTGTTGAAAGATAAATGAAGGTCTTTCATCTAGCAGTGAATATACTATGACAAAAAAAATGATCCAATGGAGATGAAAAATAAAGTGTTGGAAAGAGACATCTATAAGTTGTAAAATATCTGGACCAAAGGTGAAGTAGGAAGATTAAAGAATAAAGTCAGGCAAGTGTAAAAACATCTGATAAAAAAGTATAAAGGTGGACAATAAAAAGAAGAGTGCCGGAGGTTAGGATAAATAAAGTATGTTGAATTGCCAGAAAGAACAAGATGGTGTTGAGGGCGATTGTGAGACACTGTAAAAATCGTTCAGAAGTGCCTTTCATAAAAAACACGTACAGTGAAAATAATACATAAACCCAATGCATACAGTTTAAAATTCGAGCCTGAGTTTAGAACTGAACACGTGCAAATATGAAAATTCCCATTTTGCTTTGTGAGTGTCTGAGTTCTTCCAGCTGCTCAGGGAGCTGGTATGAGATCTCTTCAACTAAACTTTGACAATTCTTTACCTCAGCCATCCAGCAGGATGGCATTCCCGAGCAGGATTGGAACGCAGGAGGAATGATGGAGGGGATGCCATTGGGAAGTCATTTCCTTTGCCTCCTCATCTGCAATGAGTCATTGGAATCAGCTGTAAGCCAACAGAATTGCTGAATCAACCAAGATTTAATCAGGGCCTTATTTTGGGAACAATTTGCAGTGCTTAGAGGGGGTTTCTGCTTTTCACCTGACTGGGTTTTAAAGTTCAGCTGATTTGTTTTGCTCTGAAAGGGATTAGAGGTGCTCGTGCCTGCAGCCACCAGGTGGGAACCATGGGACTGGGTAAGTCTTTCTGAGCACATTTCTCATAATTCAGACATTAAAATACATGAGGATAGATAAATAGGTAACTAAATCAAAATTAAGATAGGTCAGCTGCAAACAGAAAGTATTTTAAGTGTTTTCCCTTCTTTTCTTACCATCTTGAAAATTCCATTCTTTTAGTAACATTTTTTAAAGTATTTGTAAAATTGATCAACAAAGTGTCGTTGTTCATGTTTCTTTTTATCAGTTTCAATAATCCAGGGCAAAATATAGTGGCAAATCCTGTTCTAAATAGCCAGCATGGTTTATTTTTTTATTTTTCCCCACAGGGACATGGTTATATCCCAAAGGTCCAGTGCACTCAGTAAAATTAGAGGAGGATAAAAGAGAGAACAGAAATTTCAGTAGAATATATGTAGAGGGGAGAGAGAAATACAACAGTTTATAGCATACAGTGTCATTTATGCTGCATTTGTTGTTGAAATGCATCATTTACCACACTTTCTGCACAAAATCCTGGTTGATAGAATTCTTCCACCTTTTTATGCAGTGACCAGTGTGAATTGTTTAGAACAGAAAAGAAGAAAGGCTATGAGGGATGATAATTATTGATAGTATTTTGCAATAATGCGATAATACAATTGGGGTTTTTAGAGGCTGCACAGAAAGCATGTCAAAAATTTCTGGGGGGGAAAATGTTTAGCAACAGATGAATATTGTAGTATTTTTATTACCAGAGAAAAAAGGGTTTGTTAATTAAAATTTTACATAAAGTGTTAAACCACTTTTAATGGCTTAAATAGAATAAGAGCAGGAAGAGCTGGTAAAATGACACAGATCCCCCACTTATGTCTGTGAATTAAAATATTGTATTAATGTAGTTTTTAGGATAGGAGGGGGGTTGTTGGTTTGTTTTAAACAAAGTCG
Organism: Mohoua ochrocephala; assembly: GCA_013398855.1. Taxonomy (NCBI): domain Eukaryota; kingdom Metazoa; phylum Chordata; class Aves; order Passeriformes; family Acanthizidae; genus Mohoua; species Mohoua ochrocephala. The sequence continues at coordinate 2,176 of VZTA01013598.1, read as the reverse complement.
TTTAAATCAGATTTGCTGCTGTAAACTGTATGACCTTCTATAAGAGAGAGTAAATTAAGGGCAGCTTTCATTTAAGTGCAGTGTTTGAAGGAAGGTTTTGAGTGTCATTGGCTCTGATTGCTCCTGTTTTTATTAATGAAATTTCACCAGCTGGCACTGAATACAACTTCCCCCATGGATTGAGCAAGGTTCATCCAAGCTCATTTCCTGCCTCTGAAACATTTCAGGATACTGCTCTGTGTCGATTCCCCTAAATTTTATGGCTCAGAAGAATAGAATTCTATCGAGAGAAATTGGTTGATGTCTGTAAGGGAGACAGAAGCACGTCTGCCCAGAAACTTGTCCAAAACTTCTGTCACCTATTCGATCCACGAGCACAAATTTGAAATCCCAGTAGCTGTCCCAGCGGGATGCCTGGGAGCTGTGTGTGCAGCTCTATGAAATAGCCGCTCGCTCTCGTGTTCTTCTTTTCACCTTTCCTTTCTTATTTTCTGCTGCTTAAATCACACTGTCACAGACCAATCCTCGGGCTTTTCGTGTGAGTTTTTCATTACATTTCAGGAGCCAAGTTAGCTGCTATAAATTGTGGGTGGAAAATGTGAGAAGATTGGATACAGGCCCGTGTTACTGTGCTGTGTCACTCAGCAGACACTGGGTACAGTACATTTTATTTACTCTTCTTTAGGACAGAACAACTGCACTGTTATATCTGCATTCATCTTCAGTAAATTTACACATGGTGGGAAAGGTCCTTACCCAGAACTGGGCTCACTCCTCACAATAATATGGATTAGCCATGAAATTTGTCTCCAGAGGTGTCCAGGGAAGGACTGGATGTGACACTCAGCACTCTGGGCTGGGTGGCAACGTGGGGTCGGGCACAGGTTGAGCTCAATGGTCTTGGAGGGCTTTTCCAACCTTATGATTCTGTGATCACCAGATCCAGGGATTTGGGTTGTGCCCATGTCTCTTCTCTTTTTCTCTATGATACCAAAGATGAGACAAAGAATCTTAGGGAGCTAAATCACTGAAAGCATGTTTAATGGTAAATTCTCCTGAGTTAAAAATGTTTACTGATGCTGAACACATGTATAATACTCATAATCCGCAAAGCAGTGTAAAATAATTAACTTGTTTAATTCTCTCTACTTCTCTCTGATGATGGGTGAAGATTTCTCTGACAAGGGACTTCTGATTTAGGTAGGTTGCTTGAAATTTAGAGCAGCAGCTCTGTCAACAGCTGTGACCCTTGATGCTGTTACCAGAAACAAAGGAACTTGTCCTACTCTTCCCCAGATTAGAGCTGCTGTAACTGAGAACAAACATCTGGAAATGTTTTGAAACAATGAGGACAGACATTGCTTATTCATGTTCCTTGAGGCCAAATTTTTAGGTTTTTCTTCTCTTCTTTGGTAAAAAAGAATTGATCTTTGGATTTGGGAGGTAGACCTTCCACAAACTCCAATTGCAAAGATCAAAGAATTAATGGATGAAGGAAAACACCCTCTGTTTTCTATCAGTCTGCCCTAACTGAAATAGGCTTGTTGGCAGTTTCAGTTAAATTGCATCTGTTCAGTGAAAGAAAGAGGAGTTCAACCATCCCACTCAGTCATGTTTCATTAACAGAGAAGTCCAAACCTTGTTTACATAGCAATTATAATATTGGACTGAGTGTAAGAACTTTTATATAACTTGCAGAAGGACTGAATTGAGTTAAATTCAAGCTCGGAGGAAAAAAAAAAAACCAACAAGTATGACTTTGTGCTGTAATTAAGGTCATAATAAAACCCAGGCACATTGTTCTGGTATGCACTGGAAGCCTGCTTTGCTTTGAAATCAAATTAATTGTCCCGAGTTATCCCTGTTATGTGATCGCTTGATAAGTCAGTTTGTTTTGATTACCACTCTGAAGGTAATTAAAAGATAATCACTGTGTCACAAACACAAGCACCCAGTCCTGCCAAGTAAGAAGCACAAGAACACACTGAATGACATCTTTACACTTTTATAGCAGCAACTTCCAGAGTCCTGCCTGCCCTCACGCCAAAATTATTTTAAAACTTTTAAGTTCTTTTGGGCTCCTTTTAATTCCTTGATGGAATTGGGTGTCTGGTATAGGAAACCAGAGTGTTTCCAGTGCTCTGCACCTCTGAGCCTCTCTGCCCCCTCAGGTGAG
>VZTA01013576.1:0-79002 GCA_013398855.1 Mohoua ochrocephala | reverse complement strand
AATGAAAGGCTCATGAGTTGAGATAAGGGCAAGAAGAGCTCACTCACCAGCTACTGTCATGGGCAAAACAGACTTGATTTGGAGAAATTAGCTTAATTAATTACCAATCAGAGTAGGATGATGCAAAATAAAACCAAATCTTAAAAAACACCTTCCCCCCAGGTCCTCTTTTTCCTGGGCTCAACTTCACTCCTGATTTTTCTACCTCCAGCTCTCCAGCAGCACAGGAGGATGGGGAATGGGGGTTTCAGCCATTTCATCATCCATCGTCTCTGTCACTGCTTTCTCCTCAGGGGGAGGACTCCTCACATCCCCCTGTGCTTCACTGTGGGCTCCCTTCCATGGGAAACATCCTCCACAAACTTTTGGAACACCTTCTCCCTTTCCTTTGCTGGTATCTGCAGGGCTGTTTCTCTCACATCATCTCATTCGTCTCTCCTGGCTGATGTTGTGCAGTAACTTTTCCCCCTTTGTAAATATGTTATCCCAGAGGTGCTTCCACTGTCACTGATGTGCTTGGCCTTGGCCAGTGGTGGGTCTGTAGAAAATCACCAAAGATCATTTAATTGTTTTCCTCAAAAATATTAGCTCAGAGGTGAGGCAAAGGTCTCATTCATCAGTTTGAAAGTATCTGCGGAGAATTGTGGATTTGCAGGTTCATGTATGCACAGGTGTGGTTCACTTCCATCAGCTTTGTCCAGAGCATACCCACTGCTTGTCTGGTCTCACTGAAACAGACAAACAGTGTAGAAAAGTGAACAGTTTTGAAATAAACATCCTCAGATTGAGAAGGATGTATGTCTCAGCTGGATTTTCAAGAGTACAAAGTAGAAGAAAATCAAGAGTTACTGGCCTGGATCCAATTTGATGCCAGACCGCTGTTGCTACTGGGAGAAGCAGCAGCTATTTTTATCCTGATGTATAATTGCGGTGGTCCCAGATTTTCTTTGGTAAATAACAGCCCTTTTCAGAACTAGTTACTGACGAGCCACCAAAACTTTGGAAGCTTGTTAGGACAGTCTCTTGTGTTTGCTGCTTCTTAATTTCATTGGCTACCACTAATGTTAATCCTGCGCAAAAATTTGAACAATTATTTCCTTTAATGTTTTAGACTTGAGCTATAAGAAATTTGGAGCAATGCATTTTCAGTGTTCAAAATCCAATCTGAAATTTTTCTTAAAGGTAGGGCCCAGAGGCATAGCAACTGCAGCAATCTCTCCAAAGCTTTTTGGACATAGACCTTGTTGAGTTTTGCTGAATTTGTGGATTTATTCCGCAATCTTAGATCTTGGCACTGGACTATATCCATTTGTTTTGTTTGTACGGTTGTCAGCTGCAATCTGTTATAAATCCTTGAGAGAACGTTCTTGGTTCTGCTCTTTAAGATAATTAAACCAAGGGAAACCTAATTAAGGTAACACTGGATCATTTGGTCTAACCCTTAAAGCTCTTATAGCTGCTTGCTGATGCAGGCTGTGCAGACAATGATCCCCCTGCTGATAATACCAATTGTTTGTCTTGTCCATCTCTCTTCCACCTGTGTAATTCACTGTCTGTGTGACTTTTGACTTTAGCTTATTATGGAGAGTGTGGGGAGTGTTGGTTTCTGTTTGAAGGCTAAGTATTTTAATTACATGTTGAATAATTCGTAAGTAGCTTGCTGAGCACAGTGGTTTTGGGTTGTCGGTTTATTACTGTTATTATTAAATTAACTATAATTTCAGTTAACTATTTACAATTATTCTTTGAATTCTACAAGCTTAACAAGACATTAATAGTGAAAGTTTGTTAAGAAAGATGAGTGGTTAGGGTGTGACTGTTTAGCTTGTGTTGGCTTAATACTGAGTTTTATTTTAGGTAGGTGAAGACAGTAGTGTGTCTTCTGAAAATGGCGTTGCTTAGTTATTTATTTTGTTCCTTTTCTAAAACAATTCTTGAATGGTGGAATTAGAAAAAATCATGCAAGGAAAAATGACAAATGTAGTTTTTGACCTTTGCATTAATATGTTCCTCATATCTCTGTTTTTAATTGAAGAACATAAAAATTAAGGTATTTTAGTGACTTCTAAAATCAGTATTGAATTTGGATCTGAATTGCACAGCTAGATTATACAGAGCACTGTATATCACTGTTTAGTTTTGAACTTAGTTACTATTTAACAGCCAAATGCTCTAGAACTCCTAACACTTATTTGGAAATTCACTGTTTTTCTCAAGTTTTCAGGGACAGTAGAACTGGAAGTTACTTTGATTTCAAGAGAGCCACTGACATGCACACACCTCACACCTCCACACCCCCCATTTGTGTCCTGTACCATCCCCATCCCCTGTCCTGTCCCCACTGACACCCCAAATGGCGCACTGCCTACATTTTATTATATATTATTTAGTTAGTTAGTTCTTATTGTTATTATCATATTTGTTCCATTATATTTTATGCTGGTTTTATTATTATCTTTTATTCTATTGTTTCTATTCTTTTTTTGTCTTTATGTGTTTTATTTATTATTAATTTGTTTTGCACTCACGTACTCCAAACTCCCACACAGCATTCTTCTGATGGTTGCAATCCTTTCCTACTCAGAACAGCACTGGAAGCAATGTCCACTGGTGCATCAGTTCTTACCTCTTTATCACTTATTCAGAATAAACCTAGCCTTATATTGTGTCTTAATTTTGACTCTATATTCTAGGCAACAAAATACTCCTGGGCTCTGAAGTCAGCTTCAAAAGTCTGATCTGCCAGAGAGTGACTGTGAGAAGGTCCTTTGTAATGTTCATAGCATACTCAGACTTTATTTTAGAAATGTGGTCAAAAGAAAATCATTTTAATTATGCAAAAGGAAGATAAGAAGCTAGTAGGTAGCAGCAGAAGGGAAATGCAGTCATGCCACATTCACTAATTTGAACAGTAGGGACAGAAGGATCACAGGAAAGACTGCTTAGCTACAACCCTTATCAATGCCAGCATGTTGAAAGGGGTTGACTGACTATCAGGAAATGTGTTCACAATAGAGCCTTATTCTTGGGAGTCATTTGTGGACAAATACTGTTTTATGTACTGCCAAGCTTTTTTTTTTTTTTAAAAAAAATATAGAATGTGTGTGTGTGTTCTTGTCTCGTATTTGCCATCATCACGAAGAGGGACCAAAGGTCGTGGAAAAACGTTTGAATATCACTTATGTATTCCAAAGCCTTTAGAAATCTAAGCAGTTAATACCAGGGGTCTGAATCACTGCTGTTGACTCTTAACTTGTAAGACTGGCAGCAAGTACTGAAACATGCATTCGGTAATAAATTTTTTGAGATTCAAGATAAAATTGCAGTAACATACTTTATTATCACTTTCTCCATGATCATTTATAACTTCAGTGAGTTTAAGTCTCGGTGCACATTATTTTATTGTTGAATATCAGATTTATAGGATACAGCAATGTGTGTTGATCTGTCAGTGACATTCGCCATCGGTATAATTCTGCACTTGTAAGTTGTGTGGGATGTGATTGCTGAGTGAGGCTTCAGTCCCTACACCAGAGCCTTGCACTGCCTTACATCTGTTACGTAACTGGGTCTTTGAATTTAGAAGGGTTTATGTCATAACTGCAACAAACGGGTTTTTTCTGATATCAGTGTGACACAATGCACTTCAAGTCATGATACAGCTCCAGGTACTGGAGAAACTTCTGATCTGTTAAGTGACAGTCTTCTGTGTCACTGCATCTTTGCTCCTTTCCTGTATGATATGCTGGGCCCAGTCAAATTTTCTATGCATCTTTTCCTTCATTGTGCGTGATACTCTGATGTACTTCCCAGAATTGTTTACTGCTCTCCAAGAAATGTTTACAGTTTAGAGCAGTCTAAGTATGATAGATGCCATGTACAATTCATCAACAAAAGTGGGAAAAAAAGTAAAGTTTTGGAAAAAATATATCCATTTCAATAATGGAATGCTTTTATTACGTAGATTGAGAGATCCATTTATTTCATTATTGCTTAAAGCCTGTGACAAAACCAGGATTTTGGAGGTACCTTAGACTAAGCTAATATGGGTTTTTTTGGCTCACTAATGGAAGTAGTAGACGTGGGCTACTGAAGTGAATAAAATGTTTTCAATTTCCTCATGGGGACATGGTGAACCCCCTTTTTAATTTGAATTATAATTTTTAAGCACTATTATAGCGTGTTAATTTTAGAAATAATAGTCCCAATTGTAAACCCAAAGTGTGGAGAACCTTTGACTTCTCAATTAATTGAAAAATCGATACATTAAGAGGCTGGTAGATGAGAATTCTCTGAGTACCTTTTGTTTCTGAGCTGCTGTTCTTACATGTGCTTGTTATGTTTGGGGACAGAGGGTCAGAGGCTTTGCTGCAGTGTTTAGTGGTTTGTCTTTATCAAGTTGTTCTTTGTTAGCACAGACCCGAAATCTTAACAGTAACAGTCTGTGACTCCCGTGTTTAAAAGGACACTTTTATAGATACGACATAGTCTGATATAAGAGATTTCACCTTTCTGTGTGTTTACTGTTGCTCCTGTTCCTCTGTTGCAGTGCGGTTGGCACGTTTGCTCGAGCCTTGGACTGCAGTAGTTCTGTCAGGCAACCCAGTTTACACATGAGTGCAGCTGCTGCTTCCCGAGACATCACACTGGTAGGTGGCTTCTTAAACATCCTACAGCTTCTATATCTGTGAATTCAACACTGTCTGTTACTCCAAAGTCCCCATTCTCTGCCTGTTGTCCTTTAGATACCTGCATGCAAGGTGTGTGTGTTTTAGAAAATCCTGTGTGTTTTCTCTAAGCTTCTCGGTGCTGCCCTTGTAATCACACTGTACAACACCTGGCTTTAGCTGTGGATGATCCACAGCTGTGGATACCCACAGCAGGATGGATAATACACATTTTATAGGGATTCATTTGGTGCAGTTCAGCAACAGTGTCATTCAAAGTACGTGGTAATAAAGCTGATTGAAAATTGTGTGGGTAATACTTTGTACTTACTGGATGCGTATGTCATCAATTTTTTTAAAGGATAAGCAATCTGACTTTGCAAGCATATTTTTTAAGAATATTTTTAATTAGCATATTCTTCCTATGTTTCCTTAGTATGCTGTTCACTGTTAATGTAAACACCTGCATCTTTTAGAGAAAGTGAAAAATATATTGGATACAGGTTTGTTTCTGTATAATCATACTAGCTGAGATGAGAAGGTGTGCTACAGTAAATAAAGTATGCCAGGAGCACTATGTGAGAACAAAAAATATTACTGTTTCATAGAATCAAATTTGACTTAGATTTCCAAAGACATCAGCTGTTGTTTTATTATTTTAGGTATTTTTGTACCTAAACATTATCACATAGTTTAGGCTAAAGAAGACCTGCTATTTACCAGATACTGGAGTATTAGAATTAGAGGAAACTCAATAAAACTAGCAGATCAGTTGAAATAGTTAAGGGGCTGCCTTATAAAAGGAATAGAGACTCCCTGGAATTCAGCTGCACAAAATTTTGTGGGAATGGGCAATAGCAGCAGGTTAAAAAGAAGTTAGAAAAATTATGTACCATAGGCCATAAGTTAGTACTGAAGAGAATAGGGGAAGGTGTGCCTTCTAAATGTCCTAATTCTCCAGCTTTGTAGATACTGGTCAATGAAATGGGAATCGACCTCAGACTGTGATTAGATTTACCTGAATATTTTAGCTAACATTCCTTGGTGCTACTGTAAGAGACACAATGCTTAGTTAGATGGGTGATTGGTCTGATTCAGTGGGACAATTTTTTTATTCCAGATAAAATAAATACATTAATATGATGAGAAAAATATTTAATTTATTACCTTTTGCAGGTAATAAATGAACAGGAAACTGATTTAGTCTGGACTATGACAGTATCGTAAAGACAGGGGCAAAATGTAATATTTTCAGTAATACTCAAAATGAATTTTCTGTTTCACAGTTGCTAATATGACTTTTACAAACACAATTCTGTTCACATTAAATACTTAATTTTGTTCATCAAAAAAGTTCTTTAACATCTTTCATTTTATTAATATTTCATTGGATTAGGAATTTCTAATAAATTTCACATATTGCATATCCCTTCTTTATTTGCATACTGTATTCAATGATTAATAGAATGGATTTATCCTTATGGCAATTTCTCGTTTGAAAGTACATGTGCACTGCTGCTAATAAAGGGATACTTTGTTTGAGTGCCATGTTAATGTTTCTCCATTGCAAATGATCCATTAAGTTCCATTACACTTAATGAAAGGCATCTCTTATAATGAGGCATCAGAGGAGCCACCCTAGGCTTAATTATTGTGTCTGTCTCTTCTCATTTTCCTACCCCCTCAGCTCTTTAAAACCCTACTTTTTTGCTTTTTGGCAACGTACTTCCTTCTAAGTTAAGAAAAGACATATTTGTCATTATAATAGTTACTTTTTCAGACATTTCCATGTTAATTGGGAGCATATTTTCAGCAGCAGTTAAAGTTAGTAGAGACATTTGCAGAACTCGTGGTGTATCTCATTTATAATTTGGATATAGGTGCACAACACTAAGAAAATTATACCATCTATCTTCTTAATGCAAAGCAGATAACCCTTGCACCTGAGGTGCTATTGATGGGATTTCTGTATGCCACACCTGTGGCTTTCCATTATTCCTAATTAGCTGTTTTAATCAGAGATAACTGTAAACAGACTGATATTAAAAAACAAAACAACAAAGCCTAGATTATAAACATGGATAAATTCCGGGTTAATGTACACATTTCTTGCAGGAGAATAACAACTGAGAGGCTGCTTTCAGGCTCTTTTTTTTGAAAACATAGAGAAGATAATGAGACAAGATAGGAAACCCCTTGCTTTTAGCAAACCCTACTGAAGACATGAAACAATGTTTACCTTCTTCGATGATAATAAATGTACTTCTCTTACAGTGGTAAAGACTTGTGAGACAACCGACTAAAACTTGCATTTCTGGCCTTCTCAAAGGCAGTGTTTTATTTTATAATGAAAATTGATCTCTAAGAAGAGAAAGAGACTGGGAAGACCTTCTGTTTCAGATTCTTAAATATTTCATAGTGCATATACTGACCATGAGAGCCATTTAAAGCAAAGCAGTTTGATGGAATCACTTGCTCCTTGTGGTGGGTTTGTTCAGAAGAGCTTATGTGACTTTATTGTAGGGACCTCAAGCTGATATTGGATGTCTCTTCAAAATGAAAAGTATGAACAGTCTTTTCCTTTGCATTTTGGATGGTATCTTTTTAATGTTTTTTATTAGACTTCCATATATGTGGCTCCTAAGATAAACACGCTTCAAATATTGAATTGGAGAATCCACACTCAGTTTCCAGTTTGAGTGCTTTGTTGGAGGCAGTTCAGTCTGAAATTGCAGCTGGTTTGGGAGCTGTGTTGCGTGGCTGGTTTGCAGGATGCCCTCTCATGCCTTTTCTTCCAGCTCCATGCAGCCCTTCCTTGGCTTTTGGTGGAAAGTTTCTTCCTTTGCTTGCTTATATTTGAAGTTGCCTCTTGCCTGGGTGGCTAACACTTTTCCTCTGCTGTCCCCCCTTGTCTGTGCTGGACAGCATGCTCTGGGCAAGAGTTCTTAGGGAAGGGTGGCTCTTACTCTGTGCTTCAGGATTCTGTTTGGGAGAGGCAAGGCCAGGTCTCCAAGCCTCCTGCTTCTTAGGGTAAAGCAGATAAAGAAGATACTCCAGGACTTTTTCTCTCAGTCTCTACGAATGCCTTCAGGCTTCTCGTGCTTTTGCTACCACAATTTGCTCTGCAGTGTGGAAATTTGATGCTGGTGAGGGATGACAAACCTGTAGAAGGCAGAGTTTTTATCAGAGAACTTGTCAGTGGTCTTCTGTCACAGGACAGCTCAGCGAAGACAGCCCTTATCCACAGAGTTCAGTATGAATCTCTTCTTTACTAATATCAAGAAAAGTGTTATGGAGTCAGATGTTTATTATAGATGAAAAACGAACATAAAGCAAGAGCAAGATTCTGATTTATTCACTTCTGTTGTCATTTTTGAGAAAGTTGTTATCAGTGAATAGATCTGGATTCAGCAGCTGCTTGGAAGATGCCCTGTGTGTACTGCTTTTCCATGAAGGCTGCAATTTAAACAAAGATTTAAACCTCAGTAACACATCTACTATCAGAGTTCAATCTTTAGACCTGGTTTACTCATTGCCTGAATGGTAAGCAATAAACCAGTGATTTCAATGTACATTCTTCAATATAAAGCTGATGGATTTTAGACATTATGTTACATATTTCCATATTAGAATACTTGATTTTAACATTGGCTTTTCTCCAGGCTGGTGAATTGGATTGAACCATAAGTAAAACGATATATTGCAGGATAATAGTGACATTGCTTCTTGCACACAAAACAGTTCCAGAATCTTGTGCTTGATAGCACTCAAAGACTTATAGTGAACACTGGAGAGAGACAATAGTCATTCACAGAAGATGACAAAAGATAAGAAAAATCCATTATTTGCAGTAGATTTGTATGCAGAAGCTCAACTGGAATCGCTGTACTGACACATCATGCAGGAGTGTTCCTTCCTTGCAAGGTTCTCTCTTAGCTGGGTTTGTGGCCGTGTGAGAGTTTGAGCACTGCACTTGGAGCTCAGCGCTGTGGTGGGACACGCTGGACGGAGGCTGATACAGAGCCACAAACATTATTATACATATATATTACATTTATAACTCTAATACCTGCTTCAGCACAGCCAGTTGTGCTGTGGTGATGGGCTCTTTTGGGACGCTGAGTCAGAAATGCTTCTTGTACGTTGCTCATTTTCCCGATGGGTGGATTTGTTTACTTTTCATATTCCCCATCATTGGTTAGCAATGGGAGCGTTCAGTGTTACCGACAGCAGGAAGATTGTTTTAATTTGTTTGTTTTCTGTTTTTCTCTTTTATAGCAGAAAGAGAATCAACCAAAGAAACCTTACTTACTGGTCTGTGACAACAGGGTTTAGCAAGGGACAAAAATCTTGCTGCTCTTTCAGTATGATGATAATGAAAATGATAGATGTCTTCCTTTGCCAGCAATGAGAATATTGAGCTCATAGATGTCTGAGCAGCTGTTTAGTTACTATTTAGAGCTTCTGTTAATTGAAAATGGCCCCGCAGTCAATATCTGCCACTGTCTTTATTGGGTTTCTTGGAACCAATTTCTCCCAACTAAAGATTCTTTAGAAATGTTTGCTAGTAATTTGCAGGAACTAATAAACTAATGTCATTTTTGGTAAACATTTTATCAAGGTATTTCCTTTCCCAGTTTAAGTAATAAACCATTTACTTCCCTCATATTCCACAGCAGAAAACAATGATATCAAGACAGATTCTAAATTTAGCATTAATTGAGGCTCCTCGCTTGGCTTGTAGAGAATAATATATTGAATTTGCATGCACTGAAATGGACTACTGTCTATTTAAACACATCTTTATTCTCTCCTTGTCCCTGCCAGTTTCACGCAATGGACACACTGCATAAACACAACTATGACTTGAGCAGTGCCATCAGTGTTCTAGTGCCACTGGGAGGGCCTGTCCTGTGTAGAGACGAAATGGAAGAGTGGTCAGCATCAGAAGCTAGTTTATTTGAAGAGGCTTTGGAAAAGTATGGCAAGGACTTCAATGACATTCGACAAGACTTTGTAAGTATGAAAGTAGTGCCCTTCCCTGTAGCTGTGTTTTGCCATGGTTGAGCATAATTTCTTTCTGCAGGCTTGGAAGGTTTAGCTAGGGGAGAAATCTGTGCGGCTGGTACGTGTGATTAACAGATGTATACGTTTTATCTGGCTGAAAGTCAATATGCTTTCTTGTTCAATGCTATTGTTTGGAAGGATGGTGACACAAGGTAATCTGTTTAGTCATTTAATACCAGGTAGGATGTCTCATGCTGAGACGTTCTGATAAGGATTTTTACAAGGATTTTACAAGCATCTGAAAAAGGTCCAGGAACTTTGCAGAGTGTTTCCACAATTTCCAGTGAAATTCATTAGCAGCTACATGGCTGACTCCCCTGGGTGTTTTTGGAAAGCTGGGATTTCCTACTATGGTTAGCAGAGAGAAATTTATGTTCAGATAGGTTTTAAAATGTACTACAGGGAGTTATTTTGACATATTAGATGTTTTGGCAGTTCTGAAAAGTAAAAGAAATGTTTTCCAATGTGTTCTAACTACACTGGTTTTGGTACTGAAGAATCAGACTATAGAGCAGTAAACCTTTAATTTGCTAATTCTAATGCAGAGTAATGAAATTAAATGGATTCTAACAGTGATTGCTGGAATTGCTAGTGATTTGCTGCAAATTTTTTTGCACATTTTATGGAGAGCCTTTTTCTTTCAAGGAAAAACATTTCCTCTGTTGTACCAAGCTCAAGTTGGGCTTCATGAAAAGGTTAAGATTTGAACCAAAGGAATTCTATTATTTGAGACTGAAGTTGATTGAAACATTTTCATATTAATCTCATCCTGCTTGACTCTGAGAGCTCAGATTTTTTTATTTTCTTTACAGAAGTTTATTAATAATATTTCTGAGGGGAAAAAAGTTGCTATATGGTAAATGTAGAAGTCCTTCCAAAGTAGAGTGTGGGACAGTGGGAGGAGGCTTGGCAATGAGCTAAGCTGTCTTTCCTTCATTTTCACAGATTTGAAATGGAACAGATAATTGAATGAAGGTGGGAAGGGAAGGCTATTGTTTTTCTAATGAACTGACACTTTAATAGGTGTAGTATATCTGCATGCTTAATTCTGAGATTCCCAAGGGAGAAAATGTTCACTGCATTCATGACATAAGGTTGAAAGTTGAATCGTGAATGAAACAGCTGTTTTAAGTTCAAGAAAATATTGTTGAGAAATAATATTTTATAGATTTTTAGAACTGAAATCTTAATGTAAACTACATTCCATATTATTTCTCATACAGACAAATAGTTCTCAGCTGTAATTGTACAATAATTCAGGAGCTATGTCTTCTGATTAAATGGTTCCTAATATATAATATTTGGCTTTTAAAAATGCCTTAAGCATATAGCACATTTTATTGGATGTTTATAAGTTATGTCCTAACACAATTTGTGAGCAAGTATGCAGAAGGCTTGTCTCTGGTATTTATGCAGTATTTTTATTTTCTGTATGATTTCTGTGTTACCTACTACTACATTAAAGCGATACAGAATGGCAATGCATTGCAAGAATTGCTTCTGCATTTGTAAGATTCAAATGATAGATATTTGAATGATTCTATTAGAAGCTGTTTACAATATTCAAATTTTATCTCAGATAGATTCCTGATACCCTGCCTCTTTCACTGAATCTTCCTTCCCAAAAGGCAGATATTTTCCCGTGGTCTCCTCCCAAAGCAGGAGACACACACACATCTGTTGATAGCATTGCGTAGCCTACTGGGGGCACCTTAACCATGAGTGCACCATAAAGGGATGTGGGGCACTAATTAGTTATAGCTTCATTTAGTTAGAACAGGGATATTATGTATTCTTACTCACTTGTTTTTTTAATCTTTGGAAAAGCGTCATTAAAAAAATCCTTAGAAGGACATCTATTTTCTATGTCAATTCATATGGTACTAATAACAGTGCACAGTCTTTATTTAATTCTAGGTAGTTTGAATCTTTCAATTATGTTAATCATTGTGTAGTCTTGGGATATCTTAATTTCTCTAGTGTAAAATTTATGTGTTCTCACTTCCTATGTAGCATTCTAAAAGTACAGGGATTTAAAAACACACATTTGCTCTTTAAGTAATCATCAAAAATAGCCCTTCGAGATTTAGATCTTGGGTATGTGAACAGTTTCTGCAAGGTGAAGTAGGTATAAATATGTAGCACGTAAGCAGTCATTTTCCATGATAATACTTTTATCTATTATCATCCCTCTCTCCAGTGGTGAGCCATTGATAAGTTTAAGTCCTCTTAGATGTGTTGTAAGAGCAAGGGCAAAGAAGATAATGAACTGATAGTGTGTGTGTGAACTTGTTTGAGTCTCCACGTAGGATCTAATGATAAAATTAAATCTGCAGTGCCTGAGATTAAACTCAAACCTAAGCAGTCACGCAGTGGTGCCACAGGACGGGCAAGAAAGTCATGTTGCATGGCAGAAAGGGGTTGGTAGCCGTCTCCTGAAGCAGAAGGGTGATGTAGTTCCTGCCTGAGCCATTACATCCCAGAGGAGTTGCCTCTTCTGAGCCTGCCCAGATTTGCAAGGCACAGCAGCTGCAACCGCAGCCCTTACGTGATAGTTCTGTAAAGGGCAGATTCATTTACTTTTCCAGCAATTGCTATGAACTGCCACTGTCTGATGGTCGATGTGCAGCTCAACTATTAAGCTGCTAAACCCTAAATATTGGTAAACAAGATCATTATAAATTGAATGGTGTGAAGGACTTTACCTTTTTTCATACAGAAGAGATGCTCATTTGTAATCGTTACCAGTCTAGCCTTTGAATAATAATTTTCATCAACTGTTGACTCGCTGACTCTTGTGGGAGAGGTTCTTCTATCTTTAAGACTCTGTGTGAATCCTAATCAACCTAAACCTTATAAGCTAATTCCATTTACTTGATGTGCTTGAATTAGTTCACATGCCAGGGTAGTAGAATGGAAAAAGAATGAATATTTTAAGTTCTCCAAATGGAACTATTTTCCTAACAGTAAGACAAAGCTGTTATACTTGTTAATTCTTAGTTTTTCATTATCAACAGTTTTCACTAATTTATAACTATTACATCCCAGATATGGCAGGAAAGGCCTTGGTAATCAAGACTTGGAACTGTTTGTGGAAAGCAGGAGCAACTGTTTTCCAGCTTTAGAGAATTGTGAACGAGTGCCTTAAAATTACCATGTTCATTTTAGGATGATTTATAATCCTAGATTTTTCTCACTGATCTGATTAGATTGGTCTATTCTTACCCTGGAGAAACTAAAGAAACTTAAAATTCCCCTCTCTCTGTTTTTGTAGAGCTGATATCTTTTGCTAATTTCCTCTTGCAAAAATGTTATGCAGATGAGCATATTTACTTCTTTCAGGAACAGAATTTGCTAATGACAATCTATTATTCTATGGCTATTGACAGCTTCATCGGCCGTTCAGTGCATTAAGTGCATGGGTAAATGGAATACAGGTTATCCATACTCAGTCTGTCAAACAGGTTTTCCAAGTTTTGAATCCAAGTGCAAAAGGATTACAGTTATTTGGTCCAAGCATCTTAATTATCTTCCTTTAATTGTAGATGCCCACTGACTGAATGAACGTACTGGTGTCACAGTCATCGTTAAAGCAGATTAAAGTATTTTCTAGAAAAATGGCATACATTTGTAGCATGAAAATGTTAATAAGTATTCAGGAAGGAAAATAAATGTGGATATGGTAAAATGTACTAATTGACAGTGGCAAGTGGTTGGGGTGATAGCATTTCACCTGGATACCAGGAGGAATGTGGACCTGGAGACAGAATCATTTCATCTGTCACCTCACACCAAACATATCTTCATGTCACTGGACTTTCTGGGGGAAGATTTATTTCAGGGCATAATTTACCTGAGAAACAAAAAGGATTTTAGGAACCTGAATTGTGTTACTACTTTTTGGGACATCAGCATATGCATTTCATACACTGCTACTTTTGAATCAAATGGAAATATTTGGGGATTTACACACTGTGGTACACTTCTAACTCTGAACCTGAATCAAGCAGCTTGAAAAACTAGTGAGGTCCTGCATGCAGGGAGAGGTAGTTTGGTAAGGTGTGCCTCTGGTGTTTTAGGAGTGTAACTAAAGGTGCAGGAAACTATTCTTGTGGCTTAAGACATGCAGAAAGCTGCCTGGTGGGGTCAGTAAGGTTGGAGAGATCAGTTTCCACACCTGTATTTTCTGGAACCTCCTAAACATCATCCTCATTTCTGGAAAGCAGATAATATTTGCATTAATGCATGCCTCTAGAAAATATAACACACAAATTAGTAACTTTTCCAAATGATGGAGAAAAATTGCATGAATTTTGGATGAGACATCCTAATTTAAATTATAGAAACACCTTGTGGAGTAAAATAGATTATTTGATGATAATTAAAAATGGTTGTTTAATTTTCTCCCCTGCACTTAGGTTAATACATTTTTATTTTACCGATGAACACGGGCACCCAAAATAATTGTCATTATCAAATGTACCTTGTTTGTACAGAGATTTTTGTGAAATATTTATTGTCAGTATCACTCTTGTTGCTCAGGGTAACATTTGTCCCTCACATCCTTTTGTTCCTTGATAATGGTTGAGAGCATGTGGGAGTTTATGCAAAACTAGTGGTAATGTATGAGCAGCTAAGTTGTTATGGGACATGAAAAATCTGTGAACTAAGTATGGTATCCTTTGTATTTTTTAAGAGTAAAATTATCATGAGATTCGAGCACAGGCTTGTCAAGATGATTTCTTTTAGTCCTAATGTTATTCTCCATCTGACACACTTTATAATAGAGATATTACCTTCTGTGTTTCCTGATGGAAATCTGCATTCTGTTTTGATCATTTTGTTTAACCACATGGCTTAAACAGAATAAATTACATTTAGATTTGGATGTGTGATATTGTAATTCTGCATACTTGTTAACTACAAGGAAAGGTTGTGTATTATTAATTGCCATGTGTTTGTTTGCATATGGATTCTAATGTAATTTAATACATTAATACAGGTTTTAGTATTTGTCTCTACTTGATTTTAACGTGTTTCACAAGAAGTGGACATTGCAATTTCTTGGAACCACTTTAACTTGTAACAAATGTTTTTCAGCTCCCCTGGAAGTCGCTGACTAGCATCATTGAGTATTACTACATGTGGAAAACCACTGACAGATATGTGCAGCAGGTAATTTAATGACTATTTCAGATTGAACCAGTCTGAGCCATTCTAAAAAAATGTGATCTTGTTAAAGCATAAAAATCTGTTTGTCTTCTTGAAAAGATATACGATGGGAGGCCTAAGGTAATATTTTGGGGTTTAAAGCTGTGGTTCTGTGCTGTTACAGGCTGCATTGTCAAATCCTCTGAGGCCTGCTGTACATCCCATAGCTGTGAAGAGCTTTTTAAGCCATTTGTATTGTATACTGGTTTGAAGCAATGGGATTTCTGGTTCCTACTCCAGTAGGGGATCAGAAGGAAATGGGCTGCAGAGCAAATGCTTTAGGCTGGGAAGCTCTGCCATGAGACTGAAGGAAGCAGAAAAATACATTGTGTTAAAGTGGCTGCTGGTGTTGTGAACCTTTCATTGGTACTCTTGGACAAAGCATGCTTTGATATTACTATGTCAGCATTATCAGCATTTCAAAATTGAGGCCACGTGTTCATCCTTCTGATTGAATGTTCAACTGTTTGGGTTGCTCTGGAGCAAAAACATGTTAAGATTATATTGGGTACCAATACTGGGATATTTTTAGCAGGTTTGGGCAAAATTTCAGTGTTGGTGTTTTTTTATATATTGTACTCTTTATATACTTACTCCTTGGTTTAGACATAAAATACTTTAAAATACTCTATTTCAATTTCTGATTTGATGTTTAAGCTTGTAGCTCCTTTGCTTGCCACATAATTAATGGTGATGGTATGGACAGCATATTGAAAATAATTTTTTTGCTGTAGTAACTACAGCTGTATGGTTGGATGGATCTTTAGACTTGTTTCAGATTAAATGTATCAGAAGGATGATGGTTTTAGGTTGTTCTGGTTTATTTGAAATTATTTCTACATCATCTTATTAGGGTATGGAAGGTAAGAGAAAAGTCTTTTACCACATAGTAGAATCTTGGACTATCACTAGGACCTTTTAGTTCTCTGGATAATACAAATGTATTATAATATGGTCCATATAAAGATCTGTTTTTCTAGGTTTGTCACCATTCATTTCACTTTTAACACTTTTTTTTCACTGTTGATTTTTATCCGAGGAAGGTGCTGCCAACAGAGATTTGCTGTACATCTTGTCAACTCTTAATGATAGTGTTTGAGGAAAGCCAGGTTTTGATTGATTGATTCTACTGAATGAAAAGTTGTTTGTGGTGTTCTCCTTAAAAGTCTGGTTCAATGCAAAAAGACTTCACTGAGACTTCATAAGATGAAAAGAGAGAACATATTAAATGGTAGCTAAATTGCTCTACTGCAACAGTATATTATATTTGCCTCTCATTTATTTATTTCCACTGTTGAAAACAGTACTAATTTAGGGAAGTGGTCATTTCTTGGGATATTTGTAAGTTGATATTCGTAACAAAAGTTCTGAAAACCCACAAACTTTCAGTTTCAATGGTAGTTCATCAAAAACAGTAGACCTCGGGTGAAAAACTGGGTTAATGTAGTTTGACCTCCCCTGCAATGCAGTCTGTAAGACCTGTTTGAAATACTGTTTAAGATGTAAATTTTTTTTCCAGGTAAAGCATCAGCTGTCTTTGTTACATTGCTCCAGGGATTTGTTACAAACTGGTGCTTTGTTTCTTGTCTAAATATTTTCAGTTTCAACTTCGAGCTTTTACCAGTGCTGTCTCTAAATTTCAACAGGCAGAGGTTTCTTCTCAGAAACTGCAACTATCGGTAGTTTTCTTTCTGCATCCTTTTCTCTCTCTCGGTACTTAAAAGTTGGTATGTCAGTGTGAATTCAAGCTGCAACATGTTCTGTTGCTTTTAGAGAGCAATGTTAGCCATGGTTTTAATGTATAAAAATGTTGCTTATACCGA
The DNA here is from genome assembly GCA_013398855.1 of Mohoua ochrocephala. Lineage (NCBI taxonomy): Eukaryota > Metazoa > Chordata > Aves > Passeriformes > Acanthizidae > Mohoua > Mohoua ochrocephala. The sequence continues at coordinate 62,234 of VZTA01013576.1, read as the reverse complement.
AATGGCATTGCATGGCTATTTTTTTAGCAGGCAGTATATCATTCACTTTAGTGAATAAAGGAGGAAAGCAATTGTTAAGTTGCATTCCTTACAACCAAAAATATGCTAAAATTTAATTAATGTGTATATAGTATATTCTCATTGACACTGCCATCAGTGCTTAATACAGCTTCCTACACATGCCTTTACATCCTGGCAGTGCTTCAGGGCTACTTTCCTCATTTCTTGCCCCTGACTGTATTTTCTCTTTTGCTCATGGTAGGTGTGCAGTGAGATTCACTCGTTGTTTTTGTAGAATGGAGCCAGTTTGGTAGGAAGCTCTGTGGAATGTGTCACCTGTTGACTGGCAGTTTCACATGCTTTTTTCAGGCTGAAAACAAATTCTATGTTGTTGGATATAATATGGAAAGCAAAGAGAGACAGTTGTGGAAAACCTGTGTCCTGCTGCTAAGCAGAGGGAATTCACCATTGAGAGCTCCTCTGCTGGGGCTGTGAAATGTTCTCAGATTAAAAACGACCAGTTTATGAGACTTGGGGCATGGTGCTGCTGCTGTTCTTTCTCTTTGCTTTTGTAAAAACTGACCCACGCAGGCAGAGCAGAAATGTTTGCATTTTTCGGGGGAAAGATTGCAACTGTACCAGCAGTGACAATGGCATTCACTTCTGTAGCTCCAAACATAACTGGGCATCTGTGAACAGCAAAAGCCTGTAAGAAAAAAGAAGCCTATTTTGGAGAAAAATGGAAAAGAACTCGCATATTGCATGGAAATGAATTAAAGGTGGCATGGACTGATTAGAAGTCTATTTGTTATACATTACTCCTTGTTGCGGAGTTCCAAACCACCACACTCCTTAAAGATGCAATTTTTATAGGTGAAAGTTTTATAAATGGACAACACAGAGGCAACTTTATGTAGTGGAAAAGAACAGCAGTTTACAGCAGGAGGTTTATTCAGACTGCTGGGCCAGTAAAGCTGAATAACCCTGTTACTCACCTCATGACTCAGGCAAGGGACTCTCAGAGCAGTCATCTAATGATGGTTCTCTCAAGGTGGGAAATATTTTCCTGGATTATAAGCCTTGGAAGGGTTGGATATATATAAAAAAAAAGTATAGCAGACAGGAGAATTGGCTGCTGTAGGAGAAATGGAGGACTGACTTTTAATCGCCTGATAAAAAAAGACAGGTAGTACTGATTTATTATTGCTGGATATAAATGTGTCCCCTCATTTTTTTGTCCTCTGCAATGATACTGACCGTGTTTCAACTCCTTTTCTCTCTTGTCTTTTTATTTTTTTCTCTCAAGTGAACAGAAGTAATGTCTTGAGTACAGAAATTGCAGAGAAATAGTGCTTTTTCTTCATCTTTTACATACAAATGTTTCGGATAATCTATAGAGATCTGAACGCTGCATTTCTTGTGCTACTGCTGAAAAATCTGTTGTCTTAGTTACTTGCATAATATATGGCAATAACTAAAACTTCTCAACATTATAGAAATGCAAAATGGTTTGAGTTTGTTGCAAGAATGAAGAAAGTAATGATTTAGTAAATTCAGACTATCATGACAATAGTATAGCTGTCCTGTTACTGTGATGTTCTTGAGCCACAGTTTTGATGGCATTTAATGCTAGTAGGTGTTTAGTTATTTCTAAGAGTCAGTGGACTTTACTGTTCCTTGTATTGTGTTATAAAATCCCAGCCTCAGGCTGGACAGAGCACACAAGCAGTTTTGTTACATGACTGATGAGGAACACAATTTCATTCATTTGGTTTCTACTTAATTCTGCAGTGAGGGGTAGCCACAATGTCGTACATGTTTATGTAGATGTAATTTATGTACACTGTAATTGTCATTTTTGCAGTTTTGTTGTCACATGTGAGGCCTGTGAGTTTTACTGGGAAGGACAGCATATTAAGGTTTCAAACTAATAGTAAAAATAGAGCACTTGTTTTTCATGGTTTTCATAGTGTAGATTTCTACACTTGTTTTGGAGGCTCTTGTGAAATCACAAATTAGAAATAATTTAAAGGTGGATTGTTTGCAGTTTTACAAAATCTCATGCCTTAATATAACAAAATATTTTAATGTGTTTAATTTTCAACTAGAAACGTCTGAAAGCGGCTGAAGCAGAAAGTAAATTGAAACAAGTATACATCCCCACCTAGTGAGTATAATAATAAAGTCATTTTTTTGAGTAATATACAGGTAAAATTGAAACAGTGACATGCAGTTACATGCATGGTATTTTCCTAGTCATCTTTTTAATGGTTACTTTCACAGGATATGTTATATGCGGAGATATAATCAGAAAATACTAGAAACTCTTGTCTTAAGTGAAACCTTCATACTTAACTGATCCCTTTGTCTTTGACCTGCAAACTGCCTGTCTGGAATGATAAGAAATTTTATAAAAGATGATCAAGTACTACCTGTGGACTACTCCCACACAAAGTAGCCTTATCATTTAAAAAGCAGTTTTTCCAAAATAATCAGTTCCAAATCCCTGTAGCATAATACTTCATGTTTGTATAAATGCAATATTTCAAAATAGAAGCAGTTGTTAATGTAGTTACATAAAATAAAATCAGATAATTTCCCATTACAGTTTTATCTTGCTGATGAAATCTGTTCTTCATCTAGAGACAAGAGATGTTCTGGCTGTAAATTAAAGGTAGCACACAGCCCCAGATCTTCTATCTTTGACCAAGTCCTATTAATGCAATCTTGTTTTCTTCTGAGGGGTTTTTAATCTGTACTTTTTTTGGATTTAAACTGGATGCTATATCTGCTTCTGTTAAAATGTGGTTTGCAGAAAAAAAGATAAAATTCCTCCTTCATATTCATAATTTCCTCAATATTATGACAAGAGAAAGGATTACAAATCACTTTTTCCTAAGCTTTCTGTGGGTATATTCAGTTTACATATATATGAACTTCCCCTTTTTGTGAGTGTTTGTATAACAGAAGAATGTAAAACCAAAGGAAGTACTTTGCAAAGATTTTTGATGACTTGTATAAATTACATACAATAGAGTTTCATTTCCATATTTCATACTGACTTTTCCCTCTTAAACAGATGTAGCAATGAAAGTAGCAGACTGTTAAATTATTTAATCTTAGAACAAATTTTGTGAGTTTTGAAGCTCACATCTCTAATAAGTCACACTGTTTAAAAAAAAAGCTAAAAACTCTAGGCTAAAAACTCTCTCTAACCATCTCAGAGAAGTGGCTGCTTTAGGAAAACCATAAGGTGCTCAGTCTCTACATTATGCTTTTCCAATTTAATTTCCTTGGTCCATGTGGACAATTCTGGATTTTCAATATGTTCACAGTAGGGACCAGCTGTGTTGGATGACAAAATGTGTTTCGAAATGTGGGATTTTTTGCGTTTTTATCTTACTGCCTGTCTTTTGCCTCCATTTCAAGACAAAATCTCTAGTCAACAGTAAGAGGATGGTAGGACTTCTCAAGTCTTTGATACCTGTCCAATCTGGGGTAGTTATGGGGAAGTGGATTGCTAAATGCTCTGCTTCAAGACTAATTTATTGCATTTGCAATCTGAGTAGAATTGATTCTCAGAGCTGAGTACCTTTTTGAACTTGGATCATTAGGTATTTCCTGTAAATGCAAGGTTCTGTCCTTAATACCAGAGAGTCCCTTTCAATTCATGGCTTTTCTGGAAGGTAGCTAAGCAACAGATCGTAATGTGGAAGACTTAATTGTCTCTCGATCTCTTCTCTTATACCTTGAGCCCAAGGTAAAGAATTGTGGAAATTGTAAAATTGTCTCTTGCTGGATATAGTGAAAAAGGAGAAGGCATTAGACAGACTTGTTAGCACTTGAAATAGAGACTTGATACAGCAAAAGTTTCTTCAATTGTCATTTTAACTTTTCTTGAATATATTTTATGCTGCCTAAAGTACCAAATAATCATCTTAGGAATCAGTGTCTGGCCTTGCATTGTATTGAAGATAATTAAGACTCACAAAGTTGAAGCTCTGGAAATATTGCACTTAACCTAGTGAGAAGCATATTAATGCTCTCTGAATTAATTGACTGGTAAAGTCCTACTTCACTGAAGTATTAGTAGTTGCAATAATTGCAAGAATGATATAGTGTAATCATATTTAAAAAGCCAAACAGAAATATCTAAAACCAGTTATTGAGCCTTCTCAGAGAGGAAGTGGTTTAGAAGAGAACCCAGCCGGAACAACTGGGTTGTTTTATCATATATCAACTGGGTTATATTATATCATATAATAGGGTTATAAGACATTTGCATTACTGCAGTTGGCAGGAAGGTGTGTACTTCTATTTCAGACAGGAGGCTGTTTGACCTTTCCTAGGGTGAGCAGCCTGGTGGTATTACAGGCACTGTTACTGCTCTTACTGCTATCCTCACCCAAAGTCCATCCTCGACTCGTAAACCCTTATCTGCTGACTGGAGCCACCTTCTTAAATTCTGTGCTGTGTCAGACTTTTGTTAATGCTTTGACCCTGAGACCTGGTATTTTACGAGCTTGCCAAGTGGCTTAGACCATGTGAGTGCACTAAAGAGCTGTAAACTGGAGTATCAGAGCAGCTCTTTTCATAGCAATTCTCTTACAATGCTGAAAATAATAGAGGACTACAAAAATTAGTCTTGTTGTTTAGAGAAGGTTTTATAGATGTTGTCAGCACACATCAGAATTCCAGAATTAGATTGTTTGTGTTCATGTTGACTAACCAGTTAGTAAAACTACCTTTCTTTTTTCAACTTTTTAAAAAATTTATTTAAAGCAATAAACCAAATCCCAATCAAATATCCAGCAACAATGGGAAACCTGCTGCAGTCAATGGAGCAATGGGAGCCTCTTACCAGGCACAAGCCACAGTAATAGGTCGGGCTTGTGAAAGCTGCTATAGTAAGTAAATATATATTTTTTTTAATGACTCAAGAGTTTGGGTTAATCTTAATATGTGCTGTTTAAAAAAAAATAAAGTGTATGTACTTTTGTTTGCGTGTGACAGAAGATAATTTGCAATTACTTTTGTGGCAGAAATAACTTTAAAGTTAGAGCTGCCTTCAGTATGTTATTAAGTGTCAATATTCAAATTACTTTATGAATTATTTTTAACTATTCAGAAACAAGGTTAAGTAGTATAATATGATGGCACTGTTATGTTATTCCATTACCTTCACAGTTCTAGATTCAAATTTATTTTTGGTTTTCCTTTAAGGCTGCAGGGGTTTTGAGCTGTTTCTTTTTTTTTGTTTGAATGATTTTGGGGTGATTTCCCCCCTCTGTTGTTGCTGGGGAACATGGAGAGGGCTATTATTTCTTTCTAATATTTTGTGTGTTTCTGATAATTTTTGTTGGATTTCTTGAAATAGCAGCAACAGAGGTTATATGAGAGTAGATATGAAATCCAATTTAATAAGCCTGTCTTCCAGTGTGAGATTAGAAATAGCGGGGGTTTTTTTTCTGGTAGTCTCTGGGAGAAAATATCTTCTCAGTGATACAAAATCCCTGGTTTGAAATTTATTATAAAAACATTTTCAAAATTTCCTTTTGGAGTTGACTTCTGTGATGCTTTTGTAAAAAAAACAAAGCAACTAACAATTCAAGTTCTTACTTTCTGTGTCAAATATATTAAATATTTATCCATACAATGCTCTGATATTGGCATATATTCTGGCCATATATAGCCATCTATTACAGCATTTGGAATGCAGCCTGCACCAGTTCACCTGTGCTGTTTTCTCCTCCTTAGCTCCACAGTCTCACCAATGGTATTCTTGGGGCCCTCCCAATATGCAGTGTAGGTTGTGTGCATCTTGCTGGATTTATTGGAAGAAATATGGTGGCCTGAAAATGCCCACACAGACAGATGAAGATAAACTTACTTCCAGCCAACCTACAGAGGTAGGATTGTGTAGATAAACTTTTCTAAAAGAAAACGTTGTGCTTTCACAAGACTGCTGTGATTTGATTATTTAATGGAATGGGTTTTTATGTATGTGTTCAACTTTGGCATTACAAAACTCCATTTATTAATCCTTTTTCTGTGTTAAGTAGAGCTGTACAGTGCTCAGGCCTTGCCATATCTTTATTTGACTACATCCCGGATAAACAAACGTGCACTTCCTGCATTATTTTTGGTGTACAAATGTCATTTTGTCAGTCAAACGGTGTGTTATCTGTGAAATGTTAAACTGACTATACAATATCTCGTTTAGAATGGCATTATATACCCATTCTCAACAGACTTCTCTGCTCTGTGGCTTACAGCTTCTTACAGAGGCCCATTTTTTGCCTAGTGCTTAGACCTATTATTTGCTTATTCTTGCGAGTTTGCCCAGCCTGTGGCTGTTTGAGTGCTGTGACTGAGATGTGTGTGTTATGCCCTCTCTGTTCCTTTCCTTAGGAGTCGCACGTCCGGACCCACCTGTCCCGGCAGGCCACGCAGGGCACTCCGGTCCGTAACACCGGCAGTCCAAAGTCGGCGGTGAAAACACGTCAGGCTTTCTTTCTGCACACCACGTGTTGGACAAAACTGGCCCGCCAGGTCTGCAAAAATACCCTCCGGCTGCGGCAGGCAGCACGACGTCCCTTTGTCCCTATTAACTGTGCTGCCATTAAGGCAGAATGTAAGATGTTTTTTTAATTCTTAGTTCTGTGTGCTGTGCTTCCCACCCATTTTTGTCTTTTAATTTTATTTTCTTTTTCAATAAACATTTCTTGTCTATACGCTTTTGCTTTTCATTTTATTTTTTTCATTTGTCCAGCATATCACCGACACATTGGATAAAGTCTGGTTGCCTTGAACAGATCTTAGGCTGTGGAAACATTTCGAATTAATTAAAAAGGGGATAACTATTACCTCATTCACTTTCAAAAATTGACATTAACAAAAATGGGGGGCAGGAAGGGAAAATCAATGCCATGACATACATGCTTCCTCCTAGGCAGCATGAGAGAAGTGTGCTTTTATGTTGTTTTTTTTTATTCTTTTGCTGAGCAGAACCTATAGATCTGTACAGGTTGTACTTTGTTTCAGTGGGGTTGGTCAAAGAATCAGGAGCTGGGGATTCATAATAATTTAAATGTGGTGTGCAATGCAGTCCTTCGTCACTGTGACAATCAGATGGTGGTGATAGCCATGTTTATTATTACATCATAGTCGCATCATTTTGGTTTTCGCTGTTCCAGTTTTAAATTTTAGTTCTAAATAAAATTCTATATTGTACTCGTTCTTTTTATAGCCGAAATATAAAGACCTGATGAATTTCTAGTAGGATGACACAAGGCTATGGGTTTTTGTAGATAGCAACAGTAAGTCTCTTCCCCTGCATGTGTGTGTAAGTTCTGCTGCAAAGTCACTGAATATTTCAACAGCTTTTTTATCTGCACCGAGCTCATTGTTTTACTGTTCACACTATCTGGCTATTTTTCCCAGTCTTCCATAGATACAGTTTTTGGAGCAGGTGCTTGGTATTCCAGGATAAGCCACGCTGGCTCATTGTACTGTCAATTGTATTAGAATTGAAGGAACTTTGAAGATTATTAGATATGGGGTTTATAACCATGTTCACTAGACTAACACTAAATGTTTTCCCAGCATACTTATCTGGGATGCAGATGATGTCTGCGTTGTTTATAAGACATTTACTCCATGGAGGCTTAAAATCTGATTTTGAGTAATTATTTTCCCTTTATGTACTTTAAGACCAGCCATTATGCATATGCAAACTCTTCTACTTCTGCAGTCCTCCAAAACTTGCTGAATATTTCTGTTCATTGTCCTTGTCTAATATTTCAGTTGTTCTTTTGGCCGTTTTCTTCTTTTAAATCTATGCAAGTCAGGAGCAACTTTCAGATTTCAGGAAACCATGTGTCTACTGTGTGAATAAAATGAATTGTTCTTCATGGAAGAAGTATTTCTAAGGCTGGATTAGGATTATATTTTTAATCCTCAATCCGAAATAAAAGTTACTTTCTGAGAGAAAGGTATTGTACCTTTATGTTTCTGCTGAATCATGGAGGAAAATTTAGAAGTTCACTTGAACCTTATATCTTTTTGTCCATATCCCTATTTCTTCTCACTCACTGCAGTAAAAAAAATTTCAAAATATGAAACTTTTGTTTAAGGAAAAGAAAAAACAGAAGAAAAAAGTTTCAGCCAACTGTTAATCATCATACTAGAAAACATGTTCAATGTTAAAAGAGAGGGCTGAAAAGGTGTGCTTTTCAGCAGGAAATAGTCGTTTTTGCTTCAGACCGGGAGTGCTGTGAGTGTTTTCTCTTTGCTTCTTTGAGTGAAAAAGTTCTACATCAGATTAACGGCAAGAGTAGAAAGACCTTTTTTTTGTTTTCCCTGTAGTCTCTTTCTTTGATTGTTCTTTTTGCTTAAAGCAAATTTCGGACTTCACGGTTTTGTCTCATTGAATTCTGATGCTTCCTGATTAGACCCAACATAGGTTGAAGAAAAAAAGTCACAATTGTTAATGGCTTTTGAACACAGCATTAAAATAATGTTCTAATGGTGGAAACCAAATTATACCTCAACTAATTGAACTCATGTTTCTTTGTACACACACATGTCCACAATCCATGTTCTGTTTCTGGCAATCTCTCTTTCTGTGGAATCATTACAGCGCTCTTACCTTGCATTGTCATTGTCGTATTCTTGCTCTAGTAAAGCCAAAAAAGTAAGTAAAGAAAAAAAATGGTTTTTAGTTTTATTGCTGTACTAACATCTGGTGACCTGTTCTCAGTGCACTCTGTAAATTTTAATGTTATAACTAAATAGTCTCTCTTTTCCTGAGAATGCCCCGAATCCTTTTCTAAGGTTATCTTAAAGCAAATAAGTTTTAGATTTTCAAACAAGATACTTAATTAGCAGTAATGATTTCCTATGCTGGATCCACTGAGTAATTACAGTATTGAATGAATATCTGTGTTGGTGTTAGAAATGTTGCAGTCATGCTTAGCTAATAACCAGGCCAGAGTACCTGGTCACCCATGATGTGATATGGCATGAGACGGTTACAATGCCCAAGAACTGATTTGGAATTTGTTTTCCATGTTGGTGTGCTGAAACTTGAATCTAAGGGCTGCTGAGATGCTTTGTCAGACTCACCTGGCTCTGTGTGCCAAACCAGTCCTTGAAAATGTAACTGCATTTCCCAACTACATTGCATTAGGCGCCATAACAACCCTCAGAAACCATAAAATCTGAAGACAGAAGGTTTGGTAGGAGGGCACTTATCCCAGCTGCATACCAGGTTTTATGCCCGCTTAGTCTTGTGCAATTTGTTGAAGTGCCAGGTTGTAAATGAAACTGATTCCCAGATCTGAGAAAGACTGTCTGAACAAGCGTGTCAGAGCTCACTCATTAAATAAATTGGTTTTTGCATTCCACCTGTGTACCAAATGCATCTGCAGGTACTTCAGTTGTTTTAGAGGAGCATGGAAGCCTCTGAGAATGATTATGTAAGGCCCAAGCATCTTTTGGGTGAAACCAGGTTTCGACAGAGCATTTTCCATTATTGTACTTCCACCCACGTCCTCTCCCTCCGCCCATTATATCCACTGGCAGAAAACAAGGTCCTATTCTGTGTTCTTTATTCCTTCAGACAGTGCAGAGAATTAGATTTTCCTCATTAATGAAGCCTGTAGCATGACCCCTGCTCAGATGCCAGCAGGAGGCTGTGGAGATGATGCATTTACATCCCAGTTCAATCTCGGGATGGCCACCGGGAGGTTGAGAAGGCAGAGCACCTCCTGCTAGGAGCACAGCCCATCATGGAAAGCTCAAACTTTGTTCTGCCTGAACTTAATAGACTCACTGTGGTTGGTGACAATAAACTTGTCTGATGGTTTTTCAGGAATAATTAGAATTGGTGAACTGCTTTGGTAAGATGAAATTCTCATGGTCTAAATCTCATGCCCTACCTCCCTTTTAGTTTGAATATATTGCGTGTTTTTTTAGAAAGTTAAGCAAGACCATCCTGTCTGGGAAAAGTCTCTTAATTAGAGAAAAGCAAAGTGAGCATTCTTCTCAGCAGTCACTGATGAGATTGGATCTGTTTGCAGCTCACAGGCAGGTTGATAAATGCCTGGCAGTGAGCCATGTGTCTGTAAACATTATTGCTTCAGCACAGGGAGACTTTTGAGGGATTTTTTTTTTTTTCCATTGCTTAGATATAGCTTTATCAATACAACTGTATGTATTAATTATAGTAATTTAGATCTGGATAACTACATGCTGTCTGTGTAGACATGGTTATCAAAATGTTTTCAGTGCCTGGTAATATATTATCTGTATGATATATGTATAGTTATCTGGAAATGGGTGTACTGATCATGATGAAAACTTATCATACGTTAAAATCCTCAGATTTATTGACAAATGTGGTACACAATACTTGCTAGTGATCTATTTTGATGAAACAAAGACAAGCGAACGCAGTAGAATATGCAAAATGTTACTGATTTGTCTTTGTAAGCATAAAGTTTGTATTTTGCTGACATAGAACTACCCATTCATCTGAATTGAGTAACATTTATGGAGGTTGTTTCACAGACTATGTTTTGCATCCTTGATTTTGATAGCTATGGAGGAGCTTTTAGCTGTATCTAGGATGAAAATATTTTCTCTGTTGTTATCTTTGAATACAATTTGTGCCAGATTTTAATAGCCAGCAAAATAATTGACAGAGCATGCTATTTTTTCCCAAAGTTTCTGAGAAGAATACAATTCAGGGAATACATAGAGCACAGTACATTCATTAGGTAATCTGCGTTTTGACAGAGATATGATGGAATGTCAAAGAGAACTAACTTGCTAATGAGAGTCTCTCTAACCTTAAGAGACCTACAAATCTAGTTTTTTTAAAAAAAAGAAATAATTAGAAAATGCTTTCATATCTAAAAGCACGGCCTCATTTGTTATCATCTTCTTCTTGGCATTACTGATTTCATTCACCTCTGCAATACCCACATCAGTCATCACGCTTGGCATGTTTAAAGCCTCTTACAAAATGTGTTTCACACTCTGGTTTGGAATGCAATTTCCTAGAATTTTTCTAGTTGTGCTGTATCCTCTTTAGGGTTATGGTGCCCCAAATTATGTACGCTTCAAGATACAGATTTCCCATAATTTTAGAAAGTCACAAGTTTTCTATTTTCCTATCACCATAATTTCTAACATTCTGATTTTGATTTCTTTTTAGTATTGTCTAGATATTTTTAGAAAGCTGTTGATGCTGACTCCATGAATACTCTTCTGCTTTGTGATGGGGTAGAAGCCATCATTATGTCTGTATATTAGGGTTATTTTACCCCTTCAGAATTCATTTACATGCATTGCTTGTTGCTGCTGCTGTCCTTTGCTATCAGTTTCAGCTTTGATTATGCTCAGAAATTTCTTATCAAGAAATTTTAACTCTCTAATCACCTCTTTTCCTGCCCTTTTACATGTTGAACAGCACAGATCATTTGGGGATTACATAGACAATTAATTTTAATAAGGTGCTAATTCCTGAAAAAGCCTCCTTTACCCTATAACAGTTGCACAGCAGAGATCTTTGGTGACACAGTTTGGTAAAAGCTCACTGAAATGCCGGGTTGGATGCCAGATCAGCTGCATGTGGACATGTCATTGTCCCCTCAGATGATCCTGGCAGTTACTGGTTTATAGGACATGTAAGTAGGAAGGGACCCCGGAGGTCTCTAATCCCACCTCTTGCATAAGGTTCATGTGCTCACGGGCCTTTTCTCCAGATGGGTTTTTCTATCTCCAAGGATGGAGAGTGCACGACTTCTCTGGGCTCCTCCTCTGCTCCAGTGTTTGATGAACCTCAGAGTTCATCCTTAAATCGAACAATTTCCTGTCTCCCAGCCTGGCTGTTGCCACAGACAGGAAGAGTGTGTTGTCCTGTCCCTGTGTTCCGCTGAGAAGTGTCTGGCTCAGTTGTCTCTGTGCTCTGCTACTGGGAGGCTGCAGGTGGCAACCAGGTGTTCCCTTGTCCTCCTCGTCTCAAGGCTGCCCAGACCCAGTTTCCCCAGTCCCTGTATGTCCTGTGCTCAAACACGCGATCAGCTCGGTGAGTCTCCATCAGCGGGCCGTGCTCCAGTGTGCCTGTATCTCTGCAATGGTGGGGATTTCAGAGCTGAACATGGGGTCTGGCTGTTGTGTTCCCACGGACCGAGGGGAGAGGGGACCTCCCTCCCCTGCCCTGCTGAGCGCGTGTGCACTCATGAGGCCCAGAACGCCATCGTCCTCCTTGCTGCAAGGACACGCCACTGAATAATGAGAACACATTAAACTTGTTTTCCCTTCCAAGGTCTTTGTTGGCTCCCCGATGTTTCCAAATTTAACCGTGTGCCTCTATTAATAATGCAACCTTTTGCCACTCTGCAGCCCTACTTACTGAAGAGTCTTATCACATTTGCCCTGTTTTTGTTCCCTTGAACCAAGACCATTTAAGCTTTTGTTAAACACCAGCAGCGTGTCTGCTCAGCAGTTTGGATGAATTCCACCTGGTCCTGGTAACTTGGTTTTACTCATTAACCAGTTTGTTTTGAAATATTTCCTATGGACACTTTAATGTGACACAGCTCTCATACTTTCCTCCTAGAAGTGTTTTGGGAGTGAGCTTCTTTAAGCGCTTCTGCAATGAGCACTGTTGCAAAGAATGCGTTTCGCTTTTCTGCTGTGCCTTTATCTTTCTTCTGTATTTGCCTCACACCTTCATAATCTATTGCTACAGACACCAGCACGCTTTCTGCTTTTGCTATGTTTGAAAAATATACTAAAAAATATAAGATTCCTTCTTGTTATAAATGTTTTTTTTTCTCATAGCTTCCACTATTTCACTGATCTTACTAAGATTTTTATTGTTTCTATAAAAGCTCATGTTTGATTTTAGGACTTGCTTTAAATTTTGGGAGTTTTGATAACTTCCTACCCAGATTTTATTCTCTGGTTTTACGCTTGAGAGTGATGCACAATCCAGCTTCTGTGTTTTCATCTGTGTTCTGCTTAAAGATCATAAACTTTATTATACTTTTTTATGGGAGCACCTTGTTGTGGATCAAAGTTTGCTGCTGTTAAACATGCTTTACTGTTTCAATAGATAGGTGTGCTTTGGAATACTCACCTTTGATGAACATGCTTTATCTCAAGCATGGAAATTGTGCTTTCCTTGCAGTATGTATTCCCAGGCAGCATATTAATATTCCATGATTCATCTGTTTTTACATCTTTTTTTACAGTAAAGACACGTAGATGGAAAATTTTCTTGCTAATTACTTCTTGGGCGATGCTTTGCTGTTCTCAAAGTAACTATAAAATGCTGTATAGCCTCTGCTCATTTTACTGGGGGAGTCAGTGGAGACACATCATTCTGCCCCACCACTTAAAATATTTCAGGTGTTGTGGAATATTAAAAATATTCCAGGCACCAGGTTTGTGCTTTTTTTCCTGAACACTGTATATTTTGTGATTAAGAAAAAATGATTAAGTACTTCATGTACTCAGCATTAGGGCTCTGGAACCTTTGAAACCCATTGGTATTTCCAGAATTTCAGGTAGATTCCTTAATCTATTAAAGTAAGTTGTTGCTTTGTCTGCTGCACTGAAAACATCTTGAACATCTGAAATACTTATTCCAGTCACTGCTGTGCATTCACGATCTTCATGATTTTTGCACAGATGTAGATTAGAATAGATAAAGGGATTGTAAATTGTTCTACAAGGTCTTACCCTCTTCCTGTTACTGTTTACTCTGTCTTGAGTGCTGGAATGAAGCAAACAGGAAGATTTTGGTGAAACACAGGGTGGAGTTGCAGTTATAATCTATTTATAATGTGTCCCTCCTGTAAAACTTGTTAGAAATTGCAGCTCTGCATGTGCAATTACAGGAATACATATAGGTAGGTATCTGTGGGGACTAATTCCATGTGAGAGAACTCTTGATCTGTACAATCATGATATGAATGCAATTTTGTCCAGAACAAAATACCCGTGTTCTAAGGATACTGGAAGCTCTGTATGAGGATTTCTGTGTGCTCATGGAAGACAGATAACCCAATCATTCTGAATAATTAAAAAAAAAAAAATATTATGTTTCCAGTAGTCTTGAAATTATTTGCTGAAACTTAGTGTCTTGTGGATTTTTGCCTTAAGTTGATGGACTTAATTGTCTAACCATGAACCTCTTTATGTTAACACTTTGTGTTTGGGACACGTGCATGGAATCTCTGCTTGTGTGCTCATAGTAGCAGCAGGAAATTTCAGGCAGTTGCTGCACTGCTAGTTTTCATGTACTTAGCAGAAAGTTTCAATCTTTGAGACCTTTGAGCTCTGTAATACTTGGTTACAACTGACCATTTTGTTCAAAAGTTTACAGTGAAGAGTTGTATGACAAAAAGCAGTAGTCCCAGCTTTATATCCTTACCTCTGTATTACCCCATTTAGAGACAGAGAAGCTTGTAGGAAACAAAAAGGAATTCAATGTAAATTATTTTCAGTAGCCCAAACTGTATTTCTTTTAGTACTCATGTTTTCATCTGTGTTTCATTTGCCTGGCTGACTATCTCCAGAAAGACATTATAAGCAAAGAATACAATCAAACTGGTTTTAAAACTTACATTAACTTAAAAAAAGTCATAACATCACCTGCATGAATGAGGATATATTCTGCCTTTAAATATCTATGATTAGAAGTACTGATGAAAAAAGGGAGAATCTAAAAGGTGGGCTAAAAGAAAAAAAAGAAATTTGTGTTAAAAATGCAAGTCAGAAACTGGTTGGTGTGTCCTAAATCTGTTTGTAATGGTGAAATATTTAAACTGAGTTTTATTCTTTAAAATTCTCAGATGCAGATCGACATTGTGAACTTGCTGGGAATCCTCTGAAGATAAAAAGCACCAGAAAGCCACTGTCATGTATCATTGGGTATTTAGGTGCGTATCTGCCTCCTGAGAGTAACAACCCAAACGAACATTCAGTGTGTACTGAAGCTTCATAATCTGGTATGCACAGAGAGAGAGGTTTATGCTTTTAGTAACAAGAAAAAACTCTGAAGTTCATAAATTAATAATAACAGTGGTCCACTATCAGTTGCAAAACTGCATGGTTGAACTTGCAGGATACAGGCAGAAGTCCTCCTGGTACCGGTTTAATGTGTCAGCGTGGAACATGATGTAATTTAGAATGTGAAAAATAGTCTGGCTGTCTAAATAAAAAGAATAACTGTGCAAAGGAGAGATACTCAGTATGCTCAGGGCTGCTCTACTGTGCCCTTTGAATCCATTTGCAATACTACTTTTTACTTAAAAGAAGTGGACCTCAGCCACGCTAAGACACAAACCTTGTAATTTGATGGCCTGAGTTTAAAAGGTGCAATGAAATGTGTACTGAGTTCACAGCCAAGAGGACATTGAACCCATAAGTTAATGGGGAGAGGAAAAATTCTAGTAATAGTGATTCCTTGCAAGGAACCATCACTGACTATTAAATATTTGCACAGTTGTATAAGAGTTGTGGTAACCCAGAGGCTGTTAATCCTCAAATGAATATAGAAATCAGTCAATTGATCAGAGAAGCAGTGAAAATTCTGCTGCGTATTTATCCTGTTCTACAGAAGTAAAGCTGAGTGTAGAGCTCAGTCTAGATGTTTTGCTTGTAATTTCAATCACCAGGAGGTTTTTTTGTACTAGATCAAAGTAAACAGTAAGTCTCTTGTCTTACTGAAATAGAAATCAGCTATTAATGTAGTTACAACTGTTCTTCCAGAACATCAATTTTGTCAAAATACTGACTTCAAGAATGTGGGTAATGAGGAATTAATGCCATTCTCACTGAATTTTGGTTCCTCCTGCCCTGGAGTTTAAGAAAGAAGCCAGTGATAATTTCCTACAGACATCCCAGCTGTGTGTGTTATGTGCATTGAAAGGACTCCTTCGGTTGACTCGGTGGAGTTGTGGTTGTAAGGAGGGAAGCTGGACAGGGGATGGTTCATCCAGCTGACCTGTCCTTGCATCTAAAGAGGAAATGGTAATGTGGGTAAACTTGGAAGACACCACAGGTTTTTAGTGCCATGTTATGTAGTCTTGGAGGAGTTGTCTTGATCCCTCTGGGAGTTTTACATCTGTAGGTTTAATGGGAGTAAATGGATGAACAGTGTCAGACAGCATTTTGTTGTACCTACATGAAGGTCTGGCAGAAGATTAACAGTGCTAAAATATGCCAAGTATCAGTGGAGTCTGCTTAGTATTGGACTGTATGGGAAGTAAAGTTATCTCACTACAGCTGAGGAAAATAATGTGTCTTATGGGGACATGAAGTGTACCCAGTGCAGTTGAATACATGCATCTGAATTAGCTTTGTAGGGATGGCTAGAAAATGGCTTTTTGTTTGCCATGTAGCTTGGCGGGGTTTTTTTGTGATCTTTTTTGTTTATTTGCATGTTTCAGTAAATAAGTAAATCTTGCGTTACTTTTCCCATAAAAATGAGTATTAAATATCGTGTCACAGCTTGTATAGGAGGCATTTGTTTTCTTTTAAAATTCATGCTGTGCCATTCTCACAGATATTTCTTGGCATACGATTAACAGTCTGTCTCAGGGCACTGCTGTTTTCAACCTTTCTGGTAAGTGATGACCCTGCACATCCTGGGTCATCACTTCCCTTTATCCCTGTTCTGCATCTTGGCTGCAGGTTCCACAGGTGAGGTAGGACAAGCGGTAAAATTAGGCCCTATTCTCTCAAGAGCTGGGGCTAATCCCCTGTAATCTCCTCAGTCATCACTCTGCTCCCTACAACAAAGCCCCTCAGGTGAACCCCTGGCTGGTTAAAAGTCCTGTATTACCTCCTAGTTATGAGGAAAACAGGCTATAACACTTCCAGCTGGGATACATGTTGAGGAGATGAGGTGAGACAGAGGTGCAGCTGCCTAAGCACCTCTGGAATCCAGGATGTTTAGTGAGGTGACTCAGTAGAAGACTTCAGCTTCTCTTTGTTTACTTTGGGTTTGTTTTTTTTTTCTTTCCCCCTACTGACACAGTGGAAAAGGGAGAAGTTTTTAGCATTGTTATTGTTAGTCACTTGTTTGAGGCTGCAATCTGGTCCTATAAAATGGGTTCCTATTATGTTATTGAAACATTGTTTCTTACTCCTGTTTTATTTTTATTTCATAATGTGGCTCACTGGTTATTTGTTACATGGGCAATAGGATAATTTCAATGCTATAATCAATTTTTGGAGTTAGCACAAGGTGCAGGTGGCTAGAAGATTTTCGGTGAAGTGCTAGGCAATAGATCAAGGATAAGAGCAATGGGAATTAAAAGATTTTAATTACTATTATTCCATAATACAATAATATGAAGAGATAATAGGCAAAACCCCTGAGATGCCTCGTTAGTCTGCTCAGGTGTGATGAGGCAGCCGGTTAGAAAGTGCTGATCTGAAGCATGAAAATATTTGAAGCAATTCCATATGTAGAGGAGGAGTGAAGTAGGATGTAAAGGCCCCCAGAGGAAGGACTCAGTCCATTGGGAAGTGGTCCTGGCTGTTTCACTGAGTTCCCTTCTAGAACTTAAATGTAGAGGTTGGTCTTGCTACCTTCCTCTACTGCAGAAAGAGAAAAGACAGCCTTAGAGGTAAACTAATGGACTTCTGAACTGAGGACAAGTTGAAGGAAGGAAATGCTTCCTTCCTCAGCTGTTTGCTCACCCTGAAAATGTAAAATTACCTCTCCTATAGGTTGTAGATGAAAGGAGATGGAGTTCTCATATGTTGATGCAACTGCTCAGATTATTGTAGTTTCTGCTGCAGCTCTTTGACAAATAAAATAATATTTTAGTGTTGTTAGCCCTGGAAATCTACCATTTCCTTCAGAAAATTGGAAAAGTTTGTAAATGAACATTTTAGAATGCAAATTCCAATTACCTTCAGCAAGCGGCGCAGGTGTTTCTATTTCAGTTTAAAGTTTTGCCTTAGCAGTCAGTGATGTTCGTAACATTAAGCATGCCTCTGTTCTCATTTTAGTAAAAAAGCAAAATATGAGATGCTTGTTCCCTACAGCAAGAAAAACGGAACACACCATGAAATCTCTTCTGTATGAAAAGCAGATGAATACTGCAGTGAATGGCAGTAAAAAGCTCTCATCTAATTAAGTGGAGGGAAATTTGGTGACATCAAACCTTCAAGTCTGCCCTGCAGTGCCTGGTTACCTGTGCCTTCCCTCTCTGCTGTTGTAATACTTGCCTGTGTATCTCTCTGCTCTACTGTTTCTTACCTGGCCCTCTCAAAGCTTCTCGTGGGAGGGTGTTCATGCTTGGAAAGTGTGGTTGCAAGCCCCAACCAAACCAGTGGTGAGCAATTAAGCAAAGTCTTTTCCAGTGTGAAAATTGCTGGCATTGTCTCCTCCTGGCACACTGTTCCAGTACAGCCTGGCCAAGGCCATGAGACCGAGAGCTCCAGGCAGGGCAGGTGAGCTCTTGGATGTCAGACTTGGAGCATTCCTGAAGGAGGAAAGACATGCTATTGCAGTGGGCTTCGACTTTAGCAATGGTTTCTCTTTCTCCTGAATGATAGCCATGGATGGCAGAGGCCGGAGAGGCTCCTCCTTGGATACCTGGCCTCACTGCAGCTTTTGCATCTTCCCAGCTTCTGTGCTCCATTTTGGAAACAGAAAAGCAGAAAGAAGCACTTTTCAGGAAGTGTAAACCTGGGCTGCAAATGAGAAAGTACTTAATATTTGTGTTCTGGTTTCACTTGCCTTGGGCAGCTGACTCTGCTGCTCTGACTCCCAGCCCCTCTGCCCTCACCTTCTCAGCCTCTTCTGCTGCCTGGGGTCACCGGGGCTGTAACTGGGCTGCAGGTGCCTCACAACCTGTGCAGTGCTGGCAGCTGGTGCCCCGTGGCTGTGTCAGAGGTACGGGACCTGCCCTCGGGCAGCTGACTTCCCACACAAATTTGGGTCCATCCAAGGTTGTACACAGTGATGGCATTTTGAACCCAAATGTGCGATGGGAATTAATTAATTGGTTCAGCCAGTTCCTGGTGAGGGACCAGCAGACTCAACTGAGGCTTCCTTTTGCCACTTTTATCTGGCAGATAACGGAGAAATTTCCATGCAGCTGGATCAGCTCCTGGCAAGCACAGCAGCTGCCACTCTGAAACATGCTGGCCAGATGTACTTTGCTGCCTCTTGCCCTCTTTATTCCTCCTCCTCCAAAATAACCTTGCTCCATGAAAGAGATACTCTGGGATGTTTGAAGCTCCCCAGTGATGACTCTGTATGGGAGTGTTCCCACTGCAGTTTTGGGGTGGTTTTAGCTGCAGAGCCCTACAGTGTCTGCCCCCCCCCCGACTCCTGCACCTTGTGACTTGTGTGTGGGAAGATCCCTTAAAGCTTGGTGCTGTGACAGAAAATACTGAATAGCTTGAGGTATCGAGGTGGTTTCACTACAGTGAAATGCTTTTACTTGCTTGCTAAAACCTGTGGGCGTGTAGCTTCAATACAAACCTCAAAAGGGTAGGAAAATATAAACACACCCATTTCCGATTGCTTTGTATTTATTAGCTCTTCAACCTCAAATCCTGACATATCCACACTATGGTATTGAACTTGGGTAATCTAAAGTGAAACAGATATTTTTTACTTGGAGGAAGTGTGGCTATGAGGACTCGTGCTTGAAGTGTTTTTCAAGGTCCTATAAACACACAAGTGCAGAAGGAACTTTCTTTTCACTAAAAATCAAAAGTAAATTTCGTATGTGGAGTAGATTGTTTTATTTATTTTAAAATCAAGTAGATGTCATTTCTCTCTCTCTCTCTTTTGTCTCAAACAGAGATACATCCTGCGGTGAAACCCAATGTCATCAGGTCAACACCAAGCCTTCAAAGTCCAAGTGCAAAACGACTGCTTGCACCCTCCAATCACTCTTCATTAAGTATTTTGGGGAAAAGAAACTACAGCCATCATAACGGGCTTGATGGTATGTGAAGGAATATAAATGAAATGTTCTTTAACTCTCGGAATTGCAAAACTTGCTGTGAACCTGAGATGACATTAGATGAGAGGGTACAGTCTTTGCAAAATGGAAGATATGGATGGTATGTTTATGGCAGCAGTGCAATGAATGGTGCTGCTTTTTTCTTGAATAAGGGTATATTAATGCCATCTCTCATAAAAACTCGATCTACCATTTTTTTTGCTGATCTCGATTTTAAAAAAAAGGACAAGAAAAGAATAAAACAAATTTGGTGAAGGCAGAGATGCAGCATGTTTTATTTTGGCTGTTTGCATTGCACCTTAGAAAGCCACTGTCCCTGCAGAGGAGGAAGCAAAAGGTGTGTCACAGAGGTGCAGGAGAGGCTTTCTCTGTACATTTTGCAGTGCCAGAGGTGATGTTTAGGCCTGGTGTATCCAGCCACCTCATTACGCCTTGGTGCAAACTGAGAGCAGTAATGAAGTTGTGTGAAAAATAAACTATAAAAAAGGATGGAAATTTGTGGGTAAGACTAACTTTTCTCAAATAGCCTTTATTTTTCATCCTGAAAATGACTGTGCATTATTGATGAGGGGTTTTTTTTATCATTACCAAACAGAAAGATTTTTCAACTGTAACTGTAAGCAGTTTTACCTCACGTTCAATTAAGAGGAGAATCCAGCCAGGATATAATGTTTGCACTAAAAGAAAATGCATGCATGAGTTCCTGATATCTCTTTGTGAGATATAACTTCTGTAAGCCATTAGCTTATTTGTTCTGTAATTGAATAAGGTTATTGAGGGTAGAAATCTGTCAGAGGTTGGGCTCTCAAATAGACTGTTCAGGAGGTGATGTGCACAAAAGAGGTGTCTATCTGCTTTCACGCTTCACAGAATAGGTCAAGGTAGAAAGGAGAGGAATTGCCTTTCAGACAAGCTAATAGAAATAGTATTCCAAATAAAGGGAGAAAAACTCGATTCGTTATCCATCATCTTTGCCATAATCGTGTTTTTCTGTCATTGCAAACACTACTTGTATATTGCAGAGAAAACACCTCCTGTACATTTAATAACACCTAGATAGAGATCATGACGTACTTTGACAAGAAGTGGTTGTTAAAATACACAGAAGAGAGGATTGCTTGCACCTCTGCTCAGCGTGCAGCTATCACACCATAGACAAACAACGTTCATGGCAACACAGGCTCTTCGGGGCACCAAGGTGACAACCATGGGACTTGCAGTGGGAAGAAAATATGATACCTGCATGAGTAGGCAGAGCCATAAATGCTGAATTTCCATTGCAGCCTTTGAGGGTGAAATTCTGCATGGATGGTTTAATAGCTGCTGCATGAGAATGTGAACAAAGGCCTCCCCCTCAACCAGTGCTGGCCATTAAACTGGACTCTTCATAGAATCCTTTCCAATGGAAAAGACCTCAAAGATCAAATCCAACCCTTAACTCAGCACTGCTAAGCCCATCACTAAACCCTACACGCCACAACTTTTAAGCCCCTCCAGGGATGGTCACTCAACCACTTCCCTGGGCAGCTTGATCCAGTGCTTGACAACCCTTTTCCGTGAAGCAGCTTTCCCTAATATCCAACCTAAACCTTCCCTGGCATCACTTGAAGCTGTTTCCTCTTATCCTATCACTTTTTATCTGCAAGAAGAGATGGACCCCCATCTTTCTACAACCTGCACATTTCTCCTGCAGAGAAGGCTGTAGCAATAAGTTCAAGGTAATTCTTTTGATTAAGCCCCTCCTTATGTCCCTGTAAGGAGGCACGCTTGGAAATCTGTAAAATTTTTCTTCTACTTAGTATAGATGTTCTCTTCAAAGTATAGAGTGTGTAAAACCAGTCATTAGCTACACTGATTAGTTTGTATCAGACAGTCAGCTGTGTCAAGGCAATTTGCACAAAATAACATCTAATTTGAAAAATTAGTATTGAGAACTGCAAGTCGTTGCTTTAGGAGATACTTCTGCTTACCTGTTTTCTGTGAAAACAACTTACTGGAAAGCATATATCCTAAATAAGTGAAATTTGTATTTTTTTTAGTGCAAAAATGACTATCTTAATACTAAAAATGGCTATTTTCATTATTATTCTTGCTGCTCTAATTAAAATGTGGAAAAGTGTAAATAAAATGCAAAGAAAAAGTAACAAACCAGTAGTAATGATGCTCAACAGCACAGATTTCATTTCTTCTGACTAAAAGGTGATTACCTTCAATATTTACCATTTACCTCCTCCTCAGGTTATTGGTAAATATAAAATACATTTTTTTTTGCTTGTGTTTTATCCAGCTTCTCTTCAGCACCAGATCAACTTGGGACGTGATGGTTTCTGTGCCATTTCCCTGACCACAGTGTACTATTTGTGCAGTGAAAGGTTTTGCCAGCCCCCAGAGTTTTTGTGTTACTATAAATACACTAAAAAGCTTTTTCGGTTCCAAGATACTATTGATTGCTGCAGGGTTTATTGTGTTGTATCAATTAACAGTATGAAGAAAGCCTGCTATGGAGAAGATGACAGATTCTGCCTTTCAGTGCATGCTTTGATGACATGAGGAAACAAAAAGGAGCATGGGGGACTTACATTAAGTCTCATTTCTTGCTGTTTTCATCATCTTAATGTTATTGACATAGCAATGTCTGCATTTTCAAGTTTATTTTTTTTCCAAATTCATTGTGAGAAAGCCACACAAATATGTTTACTTAAGATATACAATATTTCACTGCATTCAAGTAAATGTTGCTTAGGCTTGTGCGAATGTATATTTAGATTAGCATAATTTAAGTCAATCTTACTGCCTAGATGAGTGCCTTATTTTGACAGAATTTCTTTTTAAGCAAATTAATAATTATTTGCTTTGAATATAGCAGTACATTATGGAAATTGCACTTTTTTATGCCTCCGTGGGGAAGTGGGGGAAGATTATGAGAAACATCATTAATATTTAGTTAAATGCTTTTAAGAGTAATAAACAAGAATATGATTAGCATTTCTTATAGAAGTCTTACATTGGCTTGAGTTTTGCTTTTAGCCAAGGCAGCACAAGATTCCCTTTCAGTTTTCCATGGATGCACCTCCAGAAAGGGTCGGGCGCAATTGATAGGGGTGAGGGAGTCTGGCATTTTGGACAGATTTTGCTCAATCGTTGTTGAGAATGATGAGGGAGCTCATTTATCTCTTCATAAATGGGGATGTTGTGCCCTGATACCTTGTTATTGAGTGTCAGTCATGGGTGTCAGGCATGGACACGAGTGAAATTGCAGTGCTTAAGCACCGTGTATTGTAGCTAGAGAGAGGATCTTGTAGGTTTTTGTGTCCCTTATTGTAGGAGGAAGACTTTTGCTGGATGGTCTTAGAAAAGTGGTTTTCATTTTATTTTCAAACAACAGCAAATCTCGCATTCTGTAAGATGTAGTGAAAAATGCCAGTGAACCGGCATTTTGCTGTTCTGGAAAAAAAAGTCACAGTACTTTGAGAAGTTTTTGCGTAATGTACATAGTGTAGCTTTTAACTACTCTGAGATGCAGCATCTCAATTGCTGCTGAAATTAAAGTCAGCATAAGATATTTAAGTGGTTCTCTGCCTTGAAGATAGCCTCTTTCAAGTGGGAAAATTCCATCTTCAGAAAATCACGATGTTGCAGAAGGTTACATGTATCCAATTTTGTGACTGGAGTTGATGATGGGAAGATTTAGGTGTGACTGTAAAGTGCTTTAGACATTTTGAATCTGATCTTTAAATTACAGTGTCTGAAATTATTCCAAGCAATTACTTTCTCCCACAAGCTGCTTAACTGTGAGCAATGGTGCGTCCAAGTAGTCAAGTTTCACGTCAGCCCGTTGTTTTGGCAGGGTGAGTAATGATAATTTTGCTTGTAGTATTTGGAAACATCAGGTAGAGGTATTTTACACGAGAATAATCTCTGTCATCTGGCACGCATTTCCTCACCTTTCATGCGCGAGAACCAGAATATCCACAGGATGTCCAAGGCACTGGCGTCACTAATGAGGTACAGAAATCAGCCTGTGCCTGTTGACACCATTCTCATGAGTTGTGGACAAGAATAAAAGAACCAATTTTTCATAGCTGAAGACACTCGAATCAACAGCCCTGATCCTCCTCCTCTCTTCCCTGCCCGTACCTTTAGTGCTGTATTTCAGTCTGAGATGTCCTGCTGCCTTCAAGAGGATTCTTTCGACGGTCAAATTTCTGTTCCTGAATGTACTGGAGTGTGCAGCAGATACATGAAGTATCTGGGCATGAGGCAACAATTTTGGGATCTGTTTTCCTAGGAACCCACGCATCTCTGGCCCAGCAGGATGAAAAGGTGGCATGAGAAACTGGCAAATGGAAAAGGACCTAAAAAAAAAGTACCTTCTTTCTTAGATGCTGTTTTGGTCAATTCTTCTCTCTATGCTTATGACTGATACTATTGGATATTGAGGAGATAAGCAAGGAAGAAAGGCTTAGTTTTCAATCCTATTTTTCTATGGGGAATTTATGACTTCCTTTTGACTAACAGATGAAAACATAAGCAGCCTAACTGACCAGCAGGGAGAATGAAGCCTTTCCTGTTCCAAATTTTCTTGAAACAGAGAAAACAATTATAATACACACTTCATTTTAACTAAGTTCACGTAACCCTATGTGAAAGTACACATAAAAAAGGGAAGGAGTTTTCACTCCAGGATGGAATTTTTCAGCAAAGAGCGAGCTGTTTTTTTCTCCAAGGTGGTTGTTGTCACGATGCTGTCTTTCAGTAGAGATGGAGATGTTCTGCTGCAGTGGCAGAGGAGCAGCATGGATTGCACGTCAAAAAACATCTGACACTCTGTTACTTTAGAAAAGACAACCTTACATTTTCTTTTACACGTTAAATAAACTATAAACCAAAATTGTTATAAACCTCATTTAGCTTACCAGTGATTTCTGACTGAAAGAGAAGAAATGGGTTGTGGCAAACAAGCTGCTGTATGAATCCACTGTTGCCATTTCTTCCATGCTGAAACACAAGGTATGATTAATGCTGGATTGTGTATACTCGCTCTTCCCCAAAGTGAGAGACAAAAGCTATATATTGCTCCACAGTCAGTTTTCCCTCTGAAGTTTGCTTAGGACATGTGTGTTCTAGCTTTGGTCTTTGGTATAGGCAGAAAACGCTTTAAAATATTCAGCTGCAGATTTCTCAGTCAAATGTGTGCGGTGGTATTGATGGAAATGTGAACATGGAAAATAGATCTCTCAGGAAAAAACGATGCTGTGTTACTGTCATTTACTGGGGAAGCAAAGGACTGTGAAAAGGTGTTTATGGCTCTTAGTTGCTTCTCCAAATATAGTGTTTTTATGCTTATATCATTATGAGAAATACTTAAGAGCTTTGTTCTGCCTTTCTGTACAAAGTCATTAAAACCATCTCTGACCCTCAAGACGTTGACCTAACAACCTTTTTACCTTTAATTTTTGCAACTTGCACAAGGGCAGCCAATTTCCCTCTATTTTCACTGTGCATTTGGAAGTAATCATTTTAAATATTTATTAGAAAACTAAAACTCTCTAAATCCTACATTTCTGTGGTCAGTAAATTCACTTGTTTTTGCAGAGGTACAAATGATGATACCGAAGATGATGAACTAGTGACAACTTCCAGAGCCCAAATAATGTGCCCAGAAAATGATGCAAGCCTTAATTACCCCAGGATGTTACTGCTGACATTGTCAATCATTTGTAGAACTAAGCTACTGCATCTCATGTTTGCATATCTCAAGTAATTTTTTTTTCCCTATTTAAATTTTTGTATTATAAAACAGTGAGTGGATGCTTCCCCACTTCCTTCTTTGGTCTTCATTCCTCCAAACCCAGTGATGCAAGTGATATCATGACTTAACATGAAAAATAACCAAGTAGGAGGAAAATATTTTTGTCAAAAAAAATAGAAGAGAAATATCTTTTCTCCCTAGAATTTCTTAAATTTAGACGATGATTTGTTGTCTCACAGTGATAAACATGTACATTGAATTCACATTACAGTTATCTTCCAAGTATTTGAGCTCCTTGGATTACAAGTAAAAGGACAGTCTTCCATTCTGTCTCTGAAGACTGCTTAAACTGTAGAGTATTTTTCAGTGAGAAGAGGTAAGCAGTGTAATTTAGTCACAGGAGTGCTTGGGAGGAGCAAAAGCATTTCTGCAAACCAGGTTTCCTTGGATTTCCTCTGAGAAAGAATATTCCTAAGCATGTTGTGTATTTTTTAAAATGCAGACAGCCATTACTTTTGTTATGCCAAAGTCAAAATACAATTTCCATTCAACTGAAATGCTCAGGTTTGCTGTATCTTGAGAGATGTGATTTATTTCCCAGGGTGAATGTACATCAGAAATTGAATAAGGGACTATTATTAATTCCTTCTGCATTTATTCCTTTCTTTCAAAAACGTATCTTTGGTTTTGTAAGGCTTCTCTGCCTGCAATTGATTCCCAAGAAAAGCACAAATCTAGAGTCACATTCATGCTTTAAAGCACTCCTTCGGGCTTGCCATGGATCCTTTGCTTTTGTTGTACCGAGGAAACGAATGCTTATGAAAGGTTGGCGTGTTGCATCCCTGAACTCACCAGTGCAGCACATGTTTCTGGTGACACTGGGGACAGCAGGGATCAGAAAGAGCAAGATGTGGGATCCCCGGTGGAGGAAAGGGCATTTCATGGTAAAGTGCCCCATTTCTGCTGTTGAGTCAGTGTTTCTTGGTTTAATATACAGGTAACATATAAACATGAAACTGCAGTAGCCCTGGCTTTTCTAACTGGTGGAATGAATCAGCTCTTAAACCAGCAAACAACTCTGTAATTAACATTTAAACCACAATGCAGGTAGCCAGAGCTTAATTCCTAAAACCACTACTTTCCCCTAGTATGATTTTAAAGAATTACAGTTGCAGAAAGAGAATCCTGTCTGTTGGATAACAGGATTAGCAGCATATTACCTCCTGAATTACGTGTTCTGGATTCAAGATCTGGAGTTCATACTCAAAGTGCTTCTGTGTATGATTACTGCCAAGTAGGTTGATTATTTTTTGTAAGCTGTGATTGCAGAGCGATAGTTCTTAACAATTTTAGTACATAATGCAATAGGGAAGGCACCTTCACAAAGTGCTTAAGCAGTGGGACTGGAAAGATCCTGGGTCTGCTCTGTGATAATTTTGTGTGGTTTTTCTTTTTCTCATCTGTATATTCTTTCTACAGTGTTTAAAATCTCTGTCTTTGGAGAATAAGTGTCTTCCTCAGAAATCATTCTTAGTATCAGACATAGGTATATATTTATTTATTTTTAATAATACTTTTGAATTAACAAAGTCACTTGTTCAGTTGCTACAAATTGGGAGGAAAAAAACCAATTATGTTTGGTTACTCAAAACATTCATAACCCAAACGCAGAAGAAATAATGAAGCAGTCTTCTTTCCTCAGCATATTTCATAAGGTGGTCCATCCTGGGTGAAATGAACCTTTAAAGTCTTATGCACCATGATAAACTGAGATGTTGCTAGGATTAAACAGCTCTCCTACTGCCAGTCTGCCTTTATTTTCTACATGTCAAAATCACATTATCTTCAAGCATATTTATTCTGGAAGTTTTAGAAGTAGGACATGTTTCACCCATCAGTATTGTCACTGATCTCATTACATAAAAAAGGGAAATACCAGGTAACTAAGTTTTCTATCAGCAGAAATAAAGAATATCACATATACAAATAACACATGAACAGCTGGAAAAGGATTCTGACGTGGGTTCTGTCCTGACCTGAAGAACTTTTAAAGGAATAAAAAATAACATGTTGCTGGAGAATAATATGTGAACTTGAAATAATTGTGTAGCTGACACCATCCCTTACCAGTGCACATTTTCCTGATTTAGCCTTAAATGGTTTTACAGTGGGAAATTTTATGGTCTCCTGGGGCCTGGAAACAGGGAGAAACACTTGATTGATCACTATGGTTGGTAAAGCACATTCTAATGTGAGGAAATTTCTCCTACAGCTTACTCATTTCTATTTGAGTTCAAGTAAATAGGTTGTAGACAGGGCACAGAAGCATCTTAGGCAGTGTCTGCTGTTGGGGCATCAATTTCTGCACATTAATAAACTTATAAACATCTTGTCAGCACTGAAGTTTGCCATTTACTGTAATTTGCCCGCATCACAGCACTTGTCAGTGATGATATCTGACCATTTCTGCTTCAATCCACTTCCCTGACACTTCATTGGCCTTAAAGGGAGAATCAGTCTCTGCCCTGGAGTTCCCTTCCTACAAAAGTGGTGCAAGCACAGATCATGGTCTCGCATGAAATCCTTTGCTGTAGGAACTCATTTATAAACCAAGTGTTCACTGGTGCCAGTTTCACTAAAATTTGAGCCAGATTATATGAATTCCCTAAGGCATTGTAGAACTTGGCAGATAAAACTGAAAATGCAAAGTTCTGTTTTCTGTTCTGTTCGAGATATTTGTGGTTTTTAAATAAGCTCTGACGCCCTTAAGCTGCGCTGGAGTTTGCATTGGTGTGCAGACCTTTCGCAGACGTTTCGAATGCTGCGTGACTGCCTTTTAAAGCGAGGCCTTTCTTCCTTAGTTGCCTTAATTAAAAGTTTTCCACAAAATTGGCTGGTGTGTCCATGCATAAGTGTTTTTCAGAACCCGCCAAGTCAGGGTGTAATTATTTTCTGGAAGAAATTGGTGTCTCCTCAGTTCTAGTCTGAATATTTGTGTCTCAGTGAATATAAGAGTTTAAATTGTATAACAATAGCACCTTAATTAGTAGTCTCTGCTTGATCCTAGAATCTTTTGACTATATCTACTTGTTAAACAGTTCTTTTCCTACCTTTTTATTTATGGATATACTCAGGTCTTTGATGTTTGGCAACTTAGATAATGTTTCAGTATCTACAGCAAGAAGAATATATGCGAAAAAACAGAGAATGATTTTATTGTATGATATAACAGGGATATTTACAAATAACATTATTCTTCACTTCTTTGCTGAGTTTTTTTATTAGCTTATCAATATGGTAATATCCTGGAGTTAACAGCTGCTGGCACTGCATTAACAGTGTCTGTCAGGTTCTTTTCAAAAATACACTGTTTAACAATTTCCAGGAAAATTCGGTTGTTCTTCAGTTCCTTTTAGGGAGATCTTCTCAGTTTCACAGACAACTGAGTGAGAGTGTGTCTGAGTATTTTGGGACAATCATGGCTAAGCATAGTTTTTATAGATTTGGCAGACAGAGCTATGCCAAAAGCACAGCACCTCTGAGTAAGAGGGAAGGTTTCAAGTAGCTCCGTATAAAAAGTATGGGTTTTTGTTTATTGGCTTTGATCATTCTGAGGGTGACTGAAAGTGCTGTGTAATATATCTCTTCTGCATTTCAAGAGACAAGAAGCCCCATTCTTTGTGTTTAACCAGATAATTCTGCCTAAGTTCAGGATTCTTCAGGAAATACTGTGCTCTTGGAAATGAGTTGGTTGAGGTTTTTTTCTGGGTATTTAGGCTTATGAGTGGAACAAAATCTTTGTCTCAGTTATTCCTTATTCCATGAACGCAGTCTCTGGGTTTTCTCAGGAACGTTCAGGTCCTGAAATGTTATTTTACAGGGATGTCCAAAAAAAGAGAAGAAAAAAAGTTGTAATAGCAAAAATTACTTTACTGTGAAGATAAGAATTTAACAGATTATAGAGTTCTTCACTCTACCGTGATCTTCTCTTACTTTATAAGAGTGCCAAATATGTTCGAGTATCAGGAAGCAGTAGACTGTCACAATATTTAGTTTTTATACTACCAGTTTAAAAATTGCCTGGAGGACTGGTGACCTAAATGTATTTTTATATATGGTAACTTTTGTGTGAAAAAAGAGAGGAAAAGAGGGCTGGTAGAGGAGCTCCCAACTGAAATATCACTGGCTTTAGGTAGGTATTCACATTACTGTACCTCTGCCAATGCGACCTTAGTGATAGAAATGTTTTTTATTTAAAATTGAATAAGGATGAAGACTTGTACATATGTAAATGTAAACTAGATACCGGAATTTCTGTTGAATGTTGGAGTTGATAAATAGTTTGAGATATTTAAAATGACTTACCTTTTTTCTATCAGCGATTGAACCATACCTTCACTCTGGTTAAGGTGACTCCTCAAAATGAAAGAGAAATGCCACTTTAAGAGTGTAATTATCTCTTTTTTAGAGATGTGCAGCTGTTCTCATGTCCTTTTAATCTCCTTAATACTATTTTTAACGATAATAATATGCTGCAAGAATTCTTTGTGTGAGTGATACCAGCTGGAAACCCTGTAAGAGCCACGATTTTGAACCAAGGCAAGAATAAAAAAAAAAATTGTAATTATTTTGCATTTATCTCACTTGCAGAACTGAGACTCTACTGATTCAATTCATTCAGAATTGTGTACATTTTATGCAGAACTGCATGCAGTGTTGATAAATGTCCCTTCCTTAAGAACTCTCTCTGCTATAGCCAATAAGGTGTCCTACCCAAATATTTGAGCAAGTCTGTGAGACTGGTGGTAGTATCATCTTGCATCTTATAGACCAGCAGTGAATTTTCTTGCAGGTTTTTTAACTGTTCATGTTTTTTTTTTTTACTGAGGTTGCACTTCTTTGGAAAAGAACAATATCTCTAATATGGGAACTGTAGCATTTTAAAGCCAAAGAGAGTGCGATTTCTGTTCTTGGGGAAAGAAAAAAGCAAAAGCAATCTGAGTTAAACAGCAAGTTGAAATCTATGTTAGTTATTGGCCTAGTAATGATTGCTCTGCAATTTACATAAATATAACCTTGGGTTCAGTTCACTGACTCCTGATTTATCATGTAGGAGAGAATCGTTAGCATTTCTGCATGTTGCATTTCTCAATATGCTTTGTCACTTTCAAACTGAGCATCCGTCTCAAAATTCTCAGAAAAAGGGTTGTCTGGTTTTATAAAACTTTTTTTGAAACGGGAACAATGATGGAATTATGTTGATACTATCTGTATTTTTGTCTGCAGAGCTGATCCTTCATGATGCCATATGTTAAAAGCAAAATGAAAAAACCCCTCACTTCTTCAAACATGAATTATGAATTAGTTCCATTTTTATATTTTCTTGCAGAAGAGGATAATTAAGCAAAGAGAACGAGTGCAGTTAACAGCATGTTCTAGCATGCCATATATATTCAGGACCAATGATGAGTCTCATGCTCGTTTCATGAGAAATCTTTCCAGTCTCTGCATTTTTGATGTGTTCATTGTTGTAGCTGAACAGTAGCCTTCAGGGTGAG
This sequence comes from Mohoua ochrocephala, assembly GCA_013398855.1. Lineage (NCBI taxonomy): Eukaryota > Metazoa > Chordata > Aves > Passeriformes > Acanthizidae > Mohoua > Mohoua ochrocephala. The sequence continues at coordinate 30,909 of VZTA01013576.1, read as the reverse complement.
CACCAGAAAACAGGGCTTTTGTGGATAAAGAAAACATTCTAATACTCTGTGGTTCTTTTATTTTCCAGAATCATCCAGCCATACAACAAGAACAATAATGGTAAGTATAGAGGAGATTATAGGTATTGATTTGCCTACAGCTATGATTTTTCCTTTAAAAACAAAGTAGATATAGTAGTATCCTAAGCCATTGGCATTTTATTTATAAAGTCCGATATCACTGTAGAGATAAAATGAGTCTGTCTTTATTTCATGAGAAATCTTGGGAAAAAATGAGAGGTTGAAGAGCTTGAGAGGTAACAGTGCTGTCAGTTTGAATAGCTGAAAAATCCAGTTACAATTCTGTGTTCTGTGTTAAAGTGATTTTCGATTATGTCAAATTAATGTTGATAAAATTTCTTGCATTCTGCCTATATCACATGGGTCAGAGCACATTTAAAATTCAGAACAATAGCTGAGTAAATTCTTGCATCACATTCCTCAGAGGCCAGTTTCTGACTTTACCTTGAGTTTGATAATTTGGGTTCCAGAAATAGAGAAATGTTTCAGTGGACAGATACACCTTCAAAAATGAGAACAGAAAGTTTTATGTAAAAAAAAGTCATGCACTTAGTGTGTATCTTGCATTTTTATAGGGTGAGAAGTGTCAGTCTCTTTCTGTTTCAAACTCATAATAAAAGTTAGGTAAGGGCTGAACAACAAGTCCCACAAAGAAAACCTTTCTCTGACAGGGAATGATTGATGCCTGTGCTGTGGGTGTTTGAGGAGAGGGCTTTCTGCTTCTGGAAAAAGACCGGGTTTTGATGTGAGTGTTGAAATTTTAGAACAAACCCCAGCAAATCATGACATGAGCTTGTTTGTTTCCATTCCTACAGTTTTTAGGGTGTCCCTTCAAGTTAATTTACCTCTTCTTTATGGACAGCATTTGTGGGACATGTAACTTCCCACACGGATTTCTTGACTCTACAGGGCATAAAGGGTTAATATAGTTCATTGCCTTTATCATTAATGGTCATTAATAATCCAGTGCAAATGAATTATAAATAGGTAAGGACTAGAGATCACAACATTTCAAAGGAGTAGAGATGTCTGGAAAAAGTGATATTTCTCTTTCCTGCTGGATGTGATACAATCCTTGTTTGTCACGAATTTGTTTTAAATAGACCCATTTCAGAAGAAGATGCTTAGTTATTCAAGTGTATTCCTCTGCTATAAAATTTTGGAAGGGATTGAAAAAGTTCAATATTTTTTCCATTCTGCATTGGTGTCGGGAAAAGAGCAGGACAATTGTGTTGAAGATGGTGAACCCTTCACTCTGCTTTACCTTTACTCTTTTTGTCCTATTAATTGTTCTCTGAAGATACTCAGTCTCTCTTTTCCATTGTTGTATCAGAACAGTTCTAAAATCTGAGCCAAAAGAGTGGGGGGTTTGCCTCTATAATTTCTTCCTCGCACCAAAACACGTCCAGACTTTTAAAGAGAGAAGGGAAAGGTTTTTAAACAGCTCGAGTTCTTGAGGTTCCTGTGTTGCCAACCTCTCCAGACCTCTCTGCTGACAACTCAGATGGCTGAGACCTCAGACTTATGTTCTGCAGTCAGTGTGCACTAATTGTTCTTTGCCCTTAAATAAATAAAAGTAGAAATAAAAATAAGTATTCTGCTTAGTGAGACATCGTTATCGCAATGTCCGCTCTTCTCTGCAACTACAGCACAACTGAATGCGTAAAAGAAAATTTTATTACTCCCCAATGAGTAAGGAGAAATTGTCAGTAAAACCAGAAAATATGCTATTCCTTGCGTTAGAAACAGTCTGAGATTATACATTCAATACAGCTGTAAAGGAATAGTAGTAAAGGAACACTGCTGAGAGCCAATGTATAATGGCTACTGCAATAAATAGTTACTCTGAAATGAAGTCCCCTTTTTCTGACTGATTACGGTTATATTGTAACATAAAAAGTTAAAACACAACCCTTAGTCATCAGAATGTGAGAAGTATCACAGCAAATTTGTATTACTGCCTTGGATGCTTTGATCTAAAAAAGCTTTTATCTTACCAAAGTGAAGTATTTGAACTTTAAAGTTGCATTTATAGGTGGTGAAATAACGTAAGGCATTAAATCTGGTCTTGTCTTGAAGATTCAGATTTATGTTAAAGTCAAAGCCAGCAAGGTATAGAGTGTGCTCTGCTAAAAAAATAAAGTGCAGCTTTTCTGAGGACATTACAATAATTTTTCTTCTGTATTTAAAAGCAATGAGACCCACCTATTTTTTGTTTCAGATTCTTGTTCGTAAAAATAAAAACCCAGAAAATATTTAGCGTCTGTGTGATGGGAGGGAGAGGGAGGGCATGCTCTATAAAATAAATTTCCTCTTATTCTGTGGATAGCTGCCTAGGTTAGTCTTTCATTACTAATTTACTGATTTCCATAATTAACTACTTACTTCAAAATGATGCCTTCTAAGACATGATTTATTCAGAGGTTACATAGCGTTTGTGTACCATATATGACAAACAGGGACTATAAACTTTGCAGTATTTTAGCCCAGATGCTTTGGCAAGTCAGCTGTCATCTTTTAGGAGGGCTGTTTCTTTTGGGGTTTTTTGGTGGTTTTTTCCCCTTGCACAGAAAAGTCATTGACTTGGATTTTCAGCATTGCAACAATTGCAGGTGTTTGTGAAAGGTTTGGTAGCAAACCCAGAGGTTCCAAACTCACACTTGTGTTGACTACTTGGTTATTTTCTTGTATATGATCTGTTGTTTGAAAATCTTTTATTTTTAATAGCCTTTGGGTTGTTAAATTAAATTCTATACCAAAGTGGTTGCGTGCCTGCATGCTACTATCAACATTTGCGACTTCATGCTGTGGAGAGATTTTGGGTATTAATTTTTGCATTCAGCTCACATTTCTATGAATAACTAAACCAGCCCCAAACCCTGATGCTTATTAAAGGTATAATGCTAACCCCTTTGGAAATAGGAATACTTCAGATGCAGCAAAAGAGAATCAATACCCGATTTAAACTTAAGATAATTCTAAACTTGTTTTAAATGATATATTGTATAATTAGGTCAATGCAAAATGTAGGGAATCAATTAATATGGGTTATTGCCAGTCATCTGAGCGTAGCTGATTTCTTCTAGTGATTTTTTTCTCCTTGTAGAGAGCTTCTTTTGCTCTGCTTGATTTCAACTGATTTTTTTTTTTTAAAGATGCAATGAAAAAAAATTTTAAATATTAATTTAAGGCATTGGGGGTGTTTTCCTTTTTGAAACAATGGGGAAAACATAAGAAATCATAAATCAAAGTCCACTTAGAAATTTATGGTAGTCCAGTTAAACATTCCTTCAGCCACAGTACAAATGTTCACTGTTATTTTTTACACTTTGAATGACTGTGGGTGTTATGTATTATTTTGTAGCTGAATGTGTTTTCAGACCTGAGTGTCTTTTCAGAATTTTTAATGGCTCTCAATGAATAAATGCTTGGCCACTTTTATAGCAGTGCAAACTGAGCAACTTATAGACAGGAACCTCGACTGTGATTTGGGATCCGGGTCCCATTTCTGAATTTGTACAGGATTTCTCTCTTGACTTACCATCATGCATCTCAGTATCCTTGTGCTTCTCTGGGAGTGAGGACAGGAGATTTACCCTCATTAATAAAAATGCTGTATTAGGTTGCCACTTTAATATAAGGTGTTTTTGGAACGGTATCCAGACTTCATTGGACTCGTAGATGCCACTACAGCAGATATCATGTGTACAGTGATTCTCTACAGTCAGTTCCTTGGTTTCCCTGCCACAGCAAAGCCTTGTGCCTAGTGCACCTTGTGTTGAAAGACCTGGATTTACAGTTGTAACTCAGTGCTGCTGCTTCCAGAAGATTTGACAGGGACAAAGACATGCAGCTTCTTCGTGAAGGGGTCTCCTGCATTCCTTGAGCGTTGGAGGTGTCTCAGTTGCCCACTGTGAAATGAATGCAGATGGGAAATTCATGCCCCTGCCAGGCGAGTTTTGATGAGCAGCATTTGCAGGCAGCAGAGAAATGGATCAGCAGGGGACAGGTGAAGCTGTACCACAAACAGTCTTTACGTAAGCTCCTCCTTGTTGAAGACCTTGAAAAGATTGCTTTTGGTCTCTGAGGGTGTGTTCAGTCTGCAGCTTGGACACCACCTGCTTGACAGGTGAGGCTCTTCCCAGAGATAACCCCCTGCTGACTTAAATATTTGTGTTCTTTGCTGGATGTAAGTTTGCCTGAATCAGAACTCCCTTTGTCTTGAGAAGCTTTTCGTTCAAGTGCACTCAAAGCTTTTCTTCCTGATGTCTTTTGAGCATGGGATAATTTTGTCCTAGAGGAACAAGAGATCTCAATGCACATACTCAGTCTGAGATGAAGAACTTGGGAGAAAGGAGTCACTCAGCGAGGAGGAAGATTTGTCCAAAATGCAAGCTCCTGATGCAGGTGCTGCTCTGAAGTGCCCCTGGCACGCAGACCCTTAACACCAGTGGCTCTGTTGCAAACCCACAGCACAGCTCATTAGCGATGTACACGGTCAGAATCAAAGCACCAGCAGCTGATTGCACACGGTGGCCTTGCGAGGAAATTACTGAAGCTTTCTGCAAGCAGGGTTTTAAATGAGAAGGACTTCTGTGGTATCACAGGGAGTATTCCCAAGGCTTTCATAACCTTTCTGGCATAACTGTGTGCTAGGGGGGAAAATTTGAATTCATCATCATCATAAAAGAAAAGCATTTAACGAGTGCTTTGTATGAAGTTCATTTTGCTCTTGGTGTTGATATTAGTGTGACAGAGGCGTTGAATGCTCATTTTCATACACATTGGTGAATATATTTTTCGAGAAGAACTAATGAACTGATTGCCTGGTCAAGAGCTTCAATTGTTTTTATTAACTTGAAATTAATGTGATCCCTAGCGCAGACTGGAGAACAATGATCTTATTTTCTCTTGTCCTTATGTGAAATGTAATTAATTTCTTCAAATAGCTAGAAAGGGCTGGGGTAGAAGGGAAATAAAAGGTAAAATTCTAACCAATTTGATGCTACAGAAATGAGATTATATTGTAAGCCTTGTGGCATTTTCTATAACGTTATCTCTTGCCTGGAATGAGGGTTAGGGGCTAACAAAAGTAGAAAAAACAGAAGTTCAGAATTAGTTGCAATATCTGGCTCTGCCAAGGGAAAAAGTATCGTGAAAAGACAAGTACTTTTTCCATCAGGCTTCACTCTTCTTCAGAGTTTATGCCATAGGAAATACACTTTTTGTACCTTGTACATTTCCTGAAGGTTTTTTGCCTGCACCTCTTATCTTGGCTAAAGGAAACATTCAGTGGTGTTTTAGAAAGGAGCCTGGGAAAAGATCTGAACCATTATATGAGATAACTTAAACCCATTGTTGAGTAGGGGAGCACAACAAAAAATATGCCATTGGAGCCCTTGACTGTTCCTCTCCAATGCGTGGCGCAGGCAACTGCCAGATACAAATCCTTAGTGGGAAATCTGATGTGTGGCAATGTTTTCCATGCATGATTTCTTACTCTCTTTTTGAGCACCACTCACTACGTACAAGAAGAGATCAGCAGTTACAAACCTTCATGAATTTCTGATTTCACAGCACCTATGAAATTTACCCTGAATTTATTCTAAACAACAACTGAATTACTTCTAGTAGCATGTCTTTTAGGTCTTTGTCCCCACCAAAGCAAATACAAAAAAATATGTGAAAGCCAAACTGCAGTCTAGACACTGAATGAAAAAACGGAAAAAAATTAAGTAAATATTTAAAAGGGCTACAAAGATAGATTTATGGCCCTATGTGCAACAACAACTAAATTCACCATAAATCTTGTTTGTTTTTAAGACAAAGGAAAATAGTTTAGCTCTAAGAAAGATTTATATGTGACTCACTGAAATTGGATGTCTTGTTTCTCCTCTTCTTCTTGTTTGGTTTTGTTACATGAGATCTAAAGAGTCACTGAGGAGATGGCTCAGTTACTCACAGTAGCATAATGAATACTGGAATTTTCTGTCCAGTGCATAAAATTTGTCCTACTGGAGAGAGCAAATGATGGGGATCGGGGTGTGGTGAAAGTTGTGTCCTAATGTGAATATAATACTTTGAATGGGAGTGTAAGAATTGTTCAGAAAAAAAATAATGCCCTTGTTTATCTTTTCTGGCCGTTATGTTTTTATGGCATGATTTAAGAGATCAGTTCTGTGCTCTGTTCTGCTGGTCTTTGTGGGTGCTCCCAGCCCCTCCCTTACTCGGTGACTGTGATATTGGTCCCCTAATCAGGGGGTACTCGCACGAATGTGCAGCACTGTGTGCGTTTTAGGAATGTTACAAAAATGCTATCAGTAATGTGGAATACTGGTATTATTTCACCAAGAAAATAGTACTTTTTCCTAAGAAAACATGATGTTGAATCCATGGGAGATAGAGCAAGCAAATTTTCATCTTTGTATAATGTCTTCTATCATATCTGTTTTTATCCAATTTTTGTTAATTAGTCCTGCTGCTAATCAGTTATGTGGGAAACAAGATTAAGATTTCCAAGACTAATATTTTTGTCATGGTGTATTCTTCCAAAACATTACCTACAGATGATACAGAAAACATTTTCATCCTCTCCTCATGTGTCAGAAGGCAGCTTCTCTTGTTAGATCTGAGTACTTGCACAATTACTGCAGGTAAAGGTTTAGTGGAAAATTAATGCATCGTTTTCTGTTTAATGTTATCAGTAATGAAATGAATGCAGATATATTTCAGGTAGCTCTAACTACCTAAGTAAGCAAACCTAAGAACCATGGCACCAGCACAGTGATGTAAACCTTTTTTTTCCTGCTTCCATTCAGGTTAGCAGCAGGACCAAACCACTTGTCTGATTCAGTGACTTCTATTTAAAAGGAAAGACAGGCAGATTAAGGACCTGCAAAGTGAGAAGTATGAATTTTCTGAAATTAACTTAATGCCATACTTGGATGAAAAAATAGGTCTTGTGTCTCATTGCTTGGGATGTTAGTTTTTTTGCTCAGAAAATGTTAATTCTCTCCTAAAATCAATGGGTTTCTGTTTCTGAACTGCTTAGTTCATAGCATTGATTCATGCCTCAAGATCCTTTTGCATAAAATAGCATTAGCAGTAGTTAATTTAGTTTTTAAAGAGCTTTAAGACCTGTGCATAAAACATGTCAATTGATGCCATGATGATATTTTTGCCTTTTTATATACCCCTTTTATATCCCTTTATATAGCTTTTTATATAGCTTTTATATATCCTTAGTGCTTTTAGCCCAGGTACTTGTAACTCCCTCAGTCTGATACCCCGTGTCCCGTTCAGTCAGGAGAACAAACACCCTGGAAGCTGCTTCTAAGGGTCAGAGAGCCCCAAACACCAAGGTCCTCCCTGGAACACATCCTGGAAACCGAGATAGGCCCATCCAGGAGGGAGACTCCTCAGAATGGGGGGTTCATTCAAGTCTCTCATTGGGGAATCTTTGATAGATGTGCTAATTTGCAAGGTCTATGAGTTGCATACAAGATCTATCGGGTGTGGGCATTCCGGTGGGGGCATCCCGGGGTGTGCATTCCGGGGGGCACTTCGGCGCACTCCACTCAGACAGTGTGGTGCACCAAGGATCCTAAATAAATACCGAGGTAAAAACCCCTTTCCCTTTAACCGTGTCTGGCTCTCAATTTTAAGACCAGGAAAAGGCACCACAATGGGCACAGATTGGTTGTTGTCTTACCCCCAGGTACAGGGTGAGGCGGATGAGCCGGGTTTGGAGACGTGTGTAGGCTGCCCTGTACAGCAGAATTCGTTGATGGAATTATGCTTATTCTCAGACAAACACTTTTCTCTTTTATTCTGATTTCAGCACGCTGCTCCCCACATCCACATGACTAATGGCAAGGCCTTGCAAGCCAGTGCAAGCGCCATTAAGACAAGCACCATTCCAGTGATCAAGAGACAGAGGCAAAATTGGCTTGATGCTTCAGATGATGGTTTCTTTATAGCTACAGAAGAGACCAGGTAAGAGAAACGAAATCTTAGCAGGGAATGAGGCTTCACTGCATACATGTTACTGACCCACTATCTGAATAAGAGTTTTGACATTATTATCTGAGGTCGCATTACAGCAAAGAGCAATTTTTGGCACATGAAAGACTTTGCATCTTCTATCTACTAATATTATCAGCATTTCATTAATAAGACTTAGTGCTGCTTCTCTCTGGCAAAGATTAGAACTTTTAAATTAACATTTATTGTAGTTCATATACAATGATGTTTAGGGCACCTCTGATCATTCAGCAAAATATAAATGCATTTACAGTGTAGGTTATCCTCTAAAATTTTCAGAACTTCAAAAATAGTAGAGAAATATATAGCTGATAGCATCTTTTCCAGCCTAGAAGTTGATTTCCTTTAAAAGCAACTGAGATGATAATCTCCTTCAGCCTTTCGTTTACAGATTAATTGGTAAAATTTAATGAGCTTTTGCTCTTCCCAAAAGGGCTTGATATCATGGAAGAGTCACTAGTTTTCTGGAGGTTCCTCGGTTCTGTTCTTTTCTTCCCCTGTCTGGCCCTTCCCTGATTTAATTCAGACTAAGACAAGGAGTTACAGTCTGATTTTGCAAACTGTGCTTGCTGGGCCTGTTATTTAAAAACCTTTAATATCTCGCTTAATTACAGCAAGTAACATCAGAATGTTCCTCACTTCTGTGATTATTTCATAAGCCTAGGAAAGCTGGTAGTTGAAGAAAAATGTAAATAATAAAAAGAGGGAAGAGAAAGAGCATATGCAAATATAGAGATAACCAAGGAAAATGTGCGTGTTTAATCCTATTAGTGGCAGATTCAGCTAGGAGAATTAACATACTAGCACATGATAATTTGGTGGTTATTTCAACATAATTGATTATGGCACTTTTTTTTTTAATGAGGAATGCAACAATTCAGAGAGAGTGGTAAGAGGATGATGAGCTGATGAGCTCTTAGGCTTCTGATTCGAGCCCAGATTGATGGCATTTTGAAAGTCGTTTGATACAAAGACCTTAGTAATATCAGACTAATCCCCAGCAATTGGATCCTGAAAGTGAGACTGGTTACCTTTTGAAGTTGTAGAATTTTCAATTTAATTTTTCCCCAATGTTATAGAGGGAAAAAGGATGAGAAGAGTCTTACACGGGCAGTGATCTCCCCACTGATCTTGGAGGCAGCCCAGACAACTTACCTGGACTAGTAGTTTAAATTTTAGGTGGTTGAAGTGTAGTGAGATGAGTCCTGGCTTTGCAAATCACTCATCGGTGATAGCTCTGCTTGTTCTCATCCTAGGAAATCCCCCTCCCCACTCCCAGGGCTGCAGACACCCCACACCCAGGCCAGGGAGCAAGCAGGGCTGTTTCTGGCTCTGCAGCCTGGGTGGGGTACAAACAGTGCTCTTAGTCCTCAGGGGTCTGTGTCTGCTGCTCCTCTCCAACTAATGAACAGTTTAAAGGGTAACATTTGACACCTCCTGGTATGGGGAGCACAGGGAGGTTGGACCTCACTGATGCTCCTCAAACAAGGAAGTGCCTGAACATGTGCTGCGGCATCACTCTTGGCAGGTGCTGGAGCAGCACAGCAGGGAATGCTTTTTATCCTTCGAAACTCTGTTTCACACGAGATCTGTTCCTTGTCTTTCACAGGGATTTTCCAATTTTTCTTTTTTTTGTGTGTGTTTTCCTGTCCTCATACCATCCCCATCGATGCCTTCCCTCAGATGTGCCTTCTCCTATCTAATTTTTTCCTTTGATTCCTTTCACCTTTACTCCGAGATTATTTAGCAATGGGGTAGCTGGTTCTCCTCTGGGCTCTGAAAGTCTCCAGCCTTTAGAGCTCCAAGTGGGAAGCACTGCCTGGTTCTGCTTCTAGGAATGCCCTAAGGTCGCAGACAACAATTAAATGCCCTGTTCTTTGAGGGCAGCTGGAGGCAGACAGCAGTCCCTGACAGGCAGCCTGTCCTGTGGTAGGAGATTGCCCAGCTCAGCACTGCCAGGACAGAGCTGAACACAACATAATTGCAATGGAAAGAGATGTCTAGAGAGGAGATGTTTGAAAAAGCAGCACACAATTTACCTAGCCCTGGCACAGACTGGAAAAAAAAAAAAGTAACCAATCAGAATGAGCTGCCAGGGAGCAGCCATTAGGTTCTGAACGTGTTCTGAACACTCAGCTCAGAAATAATCACCCCATCTAAGGTCACAACTGCTTCTTTAGGGAACTTTTTTTGTGCTCCATCAGGTTCCAATCTGTTTTATCATGTGAATTTGTTCATTAAAAATACATACGAGAGAGACACATGCTAATTATAGCAAAAGGAAAAATACTTTTCAGTGCAATTGAAGCCTGCAAAAAGGGAAATATTTTTCAGTATAATGTTTTGTTTGCAACAGTCCACAACAATTTTCATTTCTCTGTCCTAAAATATTTTTGTTTGTCTAGTGAATTAAGGTTTAAGATGCACATTTCTCTAAAACATCAAGTAGGGAGTCTAGAGGGTAAATTTACACAGAAATTTAGCTAAAAAAAAAGAAACTATAATAGATTGTTGATATTGCCTGAGAAAAAAAAGAGTAATAATATTGCTCCCAGACTAAATGAGGTACCAGTCTATTTCATGCTAATCAAACCAAAGATGCACATGAGCATTTTAAATGTTATTATTCATCACTAGATAAGGCGAATATGTGTATTTATGACTCCATTTTAGAAGACATTTTTAATAATATTAATTTTTAATAATCACTCTCTCCTCTCTGAATTTGAGCAGCAGTATTATTTCAGTAAATTTAACTCTTGTACATCTAATTGCTCACAGATTTGAGATATTTGTAGCAATGGATGAGTAGGGAGTGAAATATGAAGAGCAGTGAAAATAAGTATGGGAATTATATGTCATTTAAGCTTTCCAGAGTAATCCTTGGAGTTACCCTAGAATTTTAGGGCAGTGCCCTTCACTCTGCACTCGGGCCACAGTTCAGCAATGCCTGCAGGTATCCTCAAAAATTAGTGCGAGCTTATGTATCACAGAAAGGCAAGGACTGCAGTTTACGGCTGAAGTTCGACGAAATTTTTGGTGCTAATCTGCCCTTCAGAGTAGAACAGGAGTGCATTTTATATCAGTTGTAATGCATATCCTCATACATTTCACCTTTGTATTTTTGTTTTAAGTTGTAGCTCTTTGAAAGCCATTTCCTCCCCCGTTGTTTATCAGTATCTGCACACCTGGGGAGAAATGGCAGCAGAGCTCCCACTTGTGTTTCCCCCTTTCCCAGCCCCATTGCCTCTGCAGAGCTGGGCTGCACGTTAACATGGTGCTGAGCCCTGGTCGTTACAGCCCACGGCCACTCTGGGGAAGAGACAGAGTTTTTCCATCTGTCTGCACCTTAGTGCCTTGGAGGGAGCATCCTCATGAATTTTGCTATTTGTACATGTGGATGCCCCTCTGAATACCTGCCAGCATGCTCAGTGAATTTTGCCAGCAAATACAGAGGTCCCCAGTTCTGCTGTTTCATCTCTGGTGACAAGCTGCACTCTCCATTCTAAACCCTCCCTGATGCCTGTGTGAGACCAGCTCCCATGGGATTTCCCTGCCTCTGTTCAGTCACAGGCTCACAGCAGGGATTAATCCAGGCAGAAAACCACATGGCAGTTCAAGAACACTTACCTTTTGATATTACATCATAATTTTATGTTGACATTTACTGGATTTAATATTTTTGTATTTTTCTTTATTCGTATCCTTTTCAAATTGAAAAGAAATTCTCATTCCCTACTGTGAAATAACTTGCTCAAGATTTTATTCTAAAGTGCAAATCTGTTTATACAATTCATTGAAAAAAATCACTCTTTAAAGAGCCTCATGTTTACCACTGCTCACCAAAAGAGTGTCCTTATTTCTTTTTAATATCCTCAGGTATTAGTTGCTAGGGCTCTCCTAGCACTAAATGCATGCTTTAGGATAAGCCAGAAGTTTCCTAACTATAAAAGCATTTTATTCATTTCTTTGTACTAAATCACCTTTGCCATAAGAAAGTTTTTTGGGCTAGCTGTGATGTAGATTCTATTGCAGGCCCAATTAGAGATCAACAGAGAAAATTGCCATATTGTGTGGAACTAGATTCTTTACACAGAATGACTATTCTGGGAGTTAATAATTGAAAAAATTGAACAGCTCATATTATGGTCTTCAGAAGTTTAATAAAAATGTAGTATATTGGCTTAATATATCTTGAATTACATAAGATATAAACATCATCTTTGAGTAAAATTAATAATATTACTGTTGAACCATTTGATGTCAAGGGGAATATATCTGTTGATTAAACTTTTCTTACCAGTTCTAGGTATGCAGTGTGCCTCTATTTCCTATACACACGCTCTGTCCCTAACAGAGTGCATGTGCATGCCAATGATCAGACATGTGTAGGGACAGCTAAAACACTGGTTGGTAAATGAATTTCCTTTTTTTTCCAGCATTTGCATTGTAAGAAATGTGTGGAAATGTTTGGCTGACTGCGTTATAGCAGCGGATTCTATATGCTTTCCCTTCATGGGCCGAAAAGCATATTTGCATATAGATCTGCAGTTGAATGACTCAATGCTTGTTTCCTTTCAGTGCTGAAGCAGTTAGAAACCTTCTCACGGTAAGTGCAACTCCATTGGGAATGAGTTAACTGCAACTGCTGAAATTAGAACGTGATCTTTAGCTGTTACCGGCAGACATGGCTTCCTTTTTTTGCTGATAAAATGATTTGAGAGGCATCCCTGTGGCAGCGTTATGTAGGCAATTTTCGTATCCCTCACTTCATGTTCTGTCTCCAAAAGGAAAAAGCTTCCCTTGATTTGTTGAGATGCTACATAAGGATATCACAATTGCTGTGATAATTACCTGGTACCCCTCATTTTTATTTATGCATGTCTCATAGCACACACAAAAAAGCTTAAAAACCAAAGTTGCATGTCGAGAAAGAAGAGAATGTGAGGCTGACAACCAGCTTCTGCAGAATGTTGAGTCTTGCTGTGCTGTCAGTGGTCTGCTTCTCTTGCAGAAGAGGGGGAGAGCCTTGCTAGTGCTCATAGCCCTTCGTGCTCCTGCACATGCTGCTGGCCCTCTCTGCAGTGCAGCTTTACCCGTGGAAACCCTAACCCGTACCTTGAAACACAAACTGAAAGCCTGCGAGAACCAAAGCCCGAGTTAAGAGCTGTGGGTGACCTGCCCCTGCCCCCTCTCTCTCCCACGTGTGCTTTCCTCAGTGCTCAGACAAGGTCATGCTCAGTGCTTGAGTTGCAGCACGTTGCTGGGAGAAAAGGGAAACCTGGAGGAGTAAGGCTTCGGTGCCTGGGGTCTGACACACAGCGCGGAGCTGCAGGTCTGCATCCGAGCCAGAGCTCCAGTGCTACTGTTCTGCTCCTTCTTCCTCTTCGTGTGTGCAATTCCTATCACACAAATGTCCATGGCTACATTTACTCTTTGTTTTCCAGATGGCCCCAGCCGTGCAAAAAAATTTGTGCACCAAAACAAAAAAAAAGGGTTTTTTTTGACCTCTGCTTTTCATAAAGATGAGGCACCTTGATTTGAATTGGGATCCTGGTTTTGAACTGCACCGCACTTGGATCCTGGGCTTAGTGTATTTTCATTTCTTACCTGCATGGCACCATGGCCTTTGGACCCCAGTCCTGTAACCAGCTGCAAGGAGATGCCTGGCTGCACTCTTGGAGCATCAGCTGCAAGCCTGAGAATGTGATGCACCAGCTCTCTAACAAAAAACCATATCAGCCTCTAAGGATGTAATTTTCCGGTTCCTTTACTTCTGTTGTATTATGTAGTTGTCATACATCTTGAAAAGCAGGGATTGCAGAATATATCCCTCAGAATTCTGTTTAATCCCTGCTGATAGGATTGCAAATATCTTATTGATTGGCCACATCTGAGTCCAGGTGAACTGACAGCTCTCTCCAGTCGCCATGACGATACTGCGTGAGGAATCTGGGGAGGAACTGGCCTTGCTACAGTTTAGGAGCCATCCTACTTGGTTAATTCCCGTTCAAAGCTGTTATATGCTCATGAGAGAGCATAATATTTTCTGTGAGATGTTATTTTGGCCTTATTTCGTGTGGACTATTCATGAATGCTGTCCACTGTTCACACCTTATAAATCATACTTTTCTGAGCCCCAGCTGAGGTACACATACAGAATACATACAGAATCACAAGCAGCAGATCAAGAAACTAGATCATGATCTCTTGCCATTCATTTCTCATTGAGCAGCTTTCATGGGCCTAAAGACATTTTCTTTCAATATTTACCTACATGAGTTTTTCCTGTTGGATCCTTTATAGAACCTACTAAATCAAAGTAACACTATTGTGGTAATGCAAATGTTTGTTTTTAAAAGCAGGTTCATTCCATGGAGCTAAAACATTTGAAGAATGTGAATATTTTCCTAACTTAGGAAATCATAGCTCTGTATAAGGAAAACATGTACACAAAAACCCCTCAGAGCTCAGTATAAGTTGTGACATTGGATAGAGCAGGGAGGTTGGAAGAACACATGGTGTTATGGAGTGTGCTTCAGAACAAATGAAATACAATCATGCTGGTTTGGAGCTATGTATTAATCTTCTCACAGCTTCAAATGGAGTTTCAGTGGCACTGCAGTAAGCTACTTGCCCTGTTTAAAGCCACATGGTAGTGGAAGGATGTTGCAGTGTTTGGAGCGCTTACTCAGGACTTGGGAAAACACGATTCAGTTCCCTGCTTCCTCACAGACTTCCCGTGAAATGTCAAGCAGGTCCTTTAAGTCTATATCTCCAAGCATTTATATACCTAACTCCTCAAATCAAAATTAAGAATGTGCCTAAGTACTTGCTTGAAGATTTGGAGGTTCTTTGCCTGAAGAGTCAGATGAAGCCTTCTCATTCTTCCAGAGGGCTGCTCCACACGGAGCAGCTCAGAAGCCTTACAGAGTTATTACCTTTATTGGTAATAAAGTCTCATGGAAATGCCACCCACAGGTGTCCAGGAGCTGTTGACTGAAACTGGATGATTTGTTAGTTTCAGAGCTGTCTCCACTGATTAGCAGGTGAAAATTAATTAGCACACAGCTTTGGTGATGACTGCAAGGAGGCTGAGGCTAGGAACAGATGGCTGTAAATGACCTAGTTACTGCTGCCTGAAAAGTCACACCTTTGGCTTTTGTGAAATGATCCTGCCCTGTTGTGAGCAGAAATTCAAATATGCTGCCTCTCCAGGGGGGCTTAGATACCAAAGTTTGCTTTGTAATTGCATTTTAGGTCAGAGCTTGGATGTGGTTAATTCACGTGACTCAGCTAAAACAACAAAGGCACATTTAGAAGGGTCACTCAGCCGCTTGCAATCTTCTCCACTGCTTTTGACAAATGTCCTCTCACATTCAGAGAGTAGGTGCAGAAATAGCCAGAAAATTTTATATTTGGGAAGAGAAATACAAATTCTAAAATGAGCCTTTTTGTAAAATTTTGTTGTCTTGGGAAACTTGAGAGGGAGAGAAAACCTCAACAACTTTTATGAAATACAGCCATGATAAGTGCATTAGGTCTGGTCTTAAACATAGATGTTGGTGGAGAAGCTCCTGTAGAAGCACTTGACTTTTCCAAAAACCTTCTTTGCTTTGCTAGACCTTCCAGACCCAATTCAGCAAAGCCCTTCGACCCATTCCTGACTCCCACTGAGCACAGCCCATCCGCTGGAGTACATCACGTCGTCCCCAATGCACCCCAGATGTCTGACGTTAAATTGGGATGCCATGCAATTCTTTTAACCTGTTTTCTTATGGTTCTTGGCAAATTTTGAGTTTCCTGAAGTGTGGTTGGCCATTTCAGAAGGTTTTCTTTCAGAAGCTGTCTTTTGTGTTTGCACAGAGGATTTGATGTAGCTGAACCAAATCCTCTTTATCGAACGTTTTAACTGAAAGTCTTAGGGCTTAGCTTTTTGTTAGTTTGCTGCTTAGCTTTTTCCTAAATCCACATGCCCAGTGGGAATGTGTCGTCTTGTAATATTTGGCCATCTTCTATTGTGGGAGTTAAAACCAATTTGGTTTTGAACAAGAAGAGATTCTTCTATAAATAAGCATCTTTGTATGGGAAGCCAATTTCTCTGTCAAAGCCTTGGGAAACATACAAAGTCACAATAAAAATGCAAACTTGTCAGACCAACATACTTAATAGCAAAGAAAAGATAGAGACAACATTAATTATACAATTGTTACCTGTAGCGAGGCTAGAGTAACATCAGCTTAGGGATAAAATTAGTCCTCTCTCACCACTCCCATGCCTAAACCACGGAGGTTTATCATGTTAGATACTGATGATTGTAATCCTCAAATACTGTGCAGTATCAGTGTTCAGAGATATTTTCCACTTCTTATGATTTCTGTGCTATGTGAGCAATAGTAACTCGTAGAAGCTGGACACAGAGTTAAGAATTATTTCATCTGAAGGCATATATAATGGATAGGGAAATACACAGCAATAATGTGCATGTAGGCAGAGAAACTATGCAAGTCCTGTGGTGAACACACTGTTGCTAAAGTTAAATAGCAAAAAAGATTATAGAAGTGTACTGTGGTGAATGTGTTCAAAAATGTGGTGTCAGTGATCCTCACAGTCTTAAAATTTACACAGAACTACCCACTAAACTTAATTTATAAGTCGTCCTCTATCGGTCTTCATTTCAAATTACAGATAGAGGATTTAATTCTGAATTAGTCCATATTTCAGTGTAAGTATTTAATCATTCATTCTTAATACTTTCCCTGATAATTTGGGTTTTTTTTTAAACTCGTGACCCTCGGGCATAAATGTAGGTAAGGCTGTGGAAAAAGGAGTGTTAGTTGGTCTCTTTTTGTGAAAAAGCTTGCATAAGCAACTACATGAGCATTTTAAATATAAAATACCAAAGAGAACATATTGACTGTGACTGTGAAAGTCAATCACAGAGATAACTAACAGTTCTTGTCAAACATCTCAGGAGACTTGACTGGCTGTTTTTGTAAGTTGTGCTATGAGTAGAGGCTAAAACATTTACTTGACAAAATACTATTCAAGTGTTCTTGCGGAGAAAGCACGGATCCGAACTTTAAAATTCTGTGGTTGCCTCTTGCTTGATGTGAGGCACCAGACAAGTAATTTAATTCAGCCTTTCTGTAGCTCCACCATTTTGTCTGTAACCTTGAAAAATATCAGTGTGCCCCTACTCTTTATGATGCTGTGCAGTTTTTAATCAACCAGTCCAACAAGCACTATGAGATACTCATGTGAAAAATGCTGGCCATAAATGTGGAGAGCGGGATGAGTGGCAGAAAATGAACTTGAATAGACCTTTGATCACATGAATATTTTAAAAAAAACCTTAAAAAATCTTCGACCTTTGACATGAAAACGACCTTAGAAATTAGCATCAAATCATTCTGTGGCAAAGCTTTCCTCTGTCGATGCCACACTTCAGGTTTCTAATCCATATTGTGCACTGGAGATTCTGTGTGTAGAGAAATGCTGATTATGCAAGAGATTGATGGTGTGAAGCAGAGCCCCAGGGGATGGGCTTTTGAGGGAACTTTTGCTCTCCAACTGTTTCTGGTAAGACTGAATAATTTTTATATTTCAGCCCTTGCTTAATAGCAAATATCCAGGATGCCAAGAACCTCCTCCAAGTATACTCTATTGGTACATATGTTATTCCAGGAAAAGTATATGCATAATTGATAGAAAGGAAGCATGTTGTCAATCTTTTTGAGCCTCAGGTAATATTACAAGCTGCAATACTGTAATGCACAGCATTCAGGCCAAAAACTTCAGATGAAGCCTACCTTGAAACAATCAAGGTAAGAAAAGAAAGACAGAAAAATACTAATAAAAATGTAGAAGTATAATATCTCTTTTTTTTTCCCCTATGAAAAATATAATAGGGAGTTTTCTGTTATCTTGGAATTAAATAAGCATATTTAGTTAACACAATATTTTGGAAAGTTTTCAATGCAGTATTTAATGTTGCTGGGGAAATGGCACTTAATCTTGTTGCCCAAGGCCAGAAACAGAAATTGTATGTTCTTTGTCAACTTACAGTCTGGGATAATGCTGGAATTGTGAATTGATATGCAAGGTGTTTGAGGAATAGTAGAAAGCAGCGTTGTGTTCCACTGTTAGCCAGCTCTGATGCACTTTCTGTTCAATTTCTTGCTTGTCTCAGGAAAAATCATCTGCTGCCATGTGGGTAATTTTTTCATCTCATGGCAGGTGATGTTTAATCAGTACACAGAATGGCCATCCTGCTGCAGAATAAATAGATGGTTTTGAGAATTCCTCTTGGTAGAGTATAGAGTTGTGTAGAGTAGGAATTCTTCCTCACCTTGCTGATATAGTTAAGAAGAATAAAGGAGCTGCTTTGAAATCTGCTGCTGTTTGTGCCTGTAAGCTGTGGAAGGCTTTCCGGCTCCTTGGATTCCCAGAGTGCCGGTGTATTGACACATCTCCAGTGATCTTGTGCGTTTCTTCCCGGGGATGAGAGGTTAAGCAGCCCTTTATTGGATAAAGCAGACTTCCTGCCTTGCAGCCTCTGCAGTGTAAGGTAACTAAGGAGAGGCTAATGAATTTCAGATAAAGTGCAGAGCAGCTGTCCTGTAGCTCAGGTTACAAGTCTATTGAAGCCTGAGCCATTGTTTTGTTTTAAGGAGTATGAATAATTCACTTTTTTACCCATTCCATCGAGCTTCCTTTGCTAGGACTTAGTAGTTCTACTCCACTCTACAAGGTTGGATACTGGTGAAATGCCGTGAATTCAAAGACAGGCTTTTCTCCCTTCCTTGAGGGAAGGACTATCTGAAGAACCTGGCTCTGTGCATGGCTCTGCCATCATCACTGCTGTGTGTAAGGTGTCCCTGCTGAGTGTGAGATGCTGTCCCTGCTGAGCTCACAAAGCTCCACCCAAAACACGGGGCAAGTCCATATTGAGTCTGTGGTGTCCATCATTCCTACCAACTACATCAAGGGGTTTTTTAACTCTTCCTACTCCTGGTAGGGCCTCTGTGCTGCTGGATTCTGTGGGAAGTCAGCCTTGCACTGAAACTGATGTGTAACCTTTGTTGTCTTGGCAGAAGGTAACCTTAGCCCCTTGGTGGTAAATACCAAGGTCACAGATGAACTGTGAGGGTAATCTCACTGCTCATTGTTGGGATTTAGATTTATTCATCATATGATGACCACCAGTGTGTGACAGCATCTCTTTACAATGTTTCTTAGGGGTTAAAAGTTTTTTGCAGTTCCATCATTCAACTGGAAAATGAATAGTGGTGCTGAGAGTAGGACTTTATGTTTCTTTAATTCCTTCTCTCCTAAACCACTTTAGAATATTAACGAAATATTTTCAGGGGAAATGAAAATATGGAAAAATCTGTTGAACTAGTTGATTATTCCAAAAGCCATGACAGTTGTTTGCAGTTAAACCGCATAGAAATAATTTCAATAGCAGATATTTCAATAGTAGATAGACCTGTTGTTCTAGGCACTCTAGAAATGCACATAAAGAGATGGTTTCTGCTCCAAGGTGATTTTGATCTGAGTAGATTTTAAATCAGCAGTAGGTAGAAAGAGACAGAGGTGGCTTGTGCCATACAATGGGTCAGGCATGGCACAGTCATAGAGGTCTGTGCTTTAAACACCTGACCTGTTTTTTTCCTCTCTGTTTTTTTCCTCCCAACAAAGAAAATGCTTTAACCCCATTATTAATTGCCTTTTATATATACATAGTACCTATAAGCTGTTGCTTTGAAACACAAAACATCAGAGGAGCCCTTAAGGTGATGCAGTACTTGAAAATATATGTTATCTTAAGCTTCTTAGGAAGATCTGACACTGTAATTTGTAACTGGTGTGTCTAAAAATTATTGTTCATAGAGAACAGTCTTGCGCCATAAATATTGATAAAATGTTGGAAGACAAACACTAGCAAAGGAAAACATTTCCTTGCTAGGAGGAGAAAAATGAGATAAGCTCTTAAAACATTTAAATAATGTTGGCGTGTCTACAGCAGCACCTCTTTAATCTTATAAAGGTTATATCACTCTATCTGCCATCTGCAGGGGTTTTATAATGCAACTGTGTGGCTCATGGCAACAGCTTTCCAGTAGTCCCATGCTTATTAAAATCTTCCATTTTGTTTTTATAAATTAACATTTCCTAAGGCCCTTGTTTTTAAAAGGTGTATCAGTGTCAACCCACTTCTGCCTTCCAAAACTATTTTTAACGAGTTTCTGTCACATTGGGGTTAGATTAAAACTTTAATGCAATATGGGAAAGCTTCATCCTGAAAGTGTTGAGGGGAAAAAGAAGTCTAAAGCAGCAAGCCAAACAGTTAAATAAATTACTTCTCATTTCCACACAGGTAGAAATGTAGGAAGTGCTGTGAGTCCTTCAGTCAGTAACATACCAGGTTTCTAAGGATCTGTGCCTACAACTTCATCCCAGTTAAATTCTCTTGGAGCAAGCAGCACTGCACATATTTTGGCCTCTCATTATGTTTAAAAGCCTGTTGAAATTAATAAAAAGCCTATCAGCTTTCTAAGATAGTGCCCCCTCCTGTAATTTAATCCACTGAATAGCTAAAATACCTCTGGATAAAAGAAGTCCTCAGAGAAATCAGTGATTATTTCATCTAATAACCATCGAGGAATTATGGTTATTCTTTTAAGTAGTTGTTTTTTTCTAAGTGGCCTTGAATTTGCACTCAAAATTTACATTGCACAAAATGTATATTGCCCTGAGGCAGCAGCAACTTCACAAACATTTCTCTAGAATACATTTTTTTCCTTGTTTTTCAGCCTTGTTTCCTTTCTGAATGGCTCTAAGGTTAGACTGATTTAAAGTTTCACACACAGTTTGTGCCAGAACACAAAATTCTGCCAGTGTTGGCAGTATTTACGTATCTAGCACATTTATGTTGCTGTTTACACTTGGCAAGTCATAGCAGAATGCTTCACCCCAACGGAGAGATGATATGGAATTTCAACCATGATTGTGCAGGAAATCAGGTTTTTTATGCCTGCTGCCGACCTGGGAGGGTTCCTTGTGCTACCAGCAATTGGATAACAATACCTTTCCACAGCACCAGTTCTTACATATGAGGATGTTGCTCAAATGGCACCAGTCTAAGAAAGACTCAGGCAAAAATATCAAGCTAATTTAGGGAGAGTGAGGAAAACAAAACTGTATCCTTCAGCTTCAAATTCTGTAGCCAGGTTTGTATTTGGTCATTAACGTATTTTTGGTGGAAACGGAGTACCAAAAGCAATTCTGGACCTTGGTATTTAAGAAGAGTTATGGGCATCTCACAAGTGCATGTGTGTTGGGGGCAATTCCTCTCCCTAGGAAAACATTTCTTTCAAAACAAGGTTCGTCATCTGCTTAAATATCAGCAGGCTTTTGCATGCAATTAATTTCTTTCACTGTAGAAACTTCTTCCATAATTTGTATTTATTTAATGTCGCTCCTTCAGTACTGCTGGTCCAGCTGATGAGACCAGTCAGTGTGGTCATCACAGCTCTGAGCCCAATGCTGAGGAGGCAGGACCGATGCACAACAGTTTATATTTAGCACAGTAGCACACAGATACACTTGATATCAACAAACCTAAAGCGGTCAATGCCTTCCAGTCCTACCAGAAAAGGCTTGGAAACACATTCTTGACTAACACCAATTGGAGGCCATCTCTCTTTATTCTATTTAAGTTTAAAAACTGATGCTGTTTTAGTGCGTGGCAGGATTAGAGAAGGGAACTTTGAGTCAGCTTTTACAAATGTGAAACTTTGCTACCGGTTATCCTGTTGCTGAGGAATCTGGACATGATAGATGATATAGGATTGTGCTTCACTTCAGCAGATGGTGAGTTACATGGAACATGCTTGGATCCTGAGAAAGGGTTGGTTAATTATAATGGCTCGCCTGATTAAATTTAGGCATAAATTACAGGCATAAATGTCCTGTACAGCCTAACCATTATTTCTACCCATGAGGTTCCAGCCTGTGTATGAAACTTGCACAGGGACAATAGGTCTTCATCAAGGCTTTAGTTAGACTCATGGACATTTCCAAATTTCCCTGACTAGATGCCAAGGGTATTGTGTACCTTTATCTGCAGTTACTAGTGGAAGTGTCATGCAGACATAAGGAATTTGTATTATTCCTACATTACACCAGTGCATCACTTGAAAATGACTTAAAAATGAGCACAGTGGGCTTTATATACTGATCCCCTATTAAAAATTTAGCTCATTCTCGTACCTTTGGTCACAGGAAGGGTAGAAATACAAAGCAAAGGCTTTAAAATACTTTAGAATTTGCATTTCAAGTCTGTAATGCATCATACTTCAAGCACTAGTACAAAAGTCAAAGGAAAAAAAGCAGGGGAAATGGCAATTAATCTGTCCTAACAACTGCAAAGGATGTTACCAACGATACAGATATTAAAGCCATTTATTGCCATTGCCAAATAAAAGCTTTATGTAATTAAAACATATGGCTGGTATTAAGTGAAAGAGGGACAGGAAATTGAGCATTAAAGTTGACTCTGCCCTTAGTTCACTGTATCTCTGCGGGAGGGCGAAGTGCTCTGAGTGAAAGGGCGACGACAACTTTATCTTTGAATATCCTGCCTTTTGTCAGCTATTACTGCAACCTGCATGTTTAAGTGTTAAAAAGACCTGGGAAGAATTATGAAACCTGATGAATGCCTCTCAAAAAGCTAGACTGTATTTAGATGCTAAATCCTTCAGTGTAAAGGATCCAGTCCCTCCACCTTCCAGATTTTTTGCAGCAAAAAGAACAGTTTTGGCTTTTAGAGAAATGATTGTTTAAATATAACATTTAATGTAGTCAGTGGAAATTTCCATTCTTCCAGTTTTATTTCTGAAAGGCTGTATCCCAGAAAGCTAATTTCTGGAAGCATTTTCACAATCCTGTTTAAACAGAAGTGCTGGATTGCCTTTTCAGAGTGCATACCAGATTAGTTTTTTCTGACACAGTATATAGAGCTACTTTCATTTAGACTCAGTGAGGAGCTGACTGTTTGTGGCTTGCTGGATATATTAATGTGATGACCTTTTTGTTCTGCCTTTCTTTGTGCTGGTTTTGAACCAGTGCTTAATGGGAATAACTTTATCTGTTACTTTAATGTCCATACAAAATAGTCATGAATTTTAATTTCAAACACTTTACTGTCCTTACATGTAGTGTCAGCTGCAAATTACTTTCATAAGCAGGAACCTCTTGGCAGTTTATAAAGTTGCCTTATTAAAAATTCAGAAGGGTGAACAATTACAGGATATTATTTGAACCCTGGACTTCTCAAATGGTTAATGACCACATTCCTTCTGTAAATAAGTACAAAGTTTTGCAAACAAATATATCAAAAAGGATCCAGTTCTGTATGGTTTTGCTGAGATGATCCCCATTAGTAATCAGTGTGGGTAATAGCTATTGTCTATCCACATGGATTTATAAAACCCGGCGGTCTCATTATTTTAGAAAGTCACATTTCTGCCAGTCTGAGATTACATTTCTATGGTCTTACTGTTCTGGAAGGTATGCAATATCTCTGCAATCAATTTAATATCTTCTTTGGCCTCATTTAAGATGACCATATAAAGTGAATACTCAAATAGTGAGTTTTTTTTCCCAGTGGGATTGTGTGAAAAGCTGAAACTTAACTTTCTGGTGATTCCTTTCCTTTTTTTCTGTTGTGCTTATTGCTGAATGATACTAAACCCTAATTTGGTATTCCAGGCCATGAAGACATCCTTCTTTCAAAAGAGAATACATCTCTGCACCTTTAAAATGTATTAACCAAAATAGATGTATTTTCCAGGCTCCCTTTAACCTCTAACAGCAGAGTACATTCTTCTGCTTTTTGCCTGTTTTTCTTTTTTTTCTTTTCCTTATGGTCTCTTCTGTGGCCCAGTTAGTTAACATGGAAGCTTCCATCCCTGGGGAACGCTCAACCTGTAACTAACTAGCAGCACACTAGTGTTTGGAACTTAATATGCAAAATGTTGTTTTAGAAGTCAATAGAATTTATTTACAGCTGATCATGTATTTTCAATGTCACGTGCCACCATTTTTCAGTTTCAGAGGTAACAGCCCACTTAGATGAAAGGGAAAAACCACTCCTTGAGTTTCCATCTCAGAACCTTGATGCAGGTAGGCACCTCATCGCCCCGTAGTTTGTAGGTCACATATTCAAGCTGAAAGGTTTGAATTAGAAAGCCTGGTCTCATTAAGTATTAGAGGCCCCAGTTTGCTGTAATTCATTTCCATAAGCTCAAAATCCCTGTAATTTATAAAACTACCTAAATGAAGGCTGGGATTCTTGAGTAAATTCAGAAAATAGGTCGTTTTTCAGTAGCATCTAATGTTCAGCTCTCTGCCAATGAAGATGGTTCTTGGCATACTCCGTGTGTACCGTTTCTGTGTTTTCTGATACCATACCCTGGACACCCTCAGCATTGTGGTTATTGATTCATAACAGTAAAGAGACAGAGCAGTTGAAACATAGCAAGGATTTATGCTTCAAAATTAACTATCCTTGGATATTTAAGATTACAATACAAACAACATGGCCACCTGTAGTTAACGTTTGATTTGTCATCTGAAATTCAAAAATGAAAGTGAATTCACTGCACCTGAATGGCACTAGTGAAAAAGCCCAGAGCTCTGGGTCCTGTGTTATCTGCGGAAGTGGTGCAGTGCAAATAACAGCAATTGCTCCCCCTTTTACAGAGGTAGCACGTTCATTGGGTGCTAACACGGTCCTTTCTTCTGTGGTCCTTCATTCCAGTGTTGGTATCACATGTGAGGATTCACTGCCTGGGCATTCTGGCCCAAGATTTCATGTAATTAAATATTATTATTCAACTATTGTCTAACGCCAATTCACTTTTCGATGAATCATTATCAGACAACTGTGAATCATCAGTTGATGGACAGGGCTCACTCTTGTTGACTGCAAGTCTCTTTTCCATGAACTAGACTTCGTGCTCTGGTAAGAGTATTTGTTATGTTTGTTATTGGCTCTTGAGCAATCTTCTGTTAGAGACTGAGATTTATCTCTCCTGTTGTCTCTCTCTTCCTTCCCTCCTTTCCTCCTTCCCTCCTTACAGAAAAATCCGTAAGAAGTTCACCAGATCACAGCTGAAAAGAGCTTCCAGAACACCTTGTTCTCCGATCATTGCAAAGACAAAGTCTCTCATGAACAATAGGCAGGCCCGAACAGAGCCAGGATCCATCATACACTGAAGATATAACAGCATCAGCACCATAATAATGTCAAAATCATGTTTAATTGTGAATGCAGACATAACAGGACTTCCCACATCTTTGAGACAGAAACATTGTGTGGACATATTGTGGCTGGGTTCTGTGTTCTGGGCAGGATCCAACAGCAGCCCTTGTTTTCCCTCATCTCTGCAAGGGCTACTTCTGGTTCACTGTGCAGGCCTATCCCGGATCCCCTCCGTTCCCAGTCATCAGCGTTGGCTGGTCAGGGAGGGACTGTTTGCACTGGTCCCACTGAAGGAGCATGGATGCAGAGTCCACCCATCACACTTGTCTATGCCTTCTAGTGGCTCAACAAAAATATGCAGCTTTCAAAACTATTGCAGTGTCTTTAAAGTGGGATTTAGCCTCGAGGGGTTGCATTTTCAAAAATAACTGCAAACTTTGAGTGTTCATATTTTTCAGTATTGGCTTGAGTCACCTTGGATTTGATTTTCTAAGCTGAATGTCCACAATGACAAGGTATTGTTCAGCAGTTCTTGAAACTTAGACTGAATTAGGAAATGCCCATAATTAGTGGCCAATTTTGAAAGTGTTGGCCATATTAGCTTTGGCTAAAATCCTGGAACGTATTATGTGTGACAGTGAACATCCAGCTGGACTAGTTGCATGTGTAGGAACTGGTCCCGTTGTCTCTATATTTGAAAGCATCCGCCTATTTCTTTGGGTATTTTTTGCATTTCTTGAAGCCTATTCTGAATAGTGAAAACCAGCAGAACACCATTCCCAGAAAACACGAAGAAACAGATTATTTCCTATTAGTGATGTCTCTCCACAAAATAATTTCTACATTTTTATATGTCTGGATAAAAAGATGTCTTGCAGAATGCTTTGAAGTTCATAAATGTAAGGCTACAGGTGGATACTTACCATGGAGAGATGATGTGCCTTTTGAAACTACTTGTAGGAAACTGTCAGTCTCCCTGAAGGTGGGAATGGCAACAGAGGCAGGTCTTTTTTTCTACTCAGGTACTTACAGGTGAACAATCTCTGCGCTACTTTGAAATCCAGAGAAAACCAGTGTGTAGCACTGCTGTGTGAACCTAGTTGGGATTTGTCAATTGTCTGAGGCAAGTTGTCCTTCAATAGGTTTGGATTCCATTTCGCTTTTAAAGATGTGGTCAGGCACTGAACACGTCATAGCAAACTGAGGTGAGCTTCAAGGCTTTTTTTTCCCTCTCTCCTTACTAGGTAGCTCTAACAGTATAGTACAGATGTGAGGTTTTCATCCAGTTGTGGACATGCACCCAGCTTTGTGGTTAGAAAGACAAAGATGTAAGTGACGTCTCATACTTCTGGGTGATTCCCCAAAAATGATTTCCCCCCATGCATTTTATAGTTTCAGTCCCAAAGAGCATCTGTGATCTCAGCCTAAAACTAGCCATACTGTCCGTGTAGAACTTTGAGCTCCTAAGACAGTGACCCAGATGCTTTTTCCAAGAAGAAAGCACCCTGACCTCTTGAAGGGACTTGCTGATGATTTTCCGTAATGATGGATCCAGGTCTTGTCCACTGTCCTTCACCAGCAAGGAAAGGGTGGATATGAAGGAGAGATTGATGACATTGAATGGTTGCTCCTAGTGCCCTGAACACTTTAGTGAATGTCATTGATTTGGACTCAGGTGGAGAAGACCTGGGATTCATCTGCCTACAGTACTTTCCAGTAGCCACTGAAACGTGCAGCCCTAGGAGTCTCTTCTAGGCACAGGATCTGCTTTTTCCTCTAAACAGGAGGGCTTTTTATCAGATAGCTGAGTGGAGACAACCTACTCTTATTAGTAAGAATTGCCTTTATTAACTGCAACATATGGAAACACCTTCTGTATAATAGCTTCCTCACCCATTAGAATAAAGAAAACATGATTACTTAGCAATCTGTTTGACTGAAAGTATGAAAAACATGAACATAATGATCTTTGTCTCCCTCAGACATCAGTGAAATCACACACAGCAGACTCGTTTTCAAAGTGTTGTTAGCTGTAAGGTGGTAGATTTTTTTACCCTGCCTTATTAAGCTTGTACTCAAATGATTTCTTTTAGTCAGCGTGCTCCAGTGTCTAGACAGTATTTTGTAAAATCTCTGTGTGTTTCTGCTTTTGACAAAAGTATTAGTATCTGTAATAGTCCGGTGTGAAGTCATTTTTTCTTCTTTCCCTCTGAGGAGAGAGAGATTGGTACCACAGGTCCCTGTCAGCAGCCAACTGCCTGATACCATTATCTTTTGCATCAAATAGCCAAGGTAAGGAAGAATCCTTTGCAGCTTCAAGCTGAGGTGCTTCCTCTGGATTCACTGGAAATAATGTTCCACCTCTGCCCAGCAGAGCCATTTCCCAGGTTGCAATAGCCCGGCCCTGTGGTGGGTGAGGCATGGAGGGGACTGATTGCCGGAACAACTTCTGCTGTGTCCTTCGACTGCTCCGCGTGCAGCCGCACCGGGACTTCCTCTCTGCTGCACTGCACACAGTGCACGGAGAAACTGCACACCACGCATTGCACCTTAGTTTTTACCTGCTCTCTCTTCCTCTTACCTTTCCTGCAAGATGTTCTCCGGAGATGGATGCAGGGTTGACCTGTGAATTTCGACTGGGAGCCTTGATGGAAGATTCGCCGAAGACGTGTTCCTCCTGCTGGGTTTGGGCATAACCATTTAAATTTTTGTAGAAATCGTGAAACTCCTTATCACAATATCATGCAAGTCCACACTTTCTGTTGAGTTGAAATATTTTTCACTGGCTGTGTGCAGAGATGACACGTTCCTGTGTAAACTGAAACAGTATATCCACAACAAATCAGAGCTCTGTACTTTTTTATCAATCTTCTCAAGTTACTTATTTTAAAACCAGCTAACATATATCAGTCATCAACAATGACACTGAGTGTAAACATGAACCTTGTAAGCAAGGACAAGAAGTTTGGTACTTACCATGAGATGAGTGAGAGGATCTAGGCAGCATCAGCGCTGCATTTACAATATGATTTATTTTTTCTGTTAGCTAAATAAGAAATCCTTCTGAAAATTTGCCTCTCCACTTACAAATATGGGGCTAGAAAACCATGCAAAATGCACAATCTCTTTGTGTCCGGAGGCCTCATACAGAAAGTAGGAAGATTGTTTTAATGTTTAAAATGTCTGTGTTGCCATTTTCAACTGTATAGCTGCTCTGCTCTCTTGAAATATTGTGTATACTGTTTTCAGATTATTTTTTAAAGGCCCCTACTTAGGGATGGAAGTTTTGATTCTGTAGGATGGAAAAAGGTTTTGAAATACTCGAGATTGCCTGAAATGTGTTGGTCATATGAAAACATCTTTAAAACCAGTGTTTTGATCAAAGGCAAATATAGCCTTCGTTTCTGCAGTCCAAACCTTGCAGCATGTTATGAAAAACTGGGAATTGGAACTGAGATGTAGAACAAACAAGGAGTAGAAATGGTGAAATGGAGCCTGCACTTACAGAATGTGCACTTTTTTAGTAATCTAAAGTAAGATTTATTTTTTTTAAGAAATATAATTTCAACAGAGATACTTTCCTAATTATGAAGGCTTAAATAAAATGGAATGGCTGCACAGTAGTTTCTGATATAGTCACAAGCATAACATGCCACAGCCTTTTGCAGAGAACAATTATAGTCCTTCAGAAATACTATATTACTGGACACAGTGTCTTTATGTATATGTACTGCTATGGTAATGGAATTGTTAGAATCCTTTGGAAATTTCAGCAAAATAATACTCATTTTTCGTTTTCTTTTGAAGCTTCTTTATATAAACCTGTGTCTTCATAAGCCAGAGGGGTTGTCAAGAGATCTGAGTTTATATAACTGCATAGTGAAATTTTTTTGGAGTAAGTCAGGACTTTTTTATTCAAATGTTGCATGTTGAGGGAGGAGACCTAATTTTGGAATACATGGGTTTTGGATAAGAGTTTTGAGGTTGTACTATATAGTGATCAACAAATTTGCAGAATATGCTCCTGTTGCTCATAAAGATTTAACAGTTGGTATTGAAATACAGTACTGATTAAATAAAAAAAAAAGAGGAAAAATTAAAGAGTCGTCTTATGAAATTTCTGTTGTTTAGACTAAAAGTGAATTTCTCAATGGAATGGTAAAACTGGGGAGCTCAGTGTTGGGTGTTTGAGAATGTGGAGCACCTTAGAATGAAACAGTACTGTTTGATTTGCATTAAAGTGTCTTTGTGTACAAACTCTGTGACTCTTGGCCCTTTTTGCAGGAAACTAAATTTCTACATTGGTACTGCCATCCTGTTTTACAGTAGGCTACTGGATAGCCAAAAGGCTGAAGGTTGGTGAACTACATTGGAGTTTAAAATACAAGTAGGTGACAAGGGGATGAGGAGAGAAGACTCAGAAGTGGGGAAAAGTGAGACGTGAGGTATTGGTCCTTTCACTGGAACCTCAGAAGGCTGGTTAGGATTGAACTGAAATCCAGGCAAGAGGACTCACAGTCCACAAAAACAAAGCTAGAAGCTACACTGCTTTGCAGTGTCCAGAGAATTGGCCTATCTAAACTTCTCAGGCTGGTATTAATGTCAAAAACTTTGTATGTTCTTTCAGTAGCACCTGGAACTGGTGGCTTCTACAGAAATATGGAACATTATCTGAGTCCTCTTCTTTACTGGCATCTAAGCTAATTTCTGCAAATTAATTGGATTTTTTTTTCAGAGAATGAGAAGCATATAAAGGTCTTCTGAACAGAAGTAAGGACTGCCGCTTCACAGGTTTGTTCAAGGCAACTCTTTCCATCTCCTAATTCCCCAGTCTGTCTTGGGGAATGCAGGATGTGTGGACCAAAGGCTAAATATTGTTTCAAATGTTTGTCTTAGAATGGATGATCTTTCTCTCCTTCCCTTCCCTCCGCCTCCTCCCCTAAAGACATCTGTGTAGATCCAAGTAGAAAAACCCAAGTTCTTCTGTGGTGTCTGGATTTAATTGGCAAGATGAGTTATATTTACTAGTTCTGCTGGGTGCGTTGCACTGGTATCACGGAGGGGATAATCTCTGGAAGCTGTCCTTTGCTGGCAGGACTGAGGAACTGGGCATCTCTTTAACCAGGCTTGGACAGGCTTACAAGGAATCTTGGTGAGGAGGAGGTTCAAGGTACTCATCACTTTCAGAGTATGACTGTAAAGCCTTTCCCGTGCCTAGTTGAAATAGGTACTTAAGGGATGACTTTAGCTTCTCAATTCTTTGGTTGATTCTAAAGGTATTGATCACACATACAAAGCCTCAGCAACGAAAGGACATAAAGTGTTTTTCTTTCCCTTGCACTAGCAGTCAGAAAAAAAAAAAAAAATAGCCCCCACAATAAAAAACAAACCTACAAAAAACCCCCAAAAAGCCAACAGCCAACCAAACAAAAAATCTATGGTTCTGCTGTCTACTTGAAAGCAGAACTTATTGGGGAGAACATTTGGTTAAGAGCTGAGTTTCATTTTGGTCCTTGGTATATGCAGAAGTTTCA